>JAXDDW010000056.1:1155000-1742500 GCA_034670385.1 Hoplostethus mediterraneus
TTTCTGCCACTAATGCCAAGAAACATGGTGATTTTCCCTTGTGCTGTCATTGGTTTCAACAGAAAGACGGCCAGTCAGAGGGAAAGGCAGTGGAGCCAAAGACTATGATTGTATGCTACTGTATGACTGAACTGGAAGATGTGAGTAAAACTGTAGTCTGTGTGTGTGTGTGTGTGTGTGTGTGTGTGTGTGTGTGTGTGTGTGTGTGTGTGTGTGTGTGTGTGTGTGTGTGCACGTGTGTGTGTGCACGTGTGTGTGTGTGTGTGTTTGAAGCGGGAGAGAGCTTGAACTCTTCACATTTCCTCTCATTTCAGGCAGATGAAGAGAAATGAGCAAAATCAAAGAGGAAACTCTCTCTCTCTCTCTCTCATTCTGTTTCACTCTCTCTCTCTGTCTGAGACATTTTCTGTGAAATCTCCTTTAGTGGCCACAGCATGCCTCTCTCTCTCTCTCTCTCTCTCTCTCTCTCTCTCTCTCTCTCTCTCTCTCTCTCTCTCTCTCTCTCTCTCTCTCTCTCTCTCTCTCTGGCTTCAGAGAGGAACAGAGAGAGTAGCAGTGAGATTTGACACAAACACAAGCAGCCCAGTCATCCATGCTCTATTTCTACCCTCTGACCCACTGCCAGCAACACCAGACAGATGCTTTGTAGACCGGCTCAGACCAGACTAGTCGAGCCCAGATTCCACTTCACTGCATTCATGCTGTCTGTTTTGTTTTTTTGGCTCTCTAAACCATTTGACTTTCTTTGCTTTGTTTGACTTTCTTATCTTGTTCCTCTTTGACTTTACTCATGCTGCACAGAATGCAAAGAAAACTGTTCTGCTGCAGCGAGCTGCGTCGCTTCCTGACTGCTCTCCCCTGCCACTCTGTAGGTATGCCTGTCTGGCCCACCACTGGACCACAGTTGACCCTGTAACTGTGTCGCTATGGCAACAGAGCTGTTTTTAACTTGAGGTGCTTGTGTTGTAGCATCATAAGTGTAGCATCATACATGAAGACTGAAGACTGATACTGAAACAAGTGTTTCAGTATCATATGATCAAAGTTATAAGTTTGCTGCCATTCCTACAGACACATCAGCAGTTCACTTTATTGTTTATGCTCACCAAAAGGACCATTTGTTCATTTCACAACATTAGATTGTTTGATTTAGGTTTAGCATTTTGTTTGTATGTGGGCGATATGATGGCAGTAGGCCAAGTTCTAGTAGTGAGATATTATTAGTGATTTTATTTTTTTTTACTTTCATTGTTATATCTTCGGGTGGCTTTTCAAAAATATAAAATGTTGACTTTAGTTTTGTGTGCTATTTTGTGTAACTACATCTCGATCTATTGATATTTTGTGAGTCCTTTTGTGTATTTTGATGATCAGCGAAAAGAGTTTGAGAAAAAAAGAGAAGAAGCAGGCTGAATGAGGAGGTGAATACTCCAGGAAGCTCGTGGCGGCTTACAAAATGAAAGAGAAGAGAAATGTTGTCTTAAATACCACAATGCATGTAAATGACATTTGGAAACCATTCATCTGACACCTGTAGGAATCCTACTCATTCAGCTACAGCTACTCTTCCAGGTTAGAGAGCACCCAAATCTGACCAGAGTGGACCAGTAGTGCAGTATTAGTGCACAACTCAGGCATTTCTGTCATCAAGTCTGAGTCCGAATTCTGTTGTTGGAGACTGTTATGGTTAAAGTGGATTCAAAGTGGATCCAAATTTCACTAGAAGATCTGCTTCTGGTTTGATTGTTGATTCAGAGGTGGAGGGCTTCCACTCCTCTGAAGCCAGCCAGGTATTTAACACCTACAAGTCATTTTTGGTAGATTAGCAGTAAATCTGCATTTGCCATTTGAAAAAGGTAGAGATAAAGCATCAGTTCTGACACGTTTTTAGACTCTTTGACTCACTAACTAGGCGTCAGTTCAGGCTGTCGAGGGTGTAGTGCTCGAGAAGTCAACTCTTTTAGGGCCGAATCGTTAATCTGCCGTGAGCCATGTGAGGATAACACCACCGGTCTGCTGTGTGTGCATGCATATGTGTGTTTCAGAGGTAGGTGTATGGAAAATGACAGAACAAATGGGAGTCAGCCAAATCTATCAACGCTTGCAGCCACAGAGCAAGTCTGTGCCTATATACGCCCCTAGCTGGGAATAAAGATACAGCTTCAGAGGTGAACACACACACACATACCCACGCACTCCGGCACCACAAAGTGCTTCAGAAACGCCATACAGAGTTTACCATGGCAACAAATGTGGAAATCTTTTTTCACACGTTTGGTAAATGAGACACAGAAACCATAAAAACAACACCGAACAGTTATGCTGATAAGGTGAAATCTGGCTGCGATATGATTCAACATTTCCAGTAGCTGTGTGGGTTATGGTGAAGTACTGAAAGACATCAGGTAAATATGGATTAGTACGTGTTTGGCCAATCCTAGATTGCGAAGCATGTGTGGAGACTAAAGGGGAGACGAATGCAAAGTTAAACTGTCTGTCATTGGAACAAAGATGTGTGTGTGTGTGTGTGTGTGTGTGTGTGTGTGTGTGTGTGTGTGCAGAGCCTTTGGCGGTACTCACTTGCTCGGTCTTGTCTGGGGCCTGATACACACACACACACACACACACACACACACACACACACACACACAGCCCTATCACTCTTCAAACCGGTATCATACAAATCTCCAAACACAAGGATCCGTGTCTCTTTTCCCTTCAAGGGCTGTGATCTGTGGTTATGTTTGCCTTATGACATTGTAATGCACACCAGAGGTCATTACATCATCACATACATATGAACTATGAATGAATGGGCCCATTGCTTCTGCTAATTGCTCAAGTTTCCTACTTAATTGCCGCAAGTCATATAGAGACAATGGTAAATGTGTGGGTGCCTGTGTATTTGCTATGGGCCTTAACTGATTAATGTGAACAACAGTGCTTGATGACACTGTGTGTGTGTGTGTGTGTGTGTGTGTGTGTGTGTGTGTGTGTGTGTGTGTGTGTGTGTGTGTGTGTGTGTGTGTGTGTGTGTGTGTGTGTGTGTGTACATGACCGGTCAAGTGCATGGCCAGGCCTGGACAAACATGTCAACAGATTAGTTATTGGTCTCAGATGACTGGAGAAGGTAAATATGTGAACTTGAGGGGAGAAGGTGCAGCGGTTTAACGTACTTGACAGCACAAGAGCACGCAGCACGCACACACACACACACACACACACACACACACACACACACACACACACACACACACACACACACACACACACACACACACACACATGCAAATACAAGGCATGCAAATGCACACATATATGCTATACTAGAGGTGCAACGGTTTACAAAACACATACTAAATACTCTCTCTCTCTCTCTCTCTCTCTCCCTCTCTTTCTTTCTCTCACACACATTTCAGGGTGGCTTTGCTAGTTTTAGTTTAGTTTTTATTTTGGAAAGAGTTCAGAACAGGTAATTTAAAAAATAAAAGCATTCAGTAAAAAATAGCCCAAAATTAATTCTATTTTGACCTTGCACAAAAACACTAAAAACTTTTTTTAAAATTTAATTTAATAACACAGTTTTATCTTAGTTTTATCTTCCGATAATAACCTTGGCACACACACAGACACACACATATACACACACACTACACCCACCTACACCCACTCACTTGATTGTTGTGTTTGCAAAGGGAGGCCATGCAGTCAGTATTTGAGCAGAAAGGCAGAGAAGGAACAGGATCTTTCCCCTACACCTTCTTTCTTTCCCTCCTTCCTTTCCCATTCCCCATCTCCCTCCCTCCCTCCCTCCCTCCCTCCCTCTACTCATCCATCTGTTCCATTGTGCTTTTATGGCCCTCATTACACATGTTAAGGGTATGCTGCAAACAGTGTTTCACAACTCTGCCCGTGAAAAGGGGTTGGGATCGGATGGACGGGTGGAAGGAGAGAGAAAGAAAGAAAGCGAGAGACTGAATGGGCAGACAGCCATTTTTCAAGATTGTTTTTACAACCCTGATAAGGCCTTTACCTGGACACGTTCTTAATAATCAGTAAGGACCGCACAGAACACACACACACACACACACACACACACACACACACGGACACACACATACATGCACACAGAGTCAAGGAAATGCATCGGCCGTGACCCTGAACTGCACTCCTCCTGAATGAATAGCCAAATGGGGTTGTTGTTCCGGCGCCAGAGGACTGGATCGGCGACACCTTTTCCTAAACCTGCTGCACTTTGAACACAAACCTATTCCTCACTCACCGCGTTCACTGAAAACTGACACAGCTGTCAGCCCTTCGCCAGTGCTCTTCACAACACAAGCACAAGCCCGAATCATATGACACAAAGGGAGTTTGAGCCGGGGCGAGACAGGATGCCGGAGTGGTCAATAAAATAATGGCGGTGTGGCAGATAAGGATCGGCCTTCCTTCTTGTCAGGCAGTTAAAGTCGGCGGAGTCGAATAAACAGTCAATAGAGCCAGCTTTATGGGTAGAAACCTCCCCCGGGAAACATGTAGTTATGTTTCAGGTGAACAACTGTTAGGACAGAGGGGGGGATGGAAGGAGGGAGGGAGAGAGAGAGAGAGAGAGAGAGAGAGAGAGAGAGAGAGAGAAAAGGGCAAGTGAATGGGTGAGAGAATGTGAGTGAGTGAGTAGTTGTTTTCATGTGCAGTGAGAGAGAGAAGATAGACAGACAGACAGACAGACAGACAGACAGACAGACAGACAGACAGACAGATAGATAGATAGATAGATAGATAGACAGACAGACAGACAGATAGATAGATAGATAGATAGATAGATAGATAGATAGATAGATAGATAGATAGATAGATAGATAGATAGATAGATAGATAGATAGATAGATAGATAGATAGATAGATAGATAGATAGATAGATAGATAGATAGATAGATAGATAGATAGACAGACAGACAGACAGACAGACAGACAGACAGACAGACAGACAGACAGACAGACAGACAGACAGACAGATAGATAGATAGATAGATAGATAGATAGATAGATAGATAGATAGATAGATAGATAGATAGATAGATAGATAGATAGATAGATAGATAGATAGATGTGTGTGTGTGTGTGTGTGTGTGTGTGTGTGTGTGTGTGTGTGTGTGTGTGTGTGTGTGTGTGTGTGTGTGTGTGTGTGTGTGTGTGTGTGTGTGTGTGTGTGTGTGTGTGTGTGTGCTCATGTCCAGGCGGTTACGTGGGTTATGCCATACGGCGCAGCTTGTCTAAGCCTGCCATTGTCTTTTAATGGGTCTGAGCATTGTTGAGTTGTTTAGTATTAACAATCATACTTACTGGAATCATTATGACCATTAATTGCATTGCATCAATGACAGATTGTACAATATAAATAGCAACAATGTTGCAAACAGCAAATTCTCTGCAAAAGGCCTAAATAATATGTTGTACAGTGTTTGTACTACAACAATGACATAATGACACAGCCAAGCAGACTCCTAAAATCCTGTTTTCCAGATCATATATCTCTGCAGTACAGTCAGTCTTGCCCCTGTATCAGTTGACACTAGCAGCAGCTAGCATCAGAGGGCCGCATTCTTGGCTGCAGACGATAAACACAGAGCGTGGACACCTCAGAACAGGCTCCACCGAGGGGAGGACCCCACACAGCAGAGAGAGGCATGCATCCAGGCTCAGTCTGGGAGGGGAACTCCACATGACTCAGTTGTGAAGGTGTATCAGGAGAACACAGACACTTGGTGATAAGAAGTGGGCTCTCATCGCAGTTATCTCATAGTGGATGCAGAGTACACTGAGGAGAGGAAGCTACATATATAGTGCACGTACTCCTTTGTATATGTCTTCCATCAAATGAAAACCTTTGAACTCCAGATTTTCCTTACCTGAAATGGAAGTTTTTGGATACTAAACAAGGCTGTAACCGATCAACAAATGAGACCATATATATTTCAGTTGTAGTACGGTCTGCTAGGACACCATGGTGTAGGTATAACCCGTACCTGCATATACCTCCAGTACACCACTGCTGTAGATCATACCTAAAGGTGTGTGTGCTTGTCCATGTGTTCTAATACCTTATTAGTCCGTTATTCACAGGCTCCTAGGAAGCCAAATTGAGGGTTAGACCATTCCTGGCATGCTCTGCTAGATGACAGGGCAAATATGTCTCAACACAGTTTATAGGTTGACTTTCAAGTTGCCATCTAACAATAGCTTTAGGCTGCAAATCAAAGCCTCCCTGCCTGTCCAATATAAACAGGTTAAAAGCCGTAATGCAGTGCGGTGTTAGGCATCCGTCACACATGCACAAGTAGTGGTATTAGGCGTATATGTGTGTTTTGAGTCGGACATGAAAGCACATACCAGGAGTAATGCTCAGTGTGGGCCGGGTAAATAATGACTGTGTGTGTGTGTGTGTGTGTGTGTGTGTGTGTGTGTGTGTGTGGAGTGGGTTGTTATTTATGTACAGGTTACTCATTGATCCAGAGGACTGAGGGAGTGGTGTACAAGGCAGGGATCGGCTCCACGAACGGGGTTCAGCTGTTAGGGGTCGCATGAGTGAACACAGACAGACGCACGCACACGCGCGCACGCACGCACGCACACACACACACGCACACACACACACACACACAAATTATTCTACAGAACACTCACTCAAACTGCAGATGGACCAGATAAATAATGAGTGTGTGTGTTTGTGTGTGTGTATGTGTGTGTGTGTGTGTGTGTGTGTGTGTGTGTGTGTGTGTGTGTGTGTGTGTGTGTGTGTGTGTGTGTGTGTGTGTGTGTGTGTGTGTGTGTGTGTGTGTGCTAACATCCCTACACTGAAAGGGTAACTCTGACCCTCCTCTCTCAAAGTCACCCACCTCGCTTCTCTGATACTTGTCCAAACACCCCTACGTGGTAGAGAGGAGGGCCTTCTAACAACACACACACACACACACACACACCCAAAGAGATACCACACACACTGCACTACGCGCACACACACTTTGTTATCAGACTACTTCCCCTGTTGAGCGCTGACAAAGAATGTGACAGCTCCACACACGTCGGACGGCAGAGGAAGAAGACGGGAGGAGGCGAGGCGGCATGACCCAACATGCGCTCGGCTCCGACGGAAAAGCCGATGGACGCTCCGCCGCACAAACACTGTGGGAAGAGGAGTCGGGAAAGCCGGCATTCCACGGGATAGAGTTGTGTACACTGGCCTGAGCCGGGGCTTAGAGGGGGAGAGAGGGAGGAAGGAGACTCAGAAGAAGGTGCAGGTGAAAGTAAACAGCGCTGGAATGAGGGGGGGGGAGGGGGGAGAGAGGCAGAGGAGGGAGGGATGAAGGGATGTCAGCAGTGTAGAGAAGAACGTATGCATCATGGATGGGTGAGTGGTGTACAGATTGATCACTGTACATTGATTCAAGCCCCGAGTGTCCCTGAGCAAGGCACCGACTCCCTACCAGCTACAGGGGTGCTGTTCTGTGTCTCTGTACTCCAGCCCCCCTGTGGAGGAGGGGTAAGAGAATCTACCGGATCAATAAACTATCATTATGAATCAGTCTTCAAGGGAGTGTTGCACACCTATAATCACCATAACGTTTTTTTTCAATAACTAACCACCAATCCTGGCTTAAAGCAACAGTGGAGTCAAACTGATCCAATTAGGCTCCTGTAGTTAAGACATAAAACTCGTCATTCTTCAGGGTGGAGGAGTGGAGGAACGCCACGTTACAAGCTTATGGGTAGAGTAAACAATATGGCACTGTAAGATTTTACCATTTATCATCCACCAACACCAAATGGACAGGGAATACTCACAGCCTGATGTGGATTCCATCTTTTCTCTCACTTAAATTGCTCTGGGTTAAATCACTTGGATACAATTGTGAACAGCAAGCCTAAAAATATAAATCTCTTTGACCCCAATTTGTCCTTCAGAGCATGAAAGCACCTCTTGTTTTGCATAAACACACTTGGGAAGACACTTTCTGCAGTGATGTATCAGGACGTGTTCAGCTGCACAGCCCAGTCACAGATCATTTGACCTTTGGAGTCAAAACCTTCCAGAAGTGGAGTTTTATGACCACGCCCACAGATCCATGTGTGGGGACTTTTAAAACAAGGGTAACTTGATTGTGTACTTTGTTTGTCTCATAACAGATTTCATTCAGCAGCTCTGGGTGCTGCAGCCTATTAAATCACTAGGCACTCCCTGATTAGCTCACCTCCTCTATGGGGGAGAGAGTGTCATTTACCTGTACTTATTACAATACTGTCTTTCATTTTCAGTTACTCTCTCTCTCTCTCTCTCTCACACACACACACACACACACACACACACACACACACACACACACACACACACACACTTTACAACATATAGCCTACAGATACAATCCACAATAGCTTGCAAAATAAAGCATTATTGAGCGATGTCACATTATCTGACCCATTAAAAGCTTACCTGGATATCCCGATTTCCTCATGATTTTCGTCGTTTCGTCTCCTCGTTAGTGACACCTCAATTTAAAACGTGAACGGCTGATGGATAGTAGTTCCTCGCAGTGATTTCCTCCGTGCTGGTCAAGGAGATGTGCTTTTCCAGGTGTTTTTATTTTTATTTTTATTGCGCTCCTCTCCGTGTCGAGTCTGGCCGCTGTGTTGCTTTCTCGAAACGCACCTGGACTCAGTTAATTCACTGCTGATTAAACTTGCGTCGAGTTATTTCTGTCTGTATTTCCAGCGCGAGCAACTTGGAGAGAAGGTCTGTTGGGAATGGGAACAATCACACCTGCGCTCCTGACGCACGCCCAGTCCAGGAGCGGGAGTGGTTTACTGTAACTGTAGTATACACACACCGAGTCCTGTCAAACGTCAAAAGTGGAAGGCCGCCGTAACCCCGGTCATGCTTGAATAATATTTGCTTTCATAATTTGAACCAAACTGAAATGAGCCAAGGGAAATTAAACAACAATTCCCTGGCCTATTGCGCAACACAAAAATGGGCATGTGCGTTGCGAGAAAAAGACAGTAGTTACCCAGTAGAAATATTTTGAATGTTTTTTTGTTTTTTTTACTTTATTCTTAAATATTCTGATAGTTATTATTTTTTACTCACATACACCTGCTGAAGATTAAAAGGAGGAGACACCCTGTACCACTCACCCATCAAACATGTCTTCTGTACAATACATTCAAATTGGAATGTGTGTGTGTGTGTGTGTGTGTGTGTGTGTGTGTGTGTGTGTGTGTGTGTGTGTGTGTGTGTGTGTGTGTGTGTGTGTGTGTGTTTGGGGTGGGGGTATGACAGTTTGTTTGTAGCATAAACCTTGTGGCTGGGTGGATTGTTGTGAGGGTGGGGTCATCTATTCAACTGTGCCCACGACCTCTAACCTTTCTAAATTCCACTTGTCAAACTAAAGCGACCTGCTTCATGTTCATAAGAACCTGTGAGGATAACAAACCTGGAAACTCATTTCACATCCTGCCATTAAATGCTGTGACCTCTTGTGGCTGCCGCCGGGTTTCCTCCACTGTCAACCTGCTGCTTCATGGCTAGTAGCAAAGTCTATTGAAAGCTGATGCATCCACACGGGTGTGTTCCTCAAGGTAACTGAGGTAATTAACATCCCATCATTGTTCGAGGCATGTATAAAAAAGCTGCGCAGACCCATTATTTTGGCTTCCAAAGCTTGAAGATCACAGTGACTTTGAGAGAGGACTGGTTGTTGCAGCACATTTGTCAGGAGCTTCAGTGCTCAACTTGTTGATGTTTAACAAGGAATACTAGCTAAGGTGAAGTTGATATTAAAGTCTGAGACAAAGACATCAGCAACCAGGGCAACGGTGGACGGAAGTGAATACTCCTTGATGGTGATGTACATGCACTGATTGGAGATGTAAGGAAAAACAGGTAAGAAATTTCTGACTCAACTGGCAACTGATCAATCAAAGGCAATGAGCAGGCAGTGTTATCAAACACCCTCCATCAGGGTGTGATACATAAAGCCTCTATTACATCTTATGGGCAGATGAGTCACCCTTGTTCTCAATAAGCAGAAAAGCATGTGTGGTGAGCGGCAAAAGAGTGAAGGGTTATGGTGGCTCTGTTATGGTGTGTGCATTTCCTGTTTCCGGTTTATTTCTGATGAATCTCTAAGAATTCAGTCCAGGACAAGTGAACACAAAGTCATTCTGAGCAGTCATGTTCATCAGATGTTGAAGCATTTCTATGCTGGCGGGAGTGGAATCTTCCACGAGGACAATGACTCTGTACCCAGGGCATGAGTTGTTACTGAGCGGTTTGTAACCACATACCTTGGCTAACCACCCAGTTGAGCATTTATGAGCGATTATGGAGCAAGACACCATGATCAAAACACCAAATGATAGAATTTCATGTGGAAGAATGGTGTCAGATCTCTACAACATCCACTAAAGATTTGTGCAGGTATGCACTATATCACCAAATTATTGTAGTGCACATAAGATCCTTTGAAAGGTGGTGTCAAGAGAATGGCCATCCTCGCCAGCAAGTCAGGTCAGCAAGGGAGAGGGTTTTCTGCAACCGGTGATGAGGGCGGCTGGTTGCTTGTTCAGTGTTGTTTTCAAGGGCTTGTTTGCACCACAACTTGATTGGACTACATTTCTTACTGAATAAATAACAACAATAAAATTCACAGACTGACCTCGCAGTGCGATCTTAGTGAATCTAAAAGACACAATGTTGATGTTTCCTTTATTTGGTCCGTCATATAGTGGGCTAATGATAACTAACTCATTGTAAATGTGTATGCATGTTGCACAATGGAAAATTCTAATCTAAAATGTAGCTCAAGTGGAAACATTTCTCTGAATAAACAAATGTGGATATATTTTTATTGAAGAAGAACGACTTTTAATCACAACATTGTCCACAACACATGCAGGGGGGAAGTGGCCGCACAACAACACACACACACGCAGGTTAGAGTGTCCAAGTTGAAGGAAATATCTGCATTTATCCCATCCCCGCCGATCTTCCTCCAGGTCAGCCAGGGTGCAGACGACAGCCACGCCCGGGGACCAATTCCAGGTGTTTTTGTCGCCGTCCTCGTCAGGGACAGTCGACTGGATGTTGCATGTTTTTAGACGGGGTTCTTTCCAGGAGGAGACCCAAGTGAACACGGGGAGAACATGCAAACTCCACACAGAAAGGCCCGGGAGATAACCCACCTGGGCACCCCAGACTCACCAGCGGCCCAGGCGGGAATCGAACGCAGGACCTTCTTGCTGTGAGGCAGCAGTGCAAGCACTGCGCCACCGTGCCACATACTTTATTTTTATTATTATTTTTTTTATTATTATTTAATAACTTTATTAATCATGATCGATAGAGAATATAAGCCATACATTCTAAACTTATTCACTATATAGAAAAGCATCCTATAAGCAATTTCAACTTCAAAGGCTGACTTGACAACCTGACGTGTTTCACACTTTTGCTATCTTAGGCCATAACCACATCCTGTCCCAAATGTAGGCTAAACTAGGCCACTGGTCTCATTAAACTGGAAAACATTATCTATCTGTGGCAGATACAGGTGCCAAAAACTTAAAAGTTTTAAACACTAGTTGACCTGTTTGGATAGCACCATTCAAATAAACCAGACTCTTGTTCACCTATGCTTACATAAACACCTGGTGTTTTGTTCTTTCCCTTGTTCCTATAGATCAAAGCTTCTTAATATATTTTGTAACAGCTGAAAATACAAGAGAGATGAGTGATGCAACCACATTTGAGTTCTACTAGTGCACCACACCTGTAACCATACACCGGCCAATTTAAAATTGTTAACTCATAATCTGCCACAAGTTGACACAGAAACTTTGGCTTTGACATTAATGGTAGCACACAGCATCTATTGGTCTTGCAAAACTGTAGGAGATGATTTCTTACTGTATCAAACATCTTTGTTCCTTAGAATCTGATGCACCTCAGCATTTCGCAGTTCCTGTGACAAGTTATAACAGGTATAGAAACTGACTTACTTGCACAACCAAGGGATTTTTCCACTGACAGAAATATGTGTCTGATTTGGACTGATACAACTGAATTGAGTCAGTCAGTCAATCATGAATTAAATCCAATCTGATGTATTTTGCTTGAAAGGTCTCTCTTTGCATTGCTTGACACTAAATCTGCAGTTGTACAGGTACTTGGATGACATTGCGTAACATTGTAGTCAGGTAGGAGGTCAAGGCAGTGAGAGAAGCGTAATGTTTTTTCTTGTTTTTCTTGCAAATGGGGTCTCAACTTCCTCTCATGCAGGGCCATTCGCTGGTTTACAAGATGTCTTTTTCCCCTCTACCCCCTCCCCAATTCCCCCTCGCAAGCAAAACACACAACCACATGCATACACGCATACGCACACAAGGAAAACAAAAGTCACAGCTTGTGACCACACACACACACACTCTCGGCACAAGTAAACATTCGCCTCTGCTGCAGGTTGCTACTTGGTGAGGTTGCTCTGCAAACAAAGTGACATTTAGTTGTAGTGACTCATATGTCCCTTGACTCATACCAGAAACCTAAGACTGACTTCTACCCATCTTGACTTACATAGTGTTGGAAATGTGTCTTGATTTACAGTGTTTGAAGATACAGAAAACAAGTGCAGGCACTCAGACCCACATCAAGTGGTATCGGTAATAAACTGTATTGTTTTTCACCTGAGAGACCTGTTTACTTCCTATGGCTTCTACCCTGTTGAGTGTGAACCCTATTTTATTACCTCGCTTAAGGTGAAATTGCTTCATTGAAGATGAATTTAATTTATTTAAAAAACATTTACATTTAATACACAGGACCTGATGTAGTTATCCCTTTTGCTGTGGCGTAGACCAGGGTGAGTGCTTACTTAATTTAGGTTTACAAGCAATAGGGGGGAGGGGTATGTACGTTGGTTTGTCATTGGAGTTTCCAACAGGGTACCTCCCCTCATCGATGTTTCATTGAGTTTGGCCTACACACCTCAAACAGTGTATTCCAGCATCTTGGAACCACCCAGACTTACCCAACTTTGCCCCTGCTATCTAATGCCTAGCGTCTTACTAATACCTCCCTACAAACAAACCTAGCACAAACCAATAATCTTAACAAACCAATAATCAATCTTAACATTAATATAACAATGCAACTTGCCTGTACGATACAACATCACAATCCTACCCTAGAATATTAAGGCCTAAGCAGAGAATGGTTGCCTTGGCCTGTTCCAGATAACTACATTGTATCTGTGGCTTAGCTGACAATCTACAATGTACGCCTCTGGAGAGAAAATTCTGTCAGGTGAATGAATCTTGATTTGATGTAGGCTGATTGGTCTCAGAAAGCAGCTAAAAACAGTTGGATGTAATTACACAATGAAAATATATAGGACCTACTACTGGTTTTCAAATGAGAATGGAAACATTTAGAAAATATAGTATTTATTACAAAACACAAAAGGTACAAATGCTCACAAGATTTCACAGATTCTATTCAGACATTGAGACATTATGCCTCTAGCTTAAAAAAGAATTAATTTGCAACCCAAGCAATCAGGTAAATTCGGCCGATTGCGTGGATGGTGGACAAGCTTAGAAAAGTTGGCCATGCCTAAACTTTTCACAGTCATTGGCCATCAACAGCCAATCAGATTTCTGTTCTTCACCGTTTCCCTACTGAAGTCATTTTGTATTATGAATAGTTCCATCCTTACAGCCATTCAGTTTTATTTGAAAGATTACAAGACAAACAATTTCTTTTTACATCAAAAACTGCTTGGAGAATGTTTGCATGCATTGTTTGGGTCGATGGAAAGCTCTGAAGTAGTTTTATTGATTGTTTTCCTGTTTATTTTCCAATTAATGCTACATCTTCCAACAGGAAAAGTCTTTTTAAAAATAGATCACTCCCTCCTACACTAACAAGCAATTATATTTCTTCTTTTAAAGAAAGATAAATAGTATAATAGTAGAAAGATAACAGTTTGAGGTTGTTATTACTTATTACTGATGATCACACTGGGTGTATCCAAGACCACCACCCATTTCCCTGATGATCTCTTGACCTCTTTTTCCAGGTTAGAAATTTTCAAATTTGAATTTTCAAAAAAGCATACTTTCTCATGAAAACCTTGGCCTTACAGATTAAACAAATTGGCATCCATATTTATTTGGCACCCACAGATTTCATTGCCTCCCTTGTGCATTGATGTGAATTGCAAATACCTTTCACCAATAAAGATATTAAAAAGAAATGTAAAAAATGATATTTACAGCTATAATCACAATTTAGGTCACAATTTCAAAGCTATGCACAGTGCGTACCAAGCAACATTTATCACTGCTGCAGGTTGCCATGACTATAAAAGCTAGCCAACAAATACTGCTCCATTAATGGTATCTAAAGTGTCCAAGTCTCCATTTTACAGTTCATATATACTCTTGTTCATCCTGTTCAAGATTTTTGCTCATGTGACAATCATTCTTTGTACAAAGTAAGCTAACAAAAGGGTAAAAAATTGGCAGGAGATTCAAATACACCTTGCCACTATAACAATCACACATCCAAGTACAAGAACACAGACTGAGAGGTTTCTCCTTTTTCAGATGGAGCCTTATTATGTAATTGCCAAACCATCTGTAGTGGCTATGAATAGGCTTGTGTTGTACCCTTCTGTGAATCATGCAACACACCAAACCCCCCACACCTTGAGATTATACCATTCTAGTAGGATTGGGGAAATTGTAAAGATTAGCAAAGTTGCTACTTGCAACATATCACTTGTACTTCAACGGTGTACAGAACCTTTCCAGTTGGCGAGGGTCATCAGAGGGCATCTCTTCCCAGACTGGCGGCTCTAGCGTCTGAGGGTGGCCCGCATGTCCTCATAAACATCATTGGTGGTGACCGGCATTGGTTTCATGGTAGCGCGCCAGACCTTGATCTAGTACAACAATAGATCATACATCATATTAGATGTTCAATATTGTTCATTATCAGGTATTATGAACACAATCAGATTATTATTCCAGCTCTTTTACCAAGTTCTTTCATAAAGACCAATCCTTTTTGTTTTCTTAGGTCATAGTTTGTAGAAAGTGACTGATGGCCGACACCTTACTGCAGTGTTAGTAATTTACTTCGTTCATTTCAGTACACAACAGGCATAAAGTAATAATCACCAACACAATTTTGGTTAAGCATGTTTATTTTTGTTTAAATTATGATGTAGTTTCCAATTTGAGTGCACGCATTTTGGTTAATATTTAGTGGTCATAGGTTTATTTTGGTTTGGAATTTGTTAATATAGATTACCCGGTTTTCTCTTTGTTTCTCTACATGCTGTCATCTGCCCAAAAGAGGAGCAGAATATTGAGGCACCCTTTTATGCTGAAAACAGGAAGTGGAACAGACAAACTTCCTGTGCTGGGCGGGGGAACTCTAAACAAAATAATCTTTCTTAAAGAATGGCAGCATGTGGATATTCCCTTTTGAGTTTGGTTGTATTAGTATTTTCAGTATTTACAATTACTGTTTACTTTATTTGTATTTTTTCATTATTAGTTGTTGGGTTTATTTTGGGTCTTTTTAATTGTCCGGAGTTATGTTTCCCCCCCTTGGTGTCTGTGTAGTCTAGCCCATAAGTATATATACCCCCCTTTGGCAGTCATTTGTTAGATCAGGTTTGTTCAGTCCAGATGTCTGTTATGTTAGTTGTTTGTCAGCCTCAATTTAGTTAAAGGGTGCAAATTTAGTATTTTTTTGTTTCTATTTGATTTGGTGAAATAAAGCCTTCATTTTCTAAATGATCCTTGTGTCCTTGTCGTTACTGCTTGGTCCCCAACAGTGACATTTTCACAACTTTTATCTTCCATTCTTAATTTGAAATGCAGGTCTGTAGTCGCACTCACATATATGTTTAAAATCAGAAATTTAGCTTTTATAGTTGAACAATAACTTGTTCTCATACCAAAGTATTATATTAAAAGCCATATATTTTGCTCAAACACAAGGGGGAGCTAGGAAGATGAAATTGAGACTGACCGTAAGCCCCAACAATCAAACTGAAATCATAATTTTCCACAAACCAACTTAATAGTGCAATACATGTCTTTGTCAGACTAGTAATGGTAAGAAGGTGCTAAGTGCTTGTAAGTCATGGCAAAACAGATGAGGTGGCATTCATGCATGGGTCCACACAAAGACACCTACATACGCAAATACATCGGTACCTTGGGGACGATCCATATGATGAGGACAATACAGGCGATGAACAGAACTGCAGTCAAAGCGAATACCAGGACCAAGGTGATAGGAGCGTTGAGAAGCGATGGCTGAGAGACGTTCGGATTACATTGCTGCGCTGCACCTAGAGGGCACAGCAAGCCAACACAGTTCACTACTACTCCCTCTTCCCTTTGTCCTCATCATGTAATGAAATAACCACCAGTTCAATCTTCAGCTGATAACATTCTTCAATATTATTTGTCCCTTGAAAAGATTTGTTGAGCCTCGCAGGTATTAATGTACAGTGTGTATATCTGAGACCACACTGGATCATTTCTTGGTTTAAAAGGTTTTATTTTTTACCCTGTTTCATAATTTCATCAAATACTTTTTTTTCAAATGGTGAATATCTAATTTTGGAATTAAATTCTTCAAATATCTTGATACAATAGTTCTGATAAGATTTTAAATCCTCCATTCAAAATTAAAAGTACTTGCTACTGAATGTGCTTAAGTATCAAAATAAGAAGTATACATTCAATATGCTGTTCTTGTGTTCGAGGTGACTGGCTCAATGTAAAATAAACTGAAAAAATATATAAGTTTTATTTAAAAAAGAGTCAAAGTCAAAAATGTGTCAATTCATTTCATTTGGTGGTCACGATTGTCATGCCTGACTTGTGTTTCTTTTTCGCTGACGAAGACTAATTGTTACTTCCTTAAGTCTGCCTACACTTTGGCTGCACTACATCTGGCAGCATTGGGACGATCACGTTGATGATTTCAGAAAAAAACATTATGTTGTGATCACAAGAAAACCGCAGTAAACCTCTGTCAGCTTTTATCTGCCGCATCAGGCACTTCAATAACTGCTAACACTGCAATACTTGAAATCTGAGCTCCAGACACTTCGTAGTCACATCTGGTAATCCCAGCACCCTGTTATCATACTCATACTCATATTCTGTTAACGTTGTAATACCTGTATTAGTCAATTATACTACTTGAAATACTTGAATTACTTACATCAATCAGTAATACTACTGTGGTAAATTTTGCAAAACTTGGATTCACATTTAGAATTGCATTGTTGTACTATGTTGTCTTGTTGCACTTTGATGTCATGTTAATGTACAGTATATGTGGCTCATTTCTCACGCTTGTTGGAATACACCTGTGACCCTAACAGTACGTTTTTCACATCACTATGCACTTGTGTAATAAAGTAAAAAAAATATCTTGAGTAAATATCCATTCCTTGCACACCGACAGCAACACTCACCTTTCACCACCAACAGAACAGAGCCATTGCCTTTTCTCACTATGGATTGGCCTCCTGGTCAAGCTCTTTGTACATACACCAGTATACTCCTGTGTCCTCAACAGTCAGGTTTCTGATGTTAAGGTCCAACTTGCTTATGCCTCCTCTTGTCTCAAGTCTGTGCTTGATTTCTTCTTTAATGGTCATTTTTCCTGAATCTTTATCGAAGAAGAGGAGTTGGACGTCCTCATGGAGACCCATCATCAAAGTCAGGCTTTCTTGGTTGTTTAGAGAGGTGCTACACTGGATGTTGATGGATCCTCCAATGTCTTTCCATACTAGTCTGCTGCTCCCTTTGATGAGCGAAAAACATACACAAATACATACATAGTTACTTAGATAGACAGACAAATACAGTGATTGTGTGCATTTAAAAGTTAATCTGTGGAATTTCTTTGCTTGTTAATGCCTAATGTCTTTGAAGAATCTAAAATATAATAAATAAGTTTGGATTTGTTTAAAAAATAAATGTGGTCACTGCATAATTCCTTTCGTGTTATTTCATAGTTTTGATGACTTTGGTATTATTATAAAATGTGGAAAATAAAGAAGAAGAAAAAAAGAAAAACCCTTGATGGGTAAATGTGTCCAAACTTTTGCCTGGTAGTGTACATACAGGCGGTACATAGAGGCAGTATAAGGGGATGTATATTACTAACATATAGGCCTGTACTTAGCAAGTAAGTAATTTAGACAAAAGACTTACTCTTCAGTTATTCTTGACAAAAACTAACACAGTTAAAAGCTTTTTTTTAATTTTTTTTATTGTTTTACAGATAAGAAGTTATTGCCCACTTACCTGGGTCACTCAGGGCTGCGCAGAAAAGCGAAAGGATGAACGCTAACCAGAGAGTAGACATGCTGACATTGACTGTGAAGTGGAGTTAACCTCACTTCTGTTATGTCTCTTCAGCAGGAAATGTCGAAGACGTTCACATTAGCTGGATTACCCAATAATGCAAACACTCTGCTACCAGTTACAGGTGACTGGTAGACCGATTTGACACGTGCTTCAGATGAAGATGTTTGCAGTGTGGTGCAGAATGTGTGGGAGAGTGTGAAGGCTGAGTAGAGAGAGGTGAAAAGCAGGGTTCAGTTACATAGCAGTCTGTAATTGGCAGCTTTAATCTGAACTAATGACTATCAAACTAATCAAACATATTCTGGGGTTCCAGCCAGCGATGTAGTGGTAAATAAAATAAATGCAAATGTGTTCGTGTTTTTGGAAACATGTGGAAAGGCTCTTAGAACGGCTTATTCTTTATGAAACATCCATTACAGTAGCGCCAAACCTCAACAACAAGAAGATGTTTCAGTGGTCTTGTAGAAAATAAAGACCTAATAGGCTGGAATGGCGTATTATTCATAACAATACAAGATTGTCCAACTTGTAATGGGTTGATCAAATGGACTGGACGCCTTACAAATACAACAGTGCTACCATCTGATGAAGATGCCGACTGGACACCCGGCAGTGAGGTCTCTCCTTTTATTGATTGATCCTCTGATCCATGTCGAATAGCGGCTCAGTGCGCTGCCGTCCTCATGTGGCTGATAATACGCGTCTACTTCTCCTTTTTTTTTTTACCTCAGCAACGGTGTGTGTTTCTGCTGAAACAGCATTGACAGCGTTAACAATTTCTTGCCATGCTTTACTTTTATCAGTTCTTGTGACTCCGCTGCTTCTGAACACTTTCATAAACCCAGGTGTCAACCTCCATCACACCCAGACACCACAGAGCTGGGAACCCATAGTAACAGTATAATACCACATAGTTCCGCACAGAAAATGGGTCAACAGGAGGCCTAAATGTTAAATAAATTGAAAGCCACAGTTTTGCAGTGACAGTGCTCTCTAGTGGCAGGAGAAGGATGTGTGTGTGTGTGTGTGTGTGTGTGTGTGTGTGTGTGTGTGTGTGTGTGTGTGTGTGTGTGTGTGTGTGTGTGTGTGTGTGTGTAATCGGCGACCTAGAAAAACAAGGAGATGGGAGCAACTTGTAATGTAAAAATTAACCATATTCATTCAAGCTAACTGTCACAAAGTTGAAAATGCATACATAGGCTGTAGAACAATAACAATATGGCTATACAATACAGGCACACTTTAGGCAATGCATACTGAGTGGATACACTAAGGCAGCACTGGAGAAAATGCCAATATGTGTCAGCTCTATAGCCTATTGGGAGAAGAGGAGAAACCCCATCAGTGGCACATAACATGGTTAGATGTGAGGAAAACAATAGTCAACTATATAGAAATACATATAGAAATCATAGAGGTATCCCAATTGTATACCAAGTATACATGGAGAACCATATGCACCTTAAAACAAATGAATCATTGCTGGATGGTAATAGAGATGGCAAACATATGTTCTCCAGACTACAGACAGAAATAAATGTCCAATCAAGCAACCTAAGACTAACAACCTTTAACGGAGTAGTAATGATAAAGAGAATTACCCTTATAAAGACTTGATGGGTATGATAGAGTTGAAAATACAATATTCATTCCACAATAAGTAATATTCAGTGAAAACAAACGCTTTGCAGCTATGGTGTCCAGGGAGAAGCTCCAGCTTGGACTAGCTTGTTGTTATAATCACCATGTGGGATGGCCCTTTCTATAACCCAAAACCTCAGACCCAATTTGGCATACTGCATCAAATCTCAGGTTTTGGTGTCTTCATTTTCTTCTAGTATTTGTCCTCCTTGGGAACACTGTGAGAAATAATCGAATATATACAAAGTGATGTGCAAACTAATTGTAAAGTGACTCCAAAATGCTCTCGATTGAAATGTCAAAGAACAACCACAAACTCTGTGTAAGTGCCAATCGTGTTAATTTGCTCCCCACACGCCCGGCCTCAAAGAAATCCTTGAAGTGGTCGCTGTCCTAAACGAACTGTAAACGCAACATCAATAACATCAATAGAGGCTTTCACAGTCTTTCTCTTTTCCTCTGAGACAGAATTAAAGGTCCCTGTCCGTCCCACTACTCCCTACGCCCATCAAACCCCTCCCCCTAGTCTCTTCCAGTTAAGGAGATACCCAGTGATCTGCAGCAGACACTGGAAGGAGAGCTTTTAGGCTGCCTCGTAATGCAGCCCTCTGTCGCTACGGAAACGGCCCTGTCCATTTGCCAATCAGTGCTTCCTGTTAGGGCTCCTGTGGTGGGTGGGTGATGTCACATTTGGAGGCTGTGGGACCATCAGGGGGCTCTGTCTCTGGTCGCAGGGAGGACATACATGTATTTAATTTAATTGAATCGCTGTCTTTTACTTACTTGTCTTTTACTCCACTATTTTGAATGACTTTTGCTTTCCCTTTGGGCTGTCTTCAGTAGTTGCTGAGTCAGGGTAGCAGGACTGAATGTGGGTATTGATTGATTGATCGCTTGCTGTGGTCACCGTGGTGACTCAGTGATGACTCACCCCATTTCCCAAACTCGTTTCTCAGCTCGCACATCCTCTTCCGCTTCAGAGGTCTCCTGGGACACGCAGGCCTCATCTGGGGCCCACATAGAATAATGCACCTGTCAATACATTGACGTGGCAAGAGAGGAGCGCGCTTAAACATTCATTACAGGCGTCTATTAGTAAACTGACACGTGGGGACGGGGGAGGGAAATGGTAAGCTTCCCTTCCTTCCAAAAAAAGATTACCAGGATGATGGAAGGGATGATTTCACATGCATCTCTACCGATCAGTTGACAAGGACAGAATAACAAACTGCAATGCTATAGAACCTAGAAGCAATAATAATTATACCACCAATATTTTTTTAAATGAGAAAATAATAGCGATGATGTGGCCATGGGATGCTTGGACTAGGGATGAGTAACATTATAAATCTGAAATCCAAAACAAATACTGGAATTGCTTGTACATTTGCAAGGGGCACATGTGCCCAAGAAATTGATGCAGGAAAGCACCAGAAATCGAGGCGGTTTTTATGTTCAGACAGGACTTGGTATAATAAGCAGACTTTCGCTGTGGGCAGAGCACTTAGAGAAAACAACAAGCCTTCACTGACTACACTCCAACATCCTGGCATTCCTCCAGGGCAGGAAGTTCTTTTCCTGATCTTGAGTGACCTCTGCATGCCATTCTCAGCAGATGAGGTCTGAAACACACCGCCGTGCCACTACTCTCTTCATGGGCTGCCCTGAAGAAGCTTGTGTAACAGTAGAGAAGCTGGTGGATTTCTGGAAAACAATACTCTGATAGTAACAGCTTTACCCGGCTCTTCCATTTCATGAGCACGTATGGAGCTCGTATATAGTGAAACAGGTATGCAACGTGTATACAGGTAAAGTACAAGAGGACCACAGTAAAAAAGAGTTGTACAAGAATACTGAACTGAGATGCTCTGGGCCAGCATGACCCATCAAGTCACCCCTCGCTGTCACTCTCTGTTATTTCCAATGAGTGAGTCACAAGCACTGAAAGGCCTCGAATCAACGCAAACAAGATTTATCATGGCTTAGCCTTACAGAAATCATCCCCTGGTGAGGACCGGCCTTCTACCGCCAGCCTCACAGTAAGAGGTTTACCATGAGGGTAACCAGAGTCACCAAGTCATCAATACAACAGGCCATTCGCAACAAGGACATGGGGTAAAGACCACATGGATTTAACCCTAATTATTACATTAATCTGAGGGAATCACTATAGTTGTGGAGTGAACGTGCTGACGATGTTAAGAAACAGTATCGTGAGCCTTTCATTGCATCATACCTGACAATGTCCCTTCACTGTGAAGTTCTTGGGTGAATGAGAGATAAATTTAACTTGCGATAGCGTTACTTTTGTTTTAATACAGGTCACACACTTAAAGACTTAAGAGGAATTGGGAATACAAAATTCTTAAGGCTGAAATTTTCAATCTTCCAACTCAACTGGGCTGACTTGCTGCACTGACTGTTAATATCATCCCTGACCCCCACAGCCAGTGTAGTCCTCACACTGGGAGTCAATGAGCATCTCTGACCACTAAAGACTGCTGGGATGGTCAGGTCACAAAAAAAACTTTCCATACTGTAATCTTTCCACACTGCAAACAGGCCAAATCATGTGCAAAACATCTCTGGCCCGTGGCGCTGTAGGGACATTGCTCTCTAGTGGCAGACAGTCAAATGTGTGCAGCCAGAGGAGTAATATAATCCTCCTAGGTCAGAGTGGGTCTTTTTTCCATAAGGTTTGTTTCATCCACACAATCAGGGTAGGGAAATAACTCTCAACCACTTTCATTATCATCATTAATATTTATCATAGAATACAAAATGAACCAGCATATGTGGTTCATCAGAAGTGAACTAATTCAGGGGGTAACCCAAATGTTGACTCTGAAGGGACTTCCTCTGGTGCATTTGGGCCTTTTGAGCAAATATAAATCTGATCATGTTCACCAAATGTTAATAAGGTTAATATCTGGAGCAACGGCCAGTTCAGATCAACTGGTTTTACAGGAGTTAAGTTACAACTTTTGAAAAATCAAACTCACAGGTGTGTAATTCCTCTGTATGTGTTCCTAATAAGGCTTAAAAGCTCATTCCAAATAAAGCCATTTTGAGCAGGTTTCACAAATCACAGTAAACGTACCATAGACACAAAGCAGAACTCTATCCTTAAGCAGGAATGCTTTAAGCAAGAGAGCCAAATATCCAATTCATGAGGTAATGAAAAGATGGTGGAATTTCACCTTTGACAGAATTGGAGACCGGCTTTTGTGGATACTGTGACCGGGCACTATTCCAACGACTGGAGTCTTCAGGCTCCATTTTACCTGAATAATACTCTGGTAGCCTGCTCTCTGTGTTGAGCTATTAATGCATGTAGCTAATGATGAAGAATCTATTCTCACAATAAAGATAAGGGACTCCTAACAACGTCAACACAACTCATGCCGTACTCAGATATCTGACGACCAGTTTCACATCCCGTCCCACTTCACAAACATTCACTTTAAAGTTCACTACCTAAGCACCTCTTGGTTAGCTTACTCATATGGTAGATGCATTTCACTGATTGCACACATACGTAGTACGACTATTACTAAACTGAAAGAAACACAGTCAGCCACAGCAAATTCATATCAATCTTTATTGTACTTAGAAATCCACGCATCAAATCTTTTTTATTATTTTTCCTTTACCATTTACAACAGGGAAGAATGAGAGACAAGCTAAACGTCATGCCTTTTCCAGCAGGCGCGATGCACTACAGGATGGGCTGAAATGGAAGGGCGCAGAGAGAGAGATACATAAAGTGCTTTTGTCAACAGTTTTCTTTTTTTTTTTTTTTAATAGAAAAAAGGATCAAAACAAAAGGTTTGAGGGTGTAGGGAGAGGAAACAGGTCCATGGACGTGACAAGGCGAGTGCATGTGGCATATGTGAAGGAGGGAAGAAGGTGACTGGTTGATGGGGAGGAAGAGAGTGGAGGGGTTATTCATCTTTCAAAAAATAAAAAAGCGTTCCAATGAAAAATAAAAAGTGGTCTCAACCCAGGATGAGGCTGGACTTGCCGCCGGGTGGGTTTCTTCGGTTGCCGTTGGCACCTCCCGAAGGGGTAGAGGGCTGTGGCGTCTCCTTCTGCTCCTTCTGCTCCTCTTGCTCTCCCTGCCCATTCTCAGGACACTCTACACATTCACAAAACGACAACACAACGTCAAAGCATAAACGCTGGCTTCTTTTCCAGTCCATTTTCATGTACAGAAACCATGATGAGGGAGCAATCAGATTATTTCTGGTTGTCAGTATATTTGGTATCATCTCCTAATGAAATGAGGGCTGGGGGTTTAATGAGCCTCATGACTGGAACACACCAGCCCAAACAGCTTAAAAACACCGGATAAAGTTAGGTTTCTAACATTTCATTAAGAGAGTCACAGTAAAATAAAGTGCACTTGAATGTGAAAAAGTATAAGCGAATTAGTGTAGATGCAATAAATTGTCCTCAACAGTTGAGGCAGGGCCATTTTTAAATGAAATCATAGAGCTGAAGGACTGCGCTCTTGTTGTCAATTAGAGCCTGAAACAGCTGTAGACTCTGCATTTTACAGGTACTTTTGAGAGAAATGTAGCAAAAAAAAGGGACATAAAGTAATACTTTGGTACAGCACTCCTTTTTGAAATTCCAATTTTTCAAGCAGAGTGGACACTTCATCGTCCAGGTATACTTTGCTTGACATCAGAAAGAGCCATGGGGTTGGCGTGACATAAGCATGAGTAGAAATTTGCAGGACCGGTGCCACACACATTGACATTCATTCTCTTGCTTGTGTCAGCATTGATTTCTAAATGTACACCGAGATTCGCAGTCAAAACCCTCCATTATCTGAAGAGCCCGCTGCTCTATTACAAACATGCACCTGGAGGTTAATAAAAAGCTTTTCCTACTAAAGCGAAGCCTGGCATCAAAGAACAGCTGCTCAACTATAGACCACACTCCATCATGACAGGGCAAAACAACATCAAAGACATTATGTGATGTTGACCTCGAGGAGTGTGTGCCGTAAAAAAATATGGTATGGTATTCCAGCAGTGTAGGCGACCAAGCTAAATCACTGACCTGATGTTTTTAAGAGGCAGGGTGAGTGGAACTGCCTGATCTGCCATGGTCTACCATGGGGCTATTCACTGTGGTCTGACTAATGTAAGTCATGCACTGCTGTTTAGAAAGAGTGAGAGAGTGTCTTAAAAGCCTTTAAACAAACAGAAGGAGTTCAGGGTGCTTACCATCGTTCGCTTCTTCTTGTCCATTCTCAACCTGCAATGAAAACATGTGAAACAAAAAGGGTCAAGAGATGAAGTACGTCACTGAACCAAGTTAGTGAGTATCACAGATATGAGTAGATCAAACAAGCCATACAAAATGCAAGTCAACACATTAGGCTTTGTGTATGAAGTTTAATGGCTAAATTAGACAATGTTGCCCATGTTAGGCAAGGAGGACTGACTCATTCACAGACTACAGATCAAACCTCAACAGGGATTAAAAATTACAATGGAGAATACCTATCAAAGAACGTGCTCGGTCAGTTTCAGTCCACTGAACTGTTTTGTCTAGAATTACACTTCATCTATGTCTGTGCACTTTTCAGGCTTGTGATCTGTTTTGGAAACAGGCTGTGTCAGACTGAATTAGGCACCTCTTGTCTCTGGTTCCAGACCATGGCGGCCCCAGAGTTGTGGATGGTGGTCAGCTCCGGATCAGGGTTCTTGGGGAAGAGAAGAGGCTGCTGGCATCGCCTCAGGGGGGCCGAGGGTTCCCCGCACAGGGTCCCTGTGGGTGCTCCGGCTGGGGAAAGGCAGAGAGAAACCAGTCAGTGAACCTTTTCAAAACAGTTGTAAGCTGTAATACTCCCTTACAGCCTTGTCCAAGTACAGATGAAATATGTTCTTTTCTTGGCGTGACCAGTCATGCCTATTTCATTTATTTTGTTTCCTTTTGGGCCAATAGTTTAAGCTACACAGGAAATAGAAGAGAGAAGTGACAAAGCATGAGTCAGGATTCAAAGTGATAGAGTCATGGCATATGGACACTTTCCCAGACATTAATCCACTTAGCCTCAAGGGCACCCCAGACCAAGTAATTCTAAACCATGATGCAGCAGTGCTCACCACAAGATTCATCTCATCAGATTTGAAAAACCACCAACATTGTGAGGGAATTTGACTGAAATAACATGAAAATCACCGAGAACCAGCAGCAAACATCACCAAATCCGATTGCCTACGTCTCCCAGACTGCAACAGACCCAGAAACGCAATGGAACGCTTCCAGGCAGACAGCCAGAGTGCCAAAACTCACATAACCCCACAGTGTCTATAGTCTCCTCTAGCCGAAAGGGCATTAAAACCCTGTGTTAAAACCTAGGGAAGCAGCCTGTGCTAATCACAAGCCACATAAGGCAACAGCTGTAGTCCAGAGGGCTGGGGAGGAGATAGATTGTCTATGTCACAGGGGAACAATGCCAGCTGAAGAAGAGGAGTAGCCATTTTGGTCAGTAGATGTCTGGTTGTTAATGGAGTGAAGTGAATCAGCATTGTTGAGAGCCTCTCTGACTCAACAAGAGCTCCTTTATTACCGGCTCCACATTACTGAATCTAATCAATTCTCTGGACAGTGAGCAGCTAGCAAATGGGACAGGATTAAACTAGATTGATGGGCTAGACTGTGATGCATTGTGCTATCATCAGAACAACACAGACCCCGTGTCTCCTGGCTCTGATCTATGATATGTACATACATATTTTGCCAGATCAATCACAATGTGCATCCTCACTGATCTACGAGCTTGGAGACCCAAACAGCCATAGCGCTGCTGTTCCTAGCCTTGGCTTCCTCTCTGATTACAGAGTACTCCTCGTGCGGCTGGAAGCTAAGGGCACTTGAAAAACCCACAGTGATGGTATCTGAAGACCTCTAGATCCCAGGAGACAATCTGCCAAACTCACTGGCTGAGTAACAACATCTAGGCCTATGCTTATGGCTCAGCATGAACATAATGTCAGCACATTCCAACAACCAAACGGAAACACCACAATGGGAAATCATTGCCCAGACTGAGTCTACACAATGTGGCAAGAGAAATAATGTGTGATTATGATAGGGCTCATAACGATCATAAGTGTGAAGCATGGACATCGTCTCAAAAGATAGGGCTCGCAACCAAGCGTGCAAGCATTGTACTAGATGGTTCTTTTAGACATAGCTTAAGCCCTTGAATAAACAAAAGGCTTGCATGACCAGCTAAAATGATATACACAGGACATGGCAAGCCAGAGGAAACAAACTTTCAGCTGCACTGGGAGTTCATATACAGGCCAGTCAGCTCAGACAATGCTAATAAAACCTGTTATAGTAATAAACCTCGCTAACTCAGACAGACCGATATTCATCCAGTTGAATCCGTAGAAGTAGGACTATAGGATGGCTGGCCTGAACTTGACCCAGACCTAAGTGAGACAATACAAGCAGGAAATGGCTTTGCTGGCAACAGCTGCTGGCTGTAGAGGTCAGGGTAGTGATTTTAGGGGAAATTCTCCTTTCTCCATGCCCTGCAAATTTGCTACACCAAGTAAATGGTTTGCTACAAAGTGGCTACTGTGAAAACATGTGATCCCTGGCTTGCTAGTCACTTCACAGCCCTTGGCTGAAAGGGCATCCTACAGCTGTAGGGTTTGCATTTTTCTCTTAAAAGCACTTCATAAATCAGTGAGCCTAACTAGACAGTGATTGCATTAACACACAAGGCAGTACAGGTGTTGCATACAGAAGAGATCATTATGTTTGGCTAAAGCTTTACCTGGTTTCTTGGAAACCAAGTGGCAGACACATTATGTGAGGCTACATTAATTTTTCATTCAAGCCTCCTTGGCCGTAGTTTCGCTGTGACCTTGATGACTTGAAGTCATATACAGGTCTTCAAATTCCTCGTCGCTACATTTGTCTGTCTCTCCTACTGTGCTCAAATATACGACACGCAGCATGTCTACACACATTTTACCAAGTGACACATTTTAACTGGCCTATTTCTTTCCATTGAGGGATTGTCCTCTCCCCATTTAACAAAGCCTAGGTTCAAATTACCCTTATCCCAGTACTCCACAGTTTTTTGGCTAGAAAACTTTTGGGATTTTTTTCTGACCACGTAAATGGAAAAATACAAAATAATACCCCAGTTTGGTATCCTTTCCTTGCACCAGTTAAAATAATTAATTCCATGGTGCTTTTTCCTTGCTTAGGGCTTCTGGTACTTTGACTTTCCTTTACTTTTACAGTTGCTCCTATGGTTTTAGCATGCTGATAGAGCTGTGTTCAGTCTTCCGTCCCTGGTGCAAAACTCACCCCACTATTAATGTTATCATGTAAGCCTTTCTAAAAGCCAGGAAGAATCCTATTCTTGTGATTCCTTACAGGCTGGTGCAGTTACGTGGACAAGGTATGACCTGAGATAGATTAGAGGTAACAGTGAGGATAGTTACTGGGTGGATTGTTCCTCCGGTGAGCGTGGGGATCGTCAGGCTCGGCAAAGATGTTGGAGACCACCTTGTTCTTGCGTTGGACCGTGTCCTCGTCTGTGCCGAAGGAGAAGTTAGAGGCCCCACCTGGCGGCCGTGTTACCCTTAAATACAGCAAACAAAGGATTATAATATTAGCTGATTGACATCCTGCCCCCATCCCCCACCCTTTAGGTTAAGCTAAAATACAGGGGCCCCATGTCACACTCAACTGATCAGCAGCACAGTGCAAAAATCAATAGTCAAATAAAACATGACGAACGCCTGAGGCTACACCCAGCCTTCTCCCTACTCCACCCTACCCCTTACATACATGCAAGCACACGCGCTACCAGCAAGGTCTCTGCTCTCTAAGCCCTGGCTGTCAGCCTGTCACACGAATAGTCACAATCTCTACCCTGCAGCTGACTCCAGTCGCCTACAATCACAGACACTGGGTTAGCTGGCCAGCCGCTGTGACACACAAGGGGTTGGTGTGGGTTCCCAGGTCAGTATAAGATAGAAGTACAAAGGCTAAGCATCAAAGCTAATATAGGTCACATAATAATTTGACTTTTTCTAGAACAATATAGAAAACCGGCATGCAAACCAAGGCATGGTAAACAAAACCTACTTTCCACCGACATTCCTTCCACCACGGGCTGAACAAAGGGGACACGATAATGGATAGGGAAAACCTTTTTCCCTCCCTGTACTAAGGGACAGTTGGGGTGGAGGACAGAAACTGATTTGTTTGCAGAGGCCCTGCTAGACCCCTCCCCTCTTTATTTCAGCTATCTCCACACAGTTGCTGAAGCCACCAGCTGACACACTGAGCAGCTGTCCAAGGGCCAGGCAGGCAGATGGAGTCCAAAAAACAACTTAGCTCCTGAGGCGGAACTAGAAAGAAAGCAACTAGAAAAAAATAAATATCCACAAAGGAGGTGGTGTGGATATTCTCAATATTTGTGTGCACACTAGTGTCCGTCACACTTGGCTAACAGTAATGCCTAAACCAGACTTCACCTCCCGGCCAGAGAGGATGAGCTCATGCTTTCCACACAGATTGCGACGAGAAAGGGCTTTTAGCTGCCTGGCAGCAGACCCCACCCTAGAATGAAACTGCAAATATTTTCAATGAAACAGCACTAATGTTTAAAAACTAAATGGCCGCTTCAGACATGTGGCGCTAGGGCAGATTTAGCCTGGCTCCACAGCCAAAGATGGCATGGCTGATAATGCAGGGTGGGAGGCTTTTGATGGCCTACTAAGATTTTAGCTTAATTCTGCTCAAGTTGAATTGCTGCTGTGGTCGGTCATCAGCAGAACTGACCAGCAGCTCGTAAAAGGCTTTAACTAGCAAAAGCAAAGAACTAAGGAAAGATTTACAGGCTTAGCTGGCCCAAAGCCCCCACCCAATCCCCTGCATCATCCGAAAACAGCATGCGAATTCAACGTTTGATGGCTGACCGAGATTTGACATGCTCGCGCAGCAAAGGCTGGCAAATGACACTAGTTTTCATCATAATCTGGTTTATTTGCCACCAAAATATGCTCCTATTGTTTGGTCGGTATAAATTACAGGCATTTTCCTCGCCTTGTTTTCACTGCAAAGGGGGAGGAATACATCCAGGCGAGGCGCATCACTTACTGGAAGGGTATGATTGCGTGCTTGCAGGATGACTCCCTTAACTGGCCCTCTAAGGGTATTTTTCACTCAATTTTAAAAACAGAATTAACAGATTATCTGGGTCAGTCGCCGATGCCCAGATACATCCATTAAAAGACAGAATGGATATTATTTGGGTGTCTAAACTTCATAGGCTTCCCTCGCCCAAACCAAAATGAGACAAACTATAGATAATGAGAAATGCAGACCCGAGTCTAGTCTGGGATTGTTCCTGCGATCAATCAACCGTTTGGACTCTCGGACCTCTGAGTCAAGCTCACAAGCTGTTCTTTTGGTTTCGTAGCGAACAATTTGCTAGAAAATTCCATGAGTACCGATGAGGTAGTCGCAACTAACGTTACAAAACACTTAATAGCAGCATAACTAGAATGCAGGACAGTGGCTGTGACTTGGACTAGAACAAAGTTGGGCTTTGGTAGTCGATGTCAGCTGAGAGATAGATAGCTTGCTTTGTCCAGTTTTCTCAAGTACCACGAGGAAGAGCCTTCAAGCAATTAGTTTCTCTCTCAATTTCCGTAAGTGCCTGACGTTATTTAGCAAGGCCAAACAAGCTAGCCAATATTACAACGCGCAGCTCAAGGCTATGTGGTACATCAGGCATCCAACGAGATTAACTTAATTAACAAGACTATGTTACAGTTTAGCTAAAGCCAGAAAAATCCCCTGCCAGCCACCAGCGGGCTAATGTTAGTTAGTAAACTGGCTTGACATCTATCAGAAAACGTATGAAAAGAGGCGTTAGCTAGCGGAGAGCCTTGCCCGCATCCCCTTTCTTTTGTTTGTTCATGACGGGTTTTCTGCTCCTTTTTACCTGGAACTGCTTTTAGCGCCAGGTTCCATTCCTTGAAAGGTAGTTGTCGTCGTCATCTTTATGGTGTACTTCGTTGCCGTTCCGATAACAAACAGCCAATTTCTATAACCAGGGGGGAGAAAAAAAAAAGACTTCGACAATTCTTCCCGCAGCGAAGCGAAAGGATGTAGACTCCACCCGACACTGGAAAACACTCGAAAATGAGCCGTCGGTTCTGCTGCGCCAGCCCACTTGGCGCAGCCTACCGGCGTTCCACCCGCTCTGATTGGACAGAACCTCACAGAACGCGTCTCTGGTTGGTGGCAGTTCTCGCCAGTTAGTGTCATTGATCACTCAATCGAGTCTATATCCTTGAGGCTCAGCTTTCCTCTTTCTATCTGCTCTATGACATGTTTACAGGCTGCAAAATGTTTCAAACAGTGGGAAAGAAAAAGGTGGGTAAATTATGACCTCCATCCAGTGATTACCTTAAGGCAAACACACACCAATACAAACAAAAATGAGATATACTTTTTGAACAAAATTGTCATACAATATTGGATATGGATACAATATATCCATATCTATCCCTTACTGTTATTTAATATATTTATATTACCACTAAAAACATACATATGTACATACTCTGCACTTGACTGCTATTTGCACTTCTGATTAGATGCCAAACTGCATTTCCTCATCTCAGTACTTGTACTTTGTGCAATGACAATAAAGTTTAATCTAATCTAATCTAAACCTATGCTCTGTAACTTCAGTTTGATATTACTATGGTGTACACTATGATTTTATGTCCTAATGGTTTATGCCAGCTGAAAACACTGGTTTAACTCTATTCTGCAAAGAACAGTATCAGAGGGTTTGCCCTCCACTACATCCCTGGTTTCAAATTACTGATGAAAAGTGCTACTCTTGCTGAGGGAATTACAATGTAATACTAATACTGCCAATGTAATACTAAGCTATTTTGTCTCTCATAACTCATAACTTCAGTTTCATAACAATGCAGTTTCCTTTATATTGGTTGCATTAAGGGACAAGCGATAATTTAACAATCACAGTGGAGAGCCAGACAAAATACATGTGAGTCTGAATAAAAAGACAATAGCTTTATTTTAACAAGCATCTTACTAGACAATACAGATGTTTATTTGGGCGGAAACATCTCTTCAGGCTTCCCAAATTTGAAGCTTGGCCTAGTTAAACTATTAATCAAGACATTCCTTTCTCTAAACATCCACTACTATATAAAAAAAGATATAAAACCAATTATTTTCCGAAGATAACAGAAACCTAACCGGACAACAATCCAGCCCCATTCCCAAACTGGGAATGACCTTGATCTCTGAGTGATAGCCAGTCCCAAAACATTAGACTTCTAGAGCAGGTTTCTGGACACCGATCAAGCCTAGTCCGAAGCCATTCGATCAATAAAGTCACTGTTGTTAATTCTCACTCTATGGCCTGGCCTAGTCATCTGCATCCTCAGAACAAGCCCTTCGAATTGGGTTGAGGTCCTGTAACATTTGCCACACCATAGCATGAACAAACAAAACCTGAACTTAGAGTGATCTTTACGTAGTTTATGTACAAAAACAAGAAGGTAACGAGGGAAAGAATGAAAACACTATACAACAGCAGTTATGTGTAGCTGAGAAATGACAACGTCTGTATGGCATTCTGTTGAGACAATAGGGCAAGTTGCAAAGAAGCAGTCTGGGTGTGTTGAGGGCCGGGGAAGTTGGAGGGGTGACGTGGAAAACGGTGCAGCACAGGGACAGTTAATTCAGGCCTCCCGTCTGTTGCTGGAACACGTCAATTGTATCTTCATCTTCCATTTCCAACTGTTGAGGGAAAATAATTTTATTTAAACAGATGTCACATGACAATTGTGATAAGCCCTAACCAAAATAAGTTGTGAATGGAAGTTCTGCATCATCACCAAGTCACGTTTCATAGCCAGTTAATCTGTGTTTTGGTGTATAGAAGGCATAGGGATATTATTTAGCAGAGTTTTTTTTTATGAACAGAAAACTCATTGTTCCTTTGCTTCAGACTTACCTGTGCCGGTGTGTCTGTCTCATTTATTGGCTGTCCATCAAATCTGAACCGGATTTGCCTCATTGTCAGTCCCTGGAGACACAAACATCAAAACATTGGCTCCTGCAGTGACAGCCATTTCCCCATCCCCTGCCAAGATGTTCATCACACACTGACAGCACTAACCAAGCAACATTCACAAATACTTTGAACAGTCGATAGTCTAAACAGGGGGAATTCGAATTAGCGGCATTTCAAATCCATGATGACCTTTGACATAGACAACAACTGATAAACAGAACTACAGCAATGTAAGGGGAAGCATGTGACTTCAGTACAGTTTGTCCTACTTCAGTGGCTGTGACAGACACCTGATGTGTTACAGTGACATCCCATAATGAGGAACACCTTGTAGCACCTGGAGTTTTACTAGGTCTGTGACATTTTTGAGTCCATTTTAATCTATTTAAAACAGTTAAATCAGATGAGAAACTGAACACCTGTGCGTCTTAATTGAAGCTCAAAGTGCATCTCAGACTGTAAGGATGCTTCTCTGTGCTGAGAAGTTTGTTCTCCCCAGGACAACGTGGGAAGATCGCTCTCCACAAGGAGGAAAAGTATTGACTTGGAATTCTTGGACAACTCACACATTGACACGAACAATAGCTCTTGTTCTGCTATCGTAACCACAACTCTTACTCAAGATGTTTTTTTGCATTTTGCTGAGTAAGCCTTAAGAACTGACGGGCCTTAATGGAGCAAACAGTGCAAGCCTTTCCATTATTATAGCAGGTTGTTTATATTTGTTTGGCTCCTTTTATCTTACAGATGATAATAACAGTGGAGGAAGAAGGAGAAGAAGAAGAAATAGTTGGAGAAGAAAAGGTGACCAAATAAGGAGCTGCAAGTATGATTACCAGGCAAAAGTGTTCTCCTCTTAACCAGCTAAGGACTGGGAGAAGAAATGCATGATCAGAAATAGAAACAGCCCTGCATCCATGTGAGACTGGTCACTTAGAGAACAAACAGAGCTTTTCATGGGAATGGTGAACTCAAAGCAAGACTGTGGACTATTTTAAAAACACTTGTTGACAGAAGTTACCAAAATTGAAGAATTTGAAGATCATAGAAATAGAATTAGTAATATTGCATCTTGCAACGTGGCTCTCACACCACTGTTTTGAATATAAGCAGCATGACAAAAATGTCTGTTCTGCCCTGCTGGCAGTGGAAGGGATAGACAATATTGACATGGTGAGATGAATAGAGCACTTTCTGTTCTTGAATCCGCATTTGACTGTCAAATCAAGAGCCATGCCGGCAGTTTCATTTCATTACATTTTGTCTTTGTCTTCCTTTCCATTCAAGATGTAATAAACAATGTGAGATCACATCTGGAAGATAAAGGGAAACCCTTTTAGCAGACACACAAGTAATATTAATTATAAGCCTAAGGATTGTTTCTATAGTGATGTATCCATGGGAAGGGAGTGTCAAGCATCCTGTAGCAGCAGAGTGCAAGGCACAAGCTGTTATGCTGGATCGTGGCCTGGAGGCACGGACCTATAACAGGTAGGAGGGTGTGGTTCCCTTTGGTAGCAGTGTAGTGGGTGGATGAGGGAGGTGACCTCATCCATCCAGTTTGGGAAGGCTGAAGAAAAGGCAACCTGCAGCATTTGGAATAATATCAGTACCAATATCAGTACCAAGTGTTTGGGTCAAAGAGCAGCTACTCTTTTGGAAAACTCAGATTGAAAACATCGATGTCATGGACAACATTTTCACCAGCATTAATTCCTTTTAGTTTAGTTTCAAACTTTCGGTACACTGCAGCGTTTTTCAGACCATTTTTATTTTGATTGCCAAGATTTTGAAGTCTTGATGTGGTGTTGGCCATGACAAGCTTCATCAGAGTGGTTTGGCGATTGCTTGGTTGGTTTCCCACGTGGAGGGGCAGACTCTAAGGCCACGTCCACACTAAGTGGTTTAAATTTGAAAACACCACAGTATGCTGGCGTTTTTGACCCCCGGAAACCGAGCTTTCCGAAAACCCTCTCCCAAGTCAATACATTTGAAAACACAGACCTCATGTTGTAGTATAGACAGCAAAAACTGAGACTTTTGAAAACGATGACGCTTGATCCAGGCATAAGCGGCCAGCTGGAGTGGTCTGCACATGCCCATGGAAGAAAGTATGAGTTTTTGGTGGTTTAGTGTGGACGGCAAGCTTTTCGAAGATGCGAAAACGGCATTTTCAAATTTAAACAGCTTAGTGTGGACGTAGCCTAAATCTGGTTGAGCAAATAAAACATTTTTGTAGGAAAATATTGCCGTTGAAATGTAATATATTTCAACGCTACAAGTACTTCAAATTTGTACTTAAAGGCCTCCACCAGTGACCTGAAAACAATGTCTCTCAAAATGTGGTGTATGAAGCGGCAGGTGAATCGGGATGGGGATGGTCAGCTGTGCCCTTTTCATTTTCATCATCACTGGTTTGTTACTGCTACTTCGTATTAGTTCCATTAGTTCGTATTAAACCAACGATACACCTTCAAGGAACACTAAAAAAGTTCAAACTACTTCTGAGGTCACTGTGGAGGGTGGGGGCTTTAAGTACACTCCTTGAGTAAAAGTACTTAATTTCTTGGTTGCTGTAAGCTAAAAGTGTGACATGCCTACCTGTCTCTCACAGTAGGCTTTCATGAGTTTGCTGAGCGGCGTGTGCCTTTTGATCTTGAACTGCACTACAGATCCATCTTGACCCGCTACCTTCAGGTTTATGTGATCGTTGTTTTCCGTCTTCACTCCTTCCTGAGGGATGGAGGCAGAGAGGAAAATTAATGAACACATTAACAACAGAGCAGAAATGGATCATCCAACAGTTATTTGTTATTTGGCCGGCTGATTTGGCAAGAGGCTTTTCAAGTCAGTAGCTTGTCAGTAGTAGTCAGCGTGCAGCTGACAGTGTATTTCAAGGTTTACCAGAATGTAGCCAACTAAAATGATACATTCCTGAAGAGTAATCACTCTAAAATAGACAAGGAACACATTGGTTGGCTTCCTAGAAACATATACCTTATTTTCCTTTCCTTATTGTAATTGTTTTGGAAAAAACAAATACCACTATATTGCTAAATAAGATAAAATGTGCTGTGCCATTTGCTCAGTCTTATACGAATGTCACAATTATGTTGATACTGATGAACTCAAGCTGAAATATAATCCAGTCATATGAGTGAAAACCTCGTGAAAAGACAGACAGAGTTGCTGTCAAAAAGCAAAAGCAAGCTTTAGTAACCATCCCTGACATAACACAACATCCATCATTCCTGTGAGCCACAGCATTTCAAATGAAAACTGCAAGCACACACAAAGTATTTATCCCACAGGCATGCACGCACGAACACAGAGAACCAGACAACCAGCGAACCAGACAGACAGACGTTTGTGAATTCATGCATATATGAGTGAGAGTGACACCGGCTAAGAGCGAATCTGGTTGGCTGTCTTTGCACTCAAGCAATCAAGCACACAGCAATCTACGCGCCTTTGGATGCGCGTTCACAAGCCTTCCGGTGTATCAAAGTAGTAGTAGTTGAATCTTTGCCCAGAACTTGAATAAGGTAAAATAGAACATATGGAAATAGAAACTTTTTCTCTTAGCCCCAATCCCAATGATATGGTAAAACAGACATATATTATGATGCATTCTTAATAGACTCACCTTAGGTTTTTCATCAGCCATGGTTACTCTTTTTGCGCTTCTCTACGCTGCCACACAAAGAATACGAGTACGCGCACGTACTCGTTCCCGTTTGAAGTATTCGACCGAACGTGCGCGACCATGTGTCCATGCGCGTACACTGTACTTGTTTTTGAATGGCTACGATAGTCACGAGGAAGAAAGCGCAGTCTGGGCATGGGCGGGAGTGTCACAATGCGCGTGAAAGAGACATTAAGCTACACATGCACGCGCATTTCAATGTTATTCCTTTTGTTTAGGTTTATAGAGGTAGTCTAATCACAAAAAAACGACCCTGTGCTGTGCTGACCTGTCTTTACAGCTACATGCTTCCATCATTGTGAATACTACATTACATAGAATTTGATTACAAGGATTTCTTGATTGATCTTTTTTCCTAATGTTGGAGATACCAGTGGCCATCTTGTTTTTCTTTTGATGTCAGGACCAACATACTCTGAACTACAACAACCTCACAGTTTTAATGTTTTATTATATTGATGTATTGAGACATCATGTAATTAACCGCTCCCCCCCCCCACACACACACACACGCACAAACGCACACAAATCTTAATAAATTCCATTGAAAACGAATCTATGATTTGTTTGTATGATTTGTAGAACAAGAATTTGTTTTAAAAAAAAACCTTCATCCTTCCCCCGTGTTTGGGATAAAATAGTGTCCAAAGAGCGTTTGGCTTATCTCTAGCTCGGTGCCAAACAGTCTAGCTGTCAGATGGGAGCTGCTTATTTCTATGCAGGCAGGAATGGCAGCCCTGAGGCTGACGTCATGACTTATGCGCCAGGGGGCCTTCAACTGAATGATTGAGGCGCGGAAGCACTGTAGTTCATGGTGTGAAATGTTAAGTTTTGTTCTTAAAACAACCTGAAGGTATTACATTGTATTGTATTGATTACAGTCGTTCCCAATGGAGGAGGTAGACGTTGAGCCGACAATTACTGTAAGTAACGTACGCTAACGTTATCGTTGTGGCTAAGTCTTCTTTCTTTCTTTTGACCGTTATGTTGCAGTGGCATTGCTAACAGGCTAACTATAGCGCAACAAGCTGAAAGTTTAGCAATAATTGAGTAAATACAACAATATTCCAGCATAACATAAAAGTGAGATGTCCAGCTGTGATTGTGAGGCTGAAAAGGTATCACTGTCATTGGTGACCCAATGCCCAATGTCATTTTTCTTAAAACGTAGAATATTCCTGCAGTCTCTGAAGGCAATCATTTGGGATTTGCGTGGGGTCCTGGAGATATCCTGGTCCACGAGACCATTTACAAAGCATCGGGTAAGTGTAGATATTAACACCTAGTCTTATTAGTCGTATGAGTTTGTTTTGACACCCTCTTTCACTTCTCACTCGCACACACACGTCCTTGCCTACCCTCTTAACTCTTTCCACCCTGCATGTGTCAGGTGCTTCAGGAACAGGCTGTACCTTCATCCATGAGGTCAGGAAAGATGAGGACATATATTCCCCCATTTTACGCAAACTCTTCAACGAGTCCCATCACATCTTTGTTGGACTGCAGACGATCAGAGAGGACCTGCCCAGCAAGAACAAAAAACCCCAGTAAGGTCACATTATGAGGGCATTCTCTGTGCTCCAGTGCATGTGACTGTGCTGCTATATGTGTGACAGAAGCCTCGTTGGGAATAGCAGGTGAAGCACCCACATTATTGTATGGTGATTTGCCACATCTGTGTCTTACTCCTCAGATTTGTCAGCATCAGTAAAAACTACAGATCTGTGATAAGAGCATGCATGGAGGAGCTTCAACAAGTTGCAGGTGTAGTATTTGAAATATTATGGTGACATTTTTTAGTCTTGCAATTACTCTATGATTGTCAAAAGTATATTGTATTATATTTATATTCTCCCAATCTGCAGTTTCTACACAAGATGCAAAATTGGCCACACAGTATGGAAATCAGGTATGGATACAAGTATGCATCCCACCAGACCCAGAGACATATCCTTATATCCAAAGTAGACAAATGCACATACAGTAAGTCTTTGTAATAGATACTGACAGAAACTCATAAGATAAGTCAATGGGCATTTAATACTAGAATACATTTACAGAGGGGCATATATTTAATGTGGTAGGATGCAGTATTTTCTGGCTGTTCTAGGGTTATTTTATTGGTAGTAAATCTCTCCTAACATACCTGTTTGTAATAACAGGTGTCCATTCTGCTGGCCATAGAGCTGATCTGGAATCTGTGTGAAGTGCTATTCATTGATGCTGCTCCAGGTTAGCGTTTGACTTTGTGCTTGTTCTTAAGCTCTCTTTCTTTCTTTCTTTCTTTCTTTCTTAATTACCTGTCCATTAAAGTAGTCAAACCCAAACAAGCAAGTCAATTGTGTGTGTGTGTGATTTCTCAGCGGGTTCCCTGTTGCTCCACCTGCTGGACTGGGTGAGGTTGCACAAGGCTGATGTGGATGAGAGGGCCAGGGAGGTGCTGCAAAGTGAGAGTCCTGCCGAGCACCACAGCTACTGGGATGTGGTAAGTGCAGCACACACCTGCCTTCCAAACTTTCTATACACACATCAAGTTTTGCCTTTTGAGCTCTGATGTAAGGATTTTGAGGGGAGGTGATGATGATGATTTGCAGCATGAACTCTCAAACATCAATGTCTTTGTGTCCCTGCTATGTAGGTGGTGAGTTATGTGCTGCAGGGCAAGTTGGATGAAGCCAGACAGATGCTGGTGAAACAGGCCACTCTGCAGCCCGCTGCCAGGAGCATGTACAAGTTGATCGACAACCTGCTCAGCAAGATGCCCATCTACAATGTAGGATACCCTTATTATGGTTTATTTTATCATGTAGCTTCAGTCTCTACGGGTGCACATGGTGCTGGCACATTACAGGATTGACACGCTAGGTAAAGGACAAAATGTAACGTGACCTTAGACATAGAGCAAACAAGACATACTGCATGACAGTAGACTTAATATAAACAGACCACAATGCTGGAATGGACCCAGGAATGAACCTGGCTCTCACGCCCAAAACTACCCCCAGCCCCACATTTACAAACATTTCTACAAGAAACGCTGTCAGTTCTGTTCGAGTTGTTAACCTTAACATGTGACCTCCAGCCTGGCAGCACCCAGACACTAACGGAGTTTGACGTGAAGTGGAGACACTGGCACGAAGAGGTCGACCGCTGCCTGCAGGACAACTCCTTTGCCAGCAACCCCCACCTGGAGCTCATCTGTAAGGTCAGTGGCACTGGGTCCCCGCTGGTCCCAACTCTGGTCAATGTATTTGTAGAAGCCATGCTACTGATGTGCATGAACTAAAAGGATCCATGTTAATGGCTAGGTCATGCTAGACGATTTTGACGCTGATTCTAAGCCTCACTGTGTCGAAGCTGTAGTCTGATCTCATGTCCATCCACCGACCCACCTATATTGACTTACAAGACAAATATCAATGCACTACTTTTTGCCCATCCATGTATTTAGTCACATAGCCCTGTCACACCTCTGCGTAGTCTGCTGTGTATCATATGTCTTTTGTTGTACCTGTATGTGAGCCCTTATTGTCCGGTGTTAAGGTTACTACCACAGTACAATTTTTCTTGTGTCTGTGTAGATCCTAGTAGGGGACGAGGACACTCTGCTGGAGCAAAAGGAGCTGTTGAGTACCTGGTACCACTTCCTGGTCACCAGACTGCTCTTCTCCCACCCCACAGTCAAACCCACTGAGCTGCATTACTATGCACAGGTACACTACACTCACTGCTGCTGCATTACTCAACGTTCATACACGGCCATACAGCGTTCTCTGCGATTACATTACTTGCCATACAAAGGGGCTACCACATACATAACCTGTCATACCTGTCTTACTGATCCTACGTAATCCATCATTCATACACAGGTACTGCCCTCAGTACTGCTACATTGCTTGTCATTTATATACAGATGTACTATACTTGCTGCTATTACATTTGCTATTATGCAGAAGTAGAAAAATAAGGATCAGTTGTGTTTAAAAAGAATGCATTCATGAATAGCACTGGATTGTTGTGGTGAAATCTGGTGTAGTGGCTGTTCCCTTCTTTTATTTATTGACTTGTATACACAGTTAACTGTGTGTGTGTGTGTGTGTGTGTGTTGCAGTCATGCATGGCCATGTTTCTAGACTCAAGGAGCGTCCCAGAGCCCCTGGACAGCATCTTACTGGCTGCTTTTGAGTTTGACATCCATCAGGTCATCAAGGACTGCAGGTAACACAACCCCCATTACGCACATACATACAACCCTTTAGTGCACGGCTCCCAGTTTTAACAGTCTGTACCTTTTTAACATCAACCCACTATTTCCTTGTTTCTCCACTGTGTATTCTTTTCAGCATTGCTCTCAACAACTGGTGGTTTGTGGCCCATTTGACGGATCTCCTGGATCACTGCAGACTGCTGCAGTCTCACAATCTACAGTAAGTACTCTGTTCGGCTGTGTGTGCATTCACGTGAAGATTTTTTTGCCGGAGGTAACAAGATTGCATCAGTGCTGTTGTTAACATGACTACATTCTTCTGTTGTTTAGCTTTGGCTCCAACTTGAGGGAGTTTCTCCTGCTGGAATATGCCTCAGGTCTCTTCACCCATCACAGGTAAGGCTCTCTTCACCACAGGATATTTTTACCTGTATCGGGTTCCTACACACTAATGGACTAATGGAAAGTCTGGAAATGTATGGAAGATTCATTTGTTCATTTTGTGGTCTTGGAAACTTTGGTTTACAAGTATGGTAAAATATTGTTCATTCCTGATACATGTGGCTTGACATTTTATGTCATTGTGATTTTTGTTGTTGTGAAGAATAATCTTTGGATATAGAGCATACATCCTCCTGAACACTGACCCAAAATCTTTAAATCTAGTTAAGAAAAAGGACAGAAAAATGTATTGAATTTTGAAATGAAAGTTTGAGATTGCTAATATGCAATTTCTTGTCAAATAATGACCATTTGCAGCATCTAGGCTACTTTCAATAATTGATCAGTAAAGTAGCCCGAAAAGGGGAAAATAAAAATGAGTATCAAAGGTGATCATGTTTTTGGGTTTGCAAGCCACTGCCCCAGAAGATGCCAGCACAGCTGAAACACCAGCCAGCTGAATAGATGATAACAACAATGCTATCATGCTAGGCCTGTACAAATGGCTGACCTTATGGGTTGTTTGTGTGCGTGTGTTAAGTCTGTGGCAGCTGGCAGTGGACTACTTTGACCACTGCCCAGAGTTTGGCCGGGTGTACCTGGAGCTGCAGATTGAGCGTGTGCCATTGGACACAGAGCGCAAGGCCCTCAAGGTGCTCAGGATCTGTGAGCAGAGGCAGATGTCAGAGCAAGGTACTTCTTTCTTTCTGTCACTCCCTGTTTTTCTCTCTATTCACTTATCTTACACAGACAAAACAAAGTTAATTGTTTTCCTGATGCTTAACCTTTTATAACCTTTTTGTTATCTTTATCCAGTGCGAAGTATCTGTAAGATCATGGCCAAGCAGGCTCTGAGGAATAATCGACTGGGCTCTGCTCTGTCCTGGAGCATCAGAGCCAAAGATGCTGCCTTTGCCACCCTCATTTCAGAGAGGTTAGTGCCTTTCACTGGGCTCTCTCTCATAGAGAGGTCCTCAACACTTACACTTACTGTGTGCTGGAACCATCAGCACAATGATGTTAAAGCAACCGAGGCACTCTGAAGTTTTAAAAACACGTGTGAGGACATGCTCTTGTATCCTCCTCAAACTTATTGAGCTCAATCCCTATGATATTGCATGTTGTGATCATATATAAAAAAAACAAGTGGTGGGAGAAGGAATGGTATTGTGGTGGTGCTGTGGAATCATGGTATCGTTATGACGGCGTTAAATGAGATGTAGTTCAATTCACACTGCATACAGAGATCAGCTAGAAAGGATCCTCTTGTGGTGGATCTAGAATACATGAAGCATGAGCTCTCAAATAAATCACGTCTTGTGGTCCTCACTGTGAAAGCACTTCATTGTCAAATATCAGGCTCCCTCTCCGTGTGTGTGTGTGTGTGTGTGTGTGTGTGTGTGTGTGTGTGTGTGTGTGTGTGTGTGTGTGTGTGTGTGTGTGTGTGTGTGTGTGTGTGTGTGTGTGTGTGTGTGTGTGTGTGTGTGTGTGTGTGTGTGTGTGTGTGTGTGTGTGTGTGTGTGTGTGTGTGTGTGTGTGTGTGTGTGTGTGTGTTGTCAGGTTCCTGCAGGACTACTGCGCCAGAGGGACCTTCTCTGATCTGGACCTGATAGACAACCTGGGCCCAGCCATGCTGCTCAGTGACAGGCTCACTTTCCTAGGTATGGACTAGGAGCTCACACACACAGAAGCATCCATTAGTAGCGCTGGTTATGTTGTGACTCAGTCAGTGTACCACTCTCACAAGGTTCATGCAATCTACACATCAACTGAGGGGACATTGAGTCAGACTAGATTTTCTACTGGCCTGCTTCCCTAATAGTCACTCCTAGGCTGTCACATGAGACTCACACACCGACCGCAACAAGGCGATGAACTGCTTAATGCAGCCAGCATGTGATAGGGGATGTTTTTGCTGGAAGAATCGCGTCTTATCGCATGTTTTATTTCTTAAAAGCTCTTTTGGGCCCTAGACATTCACGCTCATATAGATGGTTCATATGTGGATAGAAACTCATTACATTCAGTTAAACTAAGATGTAAGTATATTATATACAGTACTGTGCAAAAGTCCTAGGCACCCTAGATTTGTTAATATGAATTTGGCCCTAGATTTTTATTTATTCTTTGTTTTTTCTTTGTTTTTTCTTTACATTACTGCTCTTTATAGTCAAATTTTGATATTTAAGAACTTTTAATTTCATTATTTGTGTAAATCAAATCAATCACATTTATTTGTATAGCCCTTAATCACCGTTACAGTCTCTAAGGGCTTCACAGTGCCCAACATGTGAAAATAATGATTAGTACACAACATCCCCCAGCCTTAGACCCTCACAGAGGACAAGGAAAAACTCCCACAAAAACCTTATTGGAAAATTGGGAGAAACCTTGGGAGGGGCTACTCAGAGAGGGATCCCCCTACCAGGACGGTTGGGCTGCAATAGATGCCAAGTTTGGGCAAGCAGAGTATACACAATATATGAAAGTTCATTTTGGTGGGACATCCAGATCTGATGGGGCGGCATCACAGCATCTTCACTGTACGGATTTGTTTTATACGTGCCTAAGACCTTTTGCACAGTACTGCACATGTAAGTATATTATCAGATTTTAAAAAACAAGGCAACCACAGTTTCTGAAAGCCAGGTGTTCATTTATGAAAAGGCACACACAAAGTCTTGCTTCCTGTAATAAGAGTACTGACCCCCCCCCCCCACCTCCTTCCAGCTGTTGCCGGTTTCACCCTGTTCCTATCTGTGAAAATCAATGCTATGCTTGTAGTACCTCCTGTCTGGTGGATATAATTGGTTTCTCAAGCATACCAGGAAGGAACAGTATAGAAATTGGCATTGATAAATTGATTACTGTGATACAAAGTTCTATGACTGTACTTGTATACTGTGTGATTACATCTGTGAACGTCGGCTGGGTATTAAACCAAAAGCATTCACACATCACACCAAACATCATCAGAGCTAGGATAGTGCACTACTGAGACGGTCGAACGAGACAGTCTGAGTCTCAGCTACGTTGACAGGTTTCAAGCCAGCATGTTTCTCTCCTTTCAGGGAAGTACCGTGAGTTCCACAAGTTCTATGGAGAGAAGCGTTTCACGGAGGCGGCCAAGCTGCTCCTGTCCCTCATGACGGCCAAGATCGCCCCCCGCAGCTTCTGGATGACCCTGCTGACCGACGCCCTGCCGCTGCTGGAGCAGAAAGAGGTCAGTCAGACGGCACACCTCTCACCGAAGACTTGGAAACCCAGTCTGACCTGCGGTTGTTGCGGTGTAGAGTGGACACAGTTCCACATCAGGGTTGATTTTCACACAATTTTTAAGTTTAGTCATAGTCTTAATCTGCCAAGTAAAATAGCGTATGATTTTAGTCAACAAACTTAAAATAGAGTCCAAGAAAACTGAACCAAAGTTACTTTACTGCAGCAGCTATTTAACTGTAAATTATTACTGCATTGGTGTAGATTACATTTGCAGGGATTTAGACATTTCCTCATTTGTCTGTTGTCCTGCACACATTCACATCAGGAGTGGAGCTCTGTACGTTGATGCTCGTCTGTGATTGGATACTACTAAACCATGTGTCCAACGTATGCGTGCATTGCTGTTGACTAGCCGAGGGTAAATGCATATATTTGATTGGAACAGTAACTTTTTTTCCAAGTATAAGCCTTAGTTATGTTTGTTCATTTTGTCATATTTCTGTGTCTAATACAATGAAAGTATTTCTAATATCGTCATGGTACAGAATTCTGTCATTTTAAAAACAAAATGTCAAGTCACAATGACAAAAAACATTAAAAGAGAACTATAGGAACTGCCATGGTTGCCAAACAAAAGTGAGGTGCCTTTATTCACCAGTTCTACCAGTTCTACCAGTGTCTATTGTGCAGTTGGTGTTTCTTATCACTAAACGTTAGTGCTGTTGTTCAATCTTTTAGGTGATCTTCTCAGCAGACCAAACCCATGAGCTGATGTTCTGCTTGGAGGAGCTCACCTCCTCCGTCCAGACGATCGCTCCCAGTCCAGACCGACCCATGCAGGTACATCAATCTACGCATTCTCCTCACACAGCGTTGAACCTGTGCAGATGATGACGTGGTACCACTCACCGGTTGCATAGAAAGTTCCAACCGCCGGTCTGGTGTTTCCCCCTGTAAAAAGGTGAACTGCATAGAGACGATGGAGTCCAGTAGTAGATGTACGGCAGATGGATGACAGAAGTGCACAATATTTAGTGGGGGTTGACTTGGATGTGATACTATCCGAAAGGGGATTTGAAAACCAAAGTGTACTTCTATTACCAGCTTTTGTCTGTCATTCTTATGGGTCAATAGCTACCATACAAAGAGCTGCCACACTCTTTAAGAAGTACATTCCAGTACAACTTTCATCCTTTTTTATATTTGTCATTTCAGGAGGAAGACATCGAGCTTACCAAGGTGGAGCTCCTGAGGCTCGCTCTGGCCAGGAATCTGGCTATGGCTATCGTCAAAGAGGGGACAGTGGAAGCGTGATGAATGGTGGACGTCGTCAAAGCTCTTTTTTTTTTTTTCCCCTTTTTTGTACTGTGTATATAAAATCACGTAATCAAAATGTTCTTTGATAATAAACACTTTTCATAATGTGCATTGTGTTGAAGCGGTTTTCTAAACCATGCCGCCAGCTAGTTCGTTGAGATGAGTTATTTGAGTAATACTATACGTTTATTGATTGGGTAAATAACCTCACAATGTACCGACGTCCACTGAAAGAAATATTTATTTCTTCATGCAGCACATCGTACAGTATATACAAACTTAACACTCTCTCAAGATCTACACCACATGGACACATAACCTCATACAGCAGATAAGTACATCTATGTACATTAAACATACACCTACGTGCATCCCATATGACGACAATGTGAGGACTACCAGAGAAGGGGTTTAAAGGGAGGATTGGGTGGACTTTTTTTTTTTTTTTGGCAAATATACAGTACAGTCCTACTCCATCCCACTGAAAAATAGTTGTTGTGACACAGATTTCCCCTTTGAGCTACCAAGTTTGAATTCGGATTCAGAATTCAGTGTCTTGAACTTGCTAGGTTCAGTGATACACTGTAATACTAAACCTGAAAATAAATATGACGTGTCCAATACTGGCAATGGCAGAAAAGTAATAAACATCCTTAAATAGAGAACAAAAAAAACACATATCCACTGCTGGCTATGATTGAAAACATAATTGAACTGAAATACTGAGAATCGTCATCACTATCCATATAGTTTCCAATAATAAAACTTTAAAAAAATAAAAACAAATCACAGGAAATAAAACCAGTTGCAGTGTAACTCGGGGTGTCTGCAGGTCCGGAGTGTTTACGTGTCTTGAATTGTTTTGGTGAGAAATCAGTCCAGCCAACTTCTCATACGTCTACAGTTGTTTTCCTTTTCATGTTTATTCCAATCATGAAGTTGGTCTGGGATTTCATTCCAACTGGCATTAAAAATGTCTTACCAAGTCTTTAAATTTAACTCAATGAAACGTGCAGACACCCTGTAACATAATGATCACAACTCATAACAGCATGCCAGTAATAAGGAAATGTCGGTCTAAAGTGCTGCTGGTCAACCTTGCCATGACAGCACAGTATTCAACATGTGATGGTCCACCAACCTGAAACACTGCACACGTTAGCTAGTATAATTGTTAAACACAATATACTTCACCATGTCAAAATGCAAGATGGCTAAAAAAGTGATCACTTGATACGCGTTAAGGTAATCAATTAGTAAAAATATGAAATCGTCAACTAGCTTTCTGCAGCAATGAGATATCAGTGATGCATCTATCCAACAGCCATCTCTTATTTCACAGGTCAGTTTTCCACAGCTAAACATCATTGACTGAACCGGCAAAATACCATTCCTAACTCAAGTATAGTACATATTCTGCAGTCTGTGAGTAGAGCCTGCTAGTTTGGAGGACTTCACCAAACAGCACAACTGTGGGCTTCTTAGGTGTTTGCCAGTATCTATGGCAAAACTTTATTTAAATGCTGCGTTGCCTCTTGTCAATCGGAGTTCTTGTGCACTGATAATTCATAGTACATTCAAATCTGTTATAGTCACCTTGGGAAAGTTCACTCTTTCCATCAATGCCAGTGACTTGTAAACAACATGGCTGTGTATTGGCCACTGTATCTCTTTTTGTTAGCCATCTGAGCAGAATAGTATTCAAGCACTGTATCGTAAAAATGTCAGTGTCTGCCGAGAGCTTCTCACTGACAATAATCAATGAAAAACGATAAAGGAATGATAAGCTGAAAGGTAGCATTATGTTGGCTCTGTAACATTGCAGCAGAATTTCCCCACCATTCCCTCCTCTTTCTCTCTCTGGGATATGTGTGAACACACAAACACCCCTTCATGGAGTATGAATTGGTTTGTCCCCATTGCGCGGTAGTGGGCCTGGGGACTGCTATAGGTGCCCCCATGTCTCTGGCGGGGGGAACTGGTCTACCTCTCCAACCTCGTTGCACGGGCGCTCTCCTAGTGTGAAAGACAGCTTGTAGCGCAGACGCACCTTCTCCTGTGAAGAAGGAGACAAGACAAAGTTCGTTTAGTCGTCCATCAGCATTTATCTGGCTCTGTGGTGGTCACAGCCTCTTGCCTCCTGCTATGACCCCCACCACCAGCTCAGATAATTCTTTGTGCTTTGTGTATGGCGATTTGTGTCTCCTACCTTGGCTGGATTGGCCAGCAGCATGATCTGGGTAATGGAGGCTGGGGGTAGGATGGGGTTAAAGGGCGCCAGCTCTGTTCCTGATGGAGGCTGCAGCTTCACCTTCATAGACTGGTGGAGGTCGTAGAGAAGAGTTAACACTGTTAAGACATTATTTCTTCAGCCTTGGTCGAATTTAAATTACTAGGTCGAAATATGTTTATGTGGGAGTGACAGTACACTTGTGCCTTGTGGCTGATGAAAGGGGATTGGTGTGTAACTGTGTATTGTGTATGTGTGCGGCTAGCACACCTTGGGCACAGCAGCTTGCAGTACCACATTATGAACAGGCAGGGGTGCTGTATTGAGCATGGACACAACCATCACCAGTACATCAGGCCTGCCAGGGGGACAGTCGGAGGCAAAGTTGAGCAGCACACGAACACCGTCCTTGTCATAGGCCGTCACAGGCAGTACTTTACCTGGGGACAGACAAGGAACAGCCAATCAGGAACTGTGGCAGACGTGGACCGTCCAATGAGGGACTGAATTAAACAGGACTCAGCCATTCACAGCAGTTACTGCATAGGATGCATCAGACACACTCCCTGTACCTCTCCCGAACTATTTATCAATCCATGAACCCATCTATCCCTCCCTCCCTGCAGCCCTCACTTGGTCTGATGGCCTCCAGAGGAACGTGCACATTGCCCAGGGAGACCTCTGGTCCTCGTGCGGGGCTGCCCTGGGGATGAGGGTGGCATGGGGACAGCGAACGGAACAGTGGGCTGCCGGGGGCTGAGCCCAGGCTCTGGGCCTTGACGTGGGACATGGCGGGGGAGCCGGGCACAGTGCCCTGGAGGAGAGAGGTGGAGGAAGGAATGCCCTGCCCAAGCATGGAGGGTGGTGCCGCCACTGGCATCCCAAAGCTGCTGCCTGTAGTCCTTTGGCTGGGCAAACTGAAAAGCACATTTAATATATCATAATGAATCCTTGAATATTGTTGCGATTTTCTTTTTGATACTGACAACTAGGACTCAATATAAAATCAAACAGCACAGAGTTTGGTTATACACGGTTCTGCTTTGTCAAAATATAACAGAATGAATGACCATGTACCTCTTGTGATCTCCAAAGCCCAGCATGGCCAGGTCCTGCAGGTCCTGGAGACTATGTGTGGCAGGCGGTGGTCCAGCTGGGGGCAAGACTGGACCTGAACAAGCTACACTACCAAGCAAGTCCACACTTGGTTCTGGGGCCTGCGGGGGAGAAGACGTTTTAAGATATGAACTTCACCAATGTCTCAGAGGTTACTTCACTAACACTGTCTTAGTAGTAGAAGTAGTACCTGCAAGGAGCTCCACTGATTGGACAGCTCATTCAGCTTGGGTTTTGGTTGGCTGCTCAGAGAAGGAACGGGGTCATTCAATCCTGAAAGAAGGCAGTACCAATACCGTCACAAACCACACCACGAAAGAGAGCTACATAACCTCAATAATAATCTACGGTGCGGATCGTACCCAGGGACAGAAGCTCATCATCCAGGAGGGAGAGCGTAGCGGAGGCCTTGTCACTGGCTGGATGGCTGGGGCTGCTGCTCTGACTGCCGTGGGAGCCGCCCAGTCGCTTCGGAGGAGGCGGCAGGACGGGGATGGGGAAAGCCATGGGATTGGCCGAGACTGGATCTGCGGACAGGATCTGGGTGGGCGGGGCGGCGGGTTGAAGAGGGCACGCCACGTCAATGCCGGCTAGGTCAATCAGCGTCTCTGTTGCCTCTGCTGTCGTTTTTTTGAGGGAGGGAAGGGAGAGAGTGGGCACCACGTGAATGAAGTACACATCTAGAGACACATATATCTGGAGAATATAACAATCCGGTTCTTTTGTTCGTGTTTGTATGTGCCACCACTCTCACCGAGACCAGCTGTAGGTCGAGAGTCTTCACTATCACCATTGATCGACTGCCCCTCGACAATCTTCTTATACGAGTTGATGACCCTGGAGAGGTCATCACTGGCCTGCAGGATGTCACCTGGGGGGGGGTTAAAGGTCAAGGGTTAGAGATGAGACCCAGTGAAAGGTTCAAATCTTGAAGACAGGATAGGGAGAACAACAAACTCATTGCTCTCACCCAGACTTGTGTCATTGTCCTCCGTGTCAGTGGCCATTTTGAAAGCAGTGCGCCTCAACTTGTCACATCGCTCGTAGAGCTCCTGAGAGGAAATGGAAAACAACGTAAGAAAACACAATTCAATACTTCTTGTGACAAACTGATGTATTTCTGGTATGTCCCTACAGATAATGTGTGTCTGTGTACTTAAAAGCTTTATACGCTGACGGCTACAGTATGTTGGCGTCCCCAAGTGGTAGTGAGAGGTAACGGTTTAAAACATTTGATCTTCAAAACCCAGAAATCATGTAATGTGATGTTAGTAAACTAAACCTGTTTACCAATCCAGCTGGTCTGCAATCACTTTATACCAAATGATACTAAAGGGACGAGACGGGGCAAGAGATCTAACAATGGTGAGTCCCGCTTTGCCTCAACGGAGTGCTCGCTTGCTGCTGTTTAGGAGTTTTGTATTTCACGCTTAGGTTTTGATTTGTCACTTCCTGTGGGAGGGGACCAGAATTTCATTTGGACAAATAGGGTGAATCTACGAGAGATGGGACGCTCTTCTCTGTAGCAGCCTCACAGGTGTATTTGTACATTAACATCTTCCTAGCGCAGCTTTAAAGTAGGTTCCATTATTTCTTCCTTGGCGAATCGAGAATCAATAAAGTTTATCGTAACATTTGTGTGCGTCCACCTTGAGGATCTCCTTGTCTGAGTCAGTGGAGCTGTCCTTGTCGTAGTGGGACAGCATCTCGGTCAGCAGCTTGACGTTGATGGTCACCTCCTCCAGAGTGTGTATACGCTTCGTCACCTTTTGTACCCGTGCATCATCCTGACACACAACACAACACGGTGCAATATATAACACGCAAAACAATGTATAGAACGATCATATATATAACAAACATTACTTTGACGGACACGCTTATCCAGAGAAACTTTAAAACAAGTCCAAACGTGGAATAAGTTAAACTCATACATCACCATCCTAGCAAGCAGACCAAATAAAACAAAAAGGTTTGCAAGAAACAAAAGGACAAGACAGTAGAATAAGGTAAACAACAATCCTGTGCCACCTGTAATATTCATGTACAACCATTTCTAGTTGATGGATATTAAAAGAAAATAACAGGTGCGTCTTCAGAGAGGTCAGCGTAGTAGAAGCAGGCATAACTTGTTATAATAGCAATGTGGGGAAAGTACGAGTCAGCTATTCTCCTATCGCTACACAAGCCCTTCCTATACACATTCACAGAGCTCTGGCATCTCTCACCTCTTTCACCATGTTCTTGATCAACCTGTTTGCTTCCTGGAGGTCCTCTGGGTTTTTACTCCGAAGCAGCTCGGCAAGCAGCTACACACAGACAGTAAAACAAACAAACACACACACACACACACACACACACACACACACACACACACGGACCCGAACGCACCTCGATCAGTTTCCCTCCGTGACACTAGAAATGCTTCTTTCACTAATAACTGCGCAGTCTATGTTTCACCCAGAGCGAATAACTCTGCTACACCTTGATTATAACATCATTATAACATAACTTGCATCGCTTCATATAACTTCATCATCATCAAGACACAGCAGCCAAACATTAGTGGTTTAGAGAGAACAAACATTTCAAGCGCCGATTTTGTTTTCCTATTCCTCACCTTGCCCATGTCCTCATTTTCAAACACAGGGTTTTTGGGGCGTGTCGGAGGAGAGGGAATCAGAGTCTTGTCCAGCGGCAACTCGGGGTCACTAGCCACCAGGCCTGGGGAAGACAGGGATGACTGGACTGATACAATTCATTCAAGGCAGTCGCAGAAGTCTTTCCACATGCATCGTACAGAAGACCCCTTTTCATGAAAGTTAAGTGATGAATTGAAAAGATCTCAACCCACCCTGTCTTCTCAGAGTCTGGTAGGCTTCACTGATCTTGGCCTCATTGGGGAAGGCCACCTGTCCAGCTGTACAGCATCTCGATAATCTTCGTCTTCACCTTCTCCGGTACACTGTCGCCCATGTACTGGAAACCAGAGATGATGAAACAGAGAAGGAGGGGGGCATACATAGCATAAGCATACAGTCAAAACCATTTGTAGTACAAGGGTATGAAAACGTCACTACAGTGTCAGCTCACCTTTGGAGACACAACTTTGATCAGTTCATTCAAAAATCTGTATTTTCCTATTTCATTATGAAACCTTCTCCCGCAGTTCTTCATACATGCCTCCAGAACCTGAATGGCAAACCAGATATTCAAGGTCAAGCTCAAATGTGAATGGTCACTGCAGTGATGAGTGCGACATGACAGTGAAGCGGTTCCTACCGTTAGAGCCTGAAGCGCCTCCCATTCTTGTGGCGAATGGATTTTGTGGACGAGCAATTTTACCGCTATCTGGGGACTGCAAGAAATGTCAGACAACAAAGTTGTTCTCAGCCACCTATATTTTGCGTAAGATGCTTGGTTTGCTCATATTTCCCAAACCTACCCCTCCAATTCCTTGTTGATCTGGTCGCAGAAGCCTATAATGTACTCCCAGTCTTCCTGTCTGTTTGTCAGATGGGTGGCTTTATCTGTTGGGAGAAGAAACATCTTAAACTAACAGTTTTGTGTGAGAACTGATGTGTTTGAAGAGCACTGTCCGATGCATTGCCCAGCTGAATACACAATACATCCTATTATTAAGTTGGCTCCCTATGTGTCTTGTGATCAACATGACAATGCAGTGATTGTTACCATTCCCTTTAATTATGTTCATTGTGCTGGCAATGCAACCCGCTCATCAACCAGAGAAATCTGTAAGCTGCATGTTTTCTCCAACAGCAGCAAAATGTACTGGGTTCAGTAACCAACTCAGCCTCAGGTCTCTCGAAATCACAGCTGGTGCTGAGCTGAGCTGTCACATCCCATGGGTGTAACATGAAAATCCGTTCTATTGAATCTGATCCAGGCAGTGTTTAAAGCTCTCCACCCAGTCCAGCTAATAATGATGACACTAGACTGGCAACCAAGCCCCTAGCTCTGAAATACCTCGAAGGCAATGGCCCTGGAGGATTATCAACAGAGATGACAACTCGTATAGAGACCAATGTACCGCCCCGCCATTTGGAGAAATGCATCCTGATAATTACTTGTATTAATTCATTGATAAAAATGGAAATAATCACTCACTGAGCCAAGATTCAAGCGACTCCCCTTCCTGGTACGCCATAGCACTAAAAACATCGCGTGATGTCACCAATGTGTGCGCGAGAGTCAACAATCACAGCTCGGGATTATTTACAGAAATATCACACACCGATTAATTCATTGAATTAAATTGAAGGATCGCATTAGTCCTTCGTATTACACTCAAGGGATGTCGAATGCAAGGCTACATTTTCATAATCACATTTTTTTTTCTTTTCCGGAAGGCATCTGACAGACGTACTAACCCGGGTCCTTCGGGACGCCCACATTTTCAACATGGCTGCTTCCATCTCGGGTTTATTAAAACCTTGGACACCAAGGTAAGTTGTTTTTAAAGACATGAATGACTACTAGTGTTGGCTATCTTTTAGTATTGCCGTGTTATGGTTTCATGTTGCCTTACAATAGAAAGACGAAACGCTAGGGAGTTATTATTCAGGTCGCTAACATAGTGAGCTGTATTTTAGCCGATTAAAGCCCACCTAACGGTTCACCTTACCGTGACGGTTGCAACAATAACTTCAGTTACACTACAAATATAAAAGCTTCGGCTGTATCCGCAGCACTGTAAATATTTGTAAGGTTAATTGAGGCACGCATCATCATCATCTACTGACTGTGTCCAAGTGTGTTACTGACAGATCTGTAACAGGAAATCTCAAACCCTTCAGTTAGTCTCTCTATCTTACTTACGGATACTAGTACCGTTGTCATGTAGTACACACACACAAAGTTTATGAATCTCTGCTCTAACCCATGTATCCTCCCATTTCAGAGTGGCCCTGGTCAGATGGAGCAAGTACAACCCGTACTATCTAGAGCCAGAGATCAGGAAGGAGGCCTTCAACACACCAGAGACAGAACTGACTGCTGAGGAGAAGGCTGAGCGTGAGCTGAAAGCACTCAGACCCATAAAAGCAGCCACCAATGGCGTGACCAGTTCTGTTTTCGACGACCCACTCCTGAGGTAAAAACATCCCAGGCCATTGCGGTGGGATCTCACTCATGGTACGCTGTTCTCTGTGCATCGGAGAGTGCATATCTGCTGATCATTGTTCTGTTTCGTTCACAGTAAATTCATCAACATGATGATGAAAGATGGAAACAAGGTTCTGGCCAAAGACATCATGACACAGGCAAGTAAACGCAGAACTTGAATAACACTGTTTAGTCTCAAACTGTAACTTAACTTGCTGTTCGCCCAGTGTCATTAATGGCATGCTAACAACCTCCATTCCTGTCTCTACTCCCAGACATTGGAGAACATAAAGAGGAAACAGGTGGAGAAGTACCATAAAGCTCCAGAGGGGAAGAAGGAAGAGATCGAGTGTAATCCATATACCATCTTTCATCAGGGTCTGGAGAACTGTAAGCCTGTCATTGGGCTGGCCAGCATACAGAAAGGTGGAAAGTTCTACCAGGTCAGTGAGACAGACCAATCCTCTTTTGCAGTCTGATTGATTTAGGGGAGAGGTATAAGTTAGAGATAAAACTGCTTTATTGGGGTCAACTGTTATTGAGGATGAAGCTACTGTACGTGAAAGTTGCACCAATTTGAAAACTAAAACTAGCTGTTTTTTGTACACGTTACCCAGGTGCTGTGGTTTGATCTACAGAAATGATTCATCTTGTACCAACAAAGCACAACCACATAGATATAATTACATCTCATCATGTTTGGTTTTGCCTCCAACCCTACCTAGGTGCCCATCCCTCTTACGGACAACCGGCGTCGATTCTTGGCTATGAAATGGATGATCACGGAGTGCAGGGACAATAAGCACAGACGCACACACATGTACGAAAAACTTTCCCAGGAACTCCTGGCAGCCTTCGTCAAAGAGGGAAACGTTATTAAGAAGAAGCACGAGCTGCACAAGATGGCCGAAGCCAATAGAGCCTATGCCCACTACCGCTGGTGGTAGTCCTCCTCTTCTCATTTTGGGTTTGAAATGCAAAAGGAAACCCACTGGACTTGAATGCTGTCACTTCAAATGTTTCTTCTCCAGATTGTGTTGGAAGAAAATGTATCTGCCACAAATGAATCCAAAGCCCCATTGTAAATAGTGAACACCACAATAGTCCTTTAGTAAAAGGACAATGCTGTAAAAGTAACTGTAGTACAATAGTGAAATATACAGGTGAACTGAACATGATTAACTTTAAATGTCACTTTTTGTATTGATAAACTGCACCATGTACAATAACCAGTCGAGGGAACAGCCGTGCTTAAGTATATTAACTGACACACAATTACAATAAACCTGTGAAACTGAATCATGCAAAAATCATTGTTCAAACGCTAACCTTTATTAGAACAAATATTTTTGCATCCAATGCATAACCCATAGAAAAAAAATGGAATTGAGTAATGTAAAAACGCTGTAACATTGTAAAGAATCATATGAACATATATAAATATATTAGTCGGTACAATACTCTGTCATGACAAAGTGAACACCAGCATTTGTGTCTCCAGTAGAGAAATGTACAAAACACCCTGGACTCATTTGTGAAGCAAAATCAAGTGAGTCACCGAGCTAGTTTGACTACATGTGAACAGTTTGGTGTACGCCATTAAACAAACGTTGCTTTCATGTGTATTTGACCACATAGTCTGAACATGGTGGCAAATACATGGATTATACATAAATCTTTTACAGTACTTTAAGAGATTAAATGTCCTAAATACTGAAGAAAGCCAGGGGTTTCCCACAGCTAGATTTTAGTATCTCTTGAGGTTTGTTTTGCCATTTTAAAATAAATTTCCTCCAATTTTAAGTGTCTCATTCACACATTCTTCCACTGGAAGAATTAAATTGATTGATCGGTGCTTGTTTTGTCCAGCAACTATGCAAGCAAGTCCTGGAACTGAATTGAGCCCAGCCCATGTCATATTGCTACATTTACTCTTGTGTTGTCAAATCAGGCCATCAAAGAAATGTTACATTTTTCATTTAAAAAAACAAAAACATGCCTCTTGGTTCTGCCATTTACCCTATGCTTGTGTCTGTTTGATTCCAAGGCACGGCTTTGGTTTGGAGACATTAAAGCCACTGAGCTCTGTCGACAAAAGTAACATTACACTCCTAACGAAACACGACAGATGTGTATCTCTGAGATTAGCTACATGGTATTGCTAGTGGAACCTGAACAATTAAGAAATTCCAATCAACTAGAGCACTAGAAATGAAAACAACTACTCTAATCTACTGGGCCTTTATCTCTGCTTATGAAATGACATCTTGGCAATGTGCAATTAGCCCATGAGCAAAGGGAGGGAAAGAGTGATTGATAAAGCAAAATACCCATTCCTATAGCACCTTGATTACAAAAATATGTTTGGACTTTTTCAAAGTTCACTTGTATTGTGTGAATGATGCGGTATAGTCATTGGCACTACTCGTATTACAAAAGAAACGTGAACCCTGATGTATTGAACATCTGGCTTCATCTCAATGTAACTGTACTACCGTATGATTGAGATTACATTTTAACAAACAAGACATAGATAAAACTCTACATGCATGGAAACCAGTTTAAATTTGATCTCTAACCACTTCTAGTCCTTTTTCTGTAAATAAAGTCTAGAGTTTGAAAGTTGGGCACATCGTATTCTGTAACAAAATAATCCCTGATTTAAGCAAGAATGTTTTCTCTGACAATTTAAACCTACCACACAAAAGTGGATCATTAATATAGGAATCCTACAGGATAAACTAGGTAGCACATTCCAATGAACTGTCAAAGCAACTCAAACCTTTTGTAAACCTGAAATTGTCTTAAAAATATATACTAAATAATAAAAATATGAACAGTTTTCAACGAATTAAACAGGTTGGTCAAAACGCTAAATAAAAAGTAAAGCAGAGGCCAGGTCAGCTTGGACCTGATTGGAATGTCTGTTCAAACTGCTTTGGATTCATTCAAAAAATAATAATTTAGAGTATACAACTCTGAAATGTTTTCTTAAAACTGGAATGCCAACAAGATAGAAAATACTATTTGACCATAAAAATAACTGCAATTTCTTGAGCTGTAATCAAACCTATAAAGCAAACTCATTTTGAACACAGTGTACATAAATGTGGATAAACCTTGTTAACTCAACCTTTTGTTTTACCAATTGCTTACTATTGCACATTCCACATCCACGACTCCATGCCAGAGTGGTAATATTTTCAACCGTAGGGAACAATCCAAAAATAAGAGTCAATTCTTTAGTTTCTTAACTGCCATCTTCACATGGCCATCCAAAACCCTTACTTGTCCTCCTCAAGTTTCCTGAAGTACTACTGATTGACAGGAGGGAGAAGCTATCCATCACCAAATGACCTCTTTCATAATCAATGGTGATGAAATGCGATGAGGAAAGGTGGCGTCTCACCCATAACAAGATATCCAAGGTGCTAGGTAGGTCAAAGCGGTCAAAACAGCCGCTCAGCATCCTTGTCCTTGGAACCATCCTAGTCAGCAAGTTCACTGTAGAAGTATTTGTGGGCTGTGCTACTGAGCCTCCAGCCTCCAGCCTTGAACTCCAGGATCTCCAGCAGCAGCAGACGGGCCATAGAGCTGAGGCCTTCCTGCAGCAGGAAGCCATCCCGCAGCAAGAAGAAGAGCTCATCCATTCGCTTGCTGTTCACCTTCTCCAGCTGGTCCCCGATGCGATGTAGCTGCAGCACCAGGCAGTCCACCTGGGGAGGAATGGGGAGGGTTGAGGGGGTTTTAGGGAGATATTTAGAGATCAAGAGGATCTGGTAAAAAAATGCCAAAATGCATTTACAAAACAAAATAAACAGAACAAAAATAGCAATAGCCATCCTCAACCTCACCTCTTCCTCATTCATCAGAGCATCAGGCTGGGCCAGCCTCATCAGACAGTCGTACACAGGATGCACCAGGGCCACCATGGGCATGTTGTTCACCTAAATGTCAACAAATACATTGAGAATGAGTTTGGTGCATTGTTGCTAGACTATAATATCCCTTTAACACCTGGGAAACACAAGGACCGACAGCATGAAAAGGGTTGACCTGGGTAAATTAACCCTGCAAATCAACCCAGATTGATCAGGGTTTAGACTCAGATATGAAAGTACTGTAGAGCCAAAGTTGATACATTGCTTCAGTGACAAAAGAGGGTCTTGTACAGTGTTAATAGTTGTGTGAAGCTCTCTTAAGGGGTTGAGTAAATTGTGTGAGTTTGGGACAAATAGTTGGAGCATCTCATCTTCGTCATCATCTTACTTTGAGGTAGTCAAAGACATTGCAGATGAAAGTGACATAGGACACCCACTCCTGCAGTGAGCGCACCCGTGTCTCCTCACGGTTCTTGAACTCCTGTTGCAGCCGATTCAACAGGCTCCTCCTGAATATGTTTGTGTTGCTCTGCTTGGCTTCAGCCTGTATGAGGTGACCAAGGAAGAGCCATGTCAGAGGAGGTTCACCTCCTGATGCTACTGTTTGAACCACCAATTGGGCATTGATAAGATAAGGGGATTAAGAAATAGGTTAATATGACTTAATCAGCAGTTAAACTCTTGTTCTAGTTTCTTTAATCACAGACAACGATGCTGTGACAGACAACTGGACACTAAGGACACTGGTAACAGTAAGGACCTGCACAATGGTGAAGCAGATCCGCCCGGCCTCTTTACTAAACACCTGGTCCTTCATAGACTGGTCCACGATGATGTCGGATACCTTTTCCAGGTTCACTGAACTGGGCTCTGAAAGGAAAAATCACCCGGAGAGGTTCATCATTCATTTGTTGTCATTTGTTATTATTTAAAATTGTCTTTCAACAAAAAAGCATGTTTCTTGAACACAAATGCAGGTATGCCATACAAACAGGGTTTATAATAATAATATTATACTGGAATTCCTATATCATAATAAAATAGTAATATGCCGACCTTTGAGTGCTGTTTTCAGCAACTGCTGGGTCTCGAGGTCAAACGACTGGATCCTGTAGTCGTCTTTAGTGGAGTTTTCCATCGTACTGAGAGTTTAGCAACCAAGTTACACCTGAGAGATGTCACACTGTGAAAAAAAACACAAAAATACCTTACTGCATTTAAGAAAAAGAAAAAGAAAACATGTGTAAAATGTAACAGCTTTTCACACAAGATGAATGTTTTTGATGCTGACAGAGAAAGCTGTACCACACCCGGGCACAAAATACATTATATGCAGGGACCACAAAACAATTTGTCTGAGAACAATAACCACAAAATTCTGTACTGTCATCAATCTGGCTGCTCCCCACATCTCTTTCACTGGGGGATATGAGGGATTAGTCCAGAAAACTCGGGTCAACTAAAAGTTCACTCAATACCCTAAATTAACAAATTTGTTTCAGTTGATATCCAAGCAAACTCTGGGACAGATAACATTTTTAATCACACTCAATTAGCGTACTATCGAAGAAACAAATTTTGTACCAAAACAATGCATCCCCAGGATTTTCACCTCATTTTGGTTTGGTATCGGTCTAGTAAAGGTAAGTGTCTTAAAAAGTTACCATCTGTTATACATGTCTGGTAATATACTGAAGCAGAATAATCATTGATCATCACTGATGTGAGATAGCTAACTTAATTATTTATGTTAAATACTAGGTTAGCTAATATTGCTACCCTTAACTGCTTATTATTTACTTGTCCAGATAGCTAATGCAATTTAGGTTTCTTCAATGATACATAAAACTAAGTATTGGTTCCTGGTGACAGTCTTTGATGTTCGCTAACTAACGTTACGTTAGCTAGGTAACGTTAGCTTTAACCTAGTAAGGTTCATCCAAATATTACGCCTGCTTTAATAAAAGGATGTCGTGTTGGCGCCAATTTGCGGAACCCCAATTTATCGCCTTAAAATATAATAGGTTAAAAAACAACAACAATTACTCACAGTTCGAAGCTACTGGGTGATAATTTGGCTGTTTACTTTTCTCATCTAGCTTGGCTTGTGTTCCGCCAGCCAAAATACGACCTCCGGCCGGACGTTTTCAAAATAAAAGCGTCTTTTGTACTAATTCACAGCACTCAAATATTATCTATCCAGCTTCACATATTATTATATCCACGTCCATCTGCTGATGTTGCCAATTTCCTGATTCCTGAACATGCGTGTATTATCGTGTATCTTCTGCGGCGCGTGGAACTTATGTTCCCTCAGTAAGGCCTGTCAGTTACCTCATTCAAGGCTGCCAATCCATGGCACGCCTCTAAACGCAATGAGCCAACTTTAAGTAGGCTAATGGACACACTGTACTATATGATAGTCCTAAACCAATAATAATAATAATAATAATAATAATTAAAAAACAAAACAGCAATTCACAATACTTTGGTTATAAAATCTAAAAAAAACAAAACTCCAAAAACTTCAAACTTGCAAATTCCTAAAGTTTGTAACTATGTATTTAGCCTCAAACCTTGTCTTTCTAGCGACTTCATGGCGTTATAAACCTCATACCACTTGGTAAATGGCCAAACTTGATATGATGTGAAGGCATGTGAGCTGCAGTTAGTTGGCTAGCCAACTAGCTAACAGTTTTGGAGAAGTGATGATAATCTACATATCTTCTTAAAAGTAGTTATCATTGTATCTCTATGGTGATTATACATGACAGCGCACACTTTAGTTATATTCTTCCACTGCTAAAAGATTTACAAATTGGAATAGACTTCTAAAAAGTAAACTGCATTTTACAATTGATTCTTTATGCTGCCTGACTGATACCTACTCTTACTTGGGTTCCTGGGAGGCTTAAAGTATCATTCTGCCACCTGGGAGACTGCTTGTATTGTTTGGCAGTCTATTATCACTTGGTACCTGCTGCCTCTTAGTATTTTACCTGTTAATATTGTAGCAGTGAAAATGATATTCAGGGAGTGTTCTTGTGTATAATCATGTACTTCATCAGCACTTCAACACTTTAGCTGCTGCGTTAGCCAACTAACTGCAGCCCACATGAATTTAAATCTAATTTTGCATTATTTATCAAGTGCACAAATTGAACACTTCAAGGTTAGATCTGTGGCTATATAAAATAATGTAAAATTAAACTTTTGGAATTTGCAGGGCTGGAAAGGGTTTGTGTCTGGATTGCAGCTTTTGCATTGGCTCAGGACCATCAGGTGGTGCACTGTGCATATCTCTTGCACTTGGTTCTCTCATTGCAGAGAGGCATTTGCAAGCCTTGTGGGATGCTGACAGTACTTCCTGGGGGAACAAAAGTCCCTCAGGCTAGTCAGGAGACCACACAGTCTAAGAAAATCTTGTCATAAAGTTGTTTATTTTAAATTACCTGACAATGTATTTACAGTCTTAGTAGTAGACGTATTGAGACAACTGCACAGTCACTGTACGAGTTTTAAACCAGCTCTAAACTCTTTAGTAGAAGTGCATTTGGCCTATTCAGTAAAAAAAAGTGCAATAATATGTCCCCAAAACAAACTATAAATATTACACTTACATGAAGTATTCCATCTATGCACAACAACCACACCACAACCCAAAGCACATTATCCAGCAAAGGCAAATCCTCATCATCATCCCTCAGACTAAGTCATGGGTCTCCAGGTTTCATTCTTCTTCTATTAACATAACATTTAGCCTGAAACAAGAAGTTGGTGACTACCTGCCTGTCCCTTTTACAAAAACACCAATTAGGTGCATGAACTTTGGCTGAGTTACGACTTTGTTAGACACACAGTATATGATGGAACAGTCTAGGATGGAAACATGGTCAAATATGAAACTTTTTCATATTGAATGTTATTATGGCATTTAACTTTTAAAAGCAGACGGATACAACCTTAAAAACCCAAAGTAAAATGTTAAATACATACAACTCCAAAACATCTGAGTTTCAATGCTTGTAAAACAAAAGGTGTAGTGATAGACACCACAAACATGATGAGGTTATGATTTTTCCTCCTTATATGTAAACACAAATAGAAAGCACCAAACATGAACACAGCTGATACAAATATAGTGATATTGACCCAGGTTCAAGCAGATAACATGACATATGTACATTTCCTATGTGCGTGACTGTGCCATCTCTGTTCGCTCTTTTCCTTTACTGACATCAATCATCATTTCTGTTAGTCCTTGGTAAGTCCATTTGCTCACTGGCTCTCCTTGAGGTTATGCATGGCATTGAGGAATAATTCATACCAAAAGAAGGTGAAACCTGTTGATAACGCAGCCTTCAAAAGGCTGGGGGAGAGGCCTTTGAAAAAGCCTGGGAAGCCCTCATCTTTGGCTATTTGTACCACACAGTCCACCAAGCCTCTGTAACTCCGCACCTGCATGTAAACAGATGGAGATGATACATGACAACTGCTCATCAGATCTGAAATACTTGTTGCAAGGATGCTTGACACATTGCAGGCACGCTTACCTGTCCAAAGTGAGCTCTAGCTTCGTCAAAGCCTCCCACCTGCAGTCTCTTCTTGAAGAGGTCAAAGGGGTATGTGAGTGTTTTGCTGATCACTCCAGCACCGCTCCCACATACCAGGCTTCTTAGGCTCCCTTGTATAGGGGACATGAAAGAGACTCTGAATACTGTGTGTAAACAATGTCATGTGGTGTAACAACAGCCAGGCGCTAGATCATTTGTTTGCTATTCACTGACCTCCAGAATTGTCACCCTTGGGCGGTGGAGCCAAGAGCTTTTTAAAGACATTGTAGAAAAAGAACTGCAGCCCGGCATAGGGAAAAACTGCCACCAGTGTAGGAGTCAGGCCACGGTAAAACGTCACCACTCCCTCAGTGCGGTAGATTGTAGACACGGCATGCCGCAGGTTCCTATACACCTGAGGTTATAAGATGGATGCAGAACCAGGACAGACCTCAGTGTTTCAGTGTTTATCTGAATTTACAGTAAAATAATTGATCACCACAAAGAGATACACATTTGAAAAGACTTATGTCAAAGATACATTTGTGATGACTGTTATAGGTTTGGCCTGTCCCACCTTGGGCTCTCCTTGGGCTGCAAAGCGTGTCCGTAGTGTGTCCAAAGGCTGGCAGGCCATTGTAGCAGAGCAGGCAGATAAACCACCACACACAAAGTGCACCCCCGCTGTCTGTCCGTCATACTGTGTAGTCTTGTGGGCCGCTTCCGTCAAAAACTCAAAAGTGGCAAACTGCAAGGCACACATTCTACAGCTATGAACAAAGATGATTGTGGTGGGGAAAAGTGCACCCTGTGATTATCCTGCATCATATCATAGTTATTGAGAAGAGCTAGCCTGAAGGGTGATGTTGAAGTTCAGCACAGATGGTTCTTTTAGAGCAGTATAAAGCAAAACACTTGATCTTATAAAAAGTTCCCTCATAATTTGCAGGTGTGTGTGTGTGCATGCACTTTACTTAGTGTATACCTGGACTGCCCCGAAGCACATGGATAGTAGCTGGGCAGGGATGTGTCCCTTCCAGAAGGCAGACAGTCCCTCCTCTGTAAGGATGCAGTGTGATGCTTGGAGTAATCCCTTGTACTTTCCTTCTGGCCTTCGTGAAGATACACGCTCTATCTGCAACTGTGGGAAAAAAAACACGCTGGACTGAGCATGCTCAGTGTGTTTGAGGGATTCAGGTGTCTAAGTAAAAAAAAATAGGCCTTCCATCGCTACAAAAATATTAAAATGTCCTTCGACTTAACATAGTTATGAGTTACAGCTGATAACACTGTGTGTCCCATTATCTACACAGTCAACTGTTAACAGTCAAAGATATAAAAGATAATTATTATGAACATCTGGTCACAGCTGATGCATTGTGCTTTGCCATGATTCAAATGTCTTCAAAATCAGTACAGATCCCAGTGCGCTCAGTGCATGGTTGCATTAGAGTCCTGACCATTGCATCGCTTTGTGAATACAGTACGTTCACGAATAAGTCATTACCTGAAACCTAATTTTAATGACATCGAGGGGGCTGATGAGGGCTCGGGTGACCATCCCAGCACCCGACCCAGCCAGGGCTGCCTTCTCTGGGGACAGAGCAGCACCCCGAGCCCCAGGGTCAAAGCCCACCATGTCTCCACAACAGCCTCAGGTTAGAGTCAACACTGTGGGGAGAAAATATATTTGTAGGTGAAGTTTGTTGGTGAAGTATCTAGTGGCGTTTCTTCCTGACAGCAGCATAGCTCATAGGTAACGTTAATGTTATTCTACTAAGAGTAGATATCTAGACGAGCTATCATGTGAAATTATTTGTCAATTACGAACTGCAAACTATACTGCCACACATTCATTGCTAAGAAGAAGCAACTAACTTTAGTTTCGTTGTTAGTTGTGACTTATCTAGCTAACTTCGTGGTGGTCAAGGTAGGACACCTTAAACTAAGTTACCAAAACGTGTCTAGGACAGTCGAAGAGACCTTGACTTGACTGAGGGCCAACAAGCTAACTCAAGCTAGCAACAACATCAGTATCTTGCAAAGCCCTGGCCCAAGGCTCGGGGCTCCAGCGGGGAAAACAGGTGTACAGGTAACTCACTCACCTTTTATTAAAAGTCCTTCATAGAGACAAATGAATGACCACTATCCGAAAGCTTGTTGAGTGCATAGGAGAAGACGTTACTGTTGGTTCACGCGTTGAACGGCTTCTTCTTCGTTTCCATTACCGGCAGACTCTACCCCTCTTGGCGCGTTACTGCCACCCTCAGTTCTTTCCATGCACTGCATTTTGCGCTGCCAGCTAATGATCCTTGCCCGTAAGGTGCAGAGCCGTAGCGTAGTTTTATTCAGGTCAGAGCGGTGTTTTCCGAGAGAAGATCGTCATCCCTGCGTCTGATAGGCGATACAGCAATTATAGGTAACTTCCCTTGCCTGCTTCTCACATTCCAGCAGGGCATGTTGCGTTGTCTCTCTTCTCCCACAGTCACAAAGTCCGTTAGGACTTTTCCAAACCCTCCTTAATCCACCGGATATGCCACTGTTTTGTTAGACCGTCTGTAATAATTGACCGACACTCAGACATGACCATTCCCAGATATCAGACTGTAACACAGAATCAAAGTTGAACTATAGCATTGAACTGATGTTGAATCAATGTTAGTTGCACTGTGACATCAACGCGCTCCCTCTTTAGTATCTACATTTAGTTGTAAAATCTGAACCTGTGCTGTCATTTGATTAATAAAGCTCCTCATTCTTCCTCTTCCTCTAGCGTATGCCCCCATTTCAAGAAGCCATGTATTGGTGTGGATCTGAATGCCCCGCAGTATGATCTCAGTGTTCTCCCTGAATAACAGGCAAAGTGTTGTTTTGGCTGCAAGACACCCATTGCCCAGGGCTGATTGTACCATTGGCCTGTAGATTATTAACTGAGTTGGTTTTTCAGCTCCCCATTAGCTCCCTGCTAGACATCTGATATCATTACTCACCTTATCAGTCTCTTCCACCACCTTATCTATGCGTTTCTTCCATATTATCCTTTCATCAAAACATATCCCCAAAAACCTCAACTCTGACCTTTCAAGTGGCTTCCCATACAAGGTCAAAACTTTCTGCCATGAACTACTACTTCCAGGCCAGGTCTGGATCTAGTTCAATTCATTTGATTTGATATAAAAAGTAATCACCACTTAATCCTTTCCCATAAATCTTAGCTAGTCCGGGAGGGGTCTCTGTGTTTTCCTCCTTCAAATTTTTAGTTCAATCATTAGTTCAATCGACATATTAGAGTGTTTTTAAAAAACATGTTTTGAATAATTATTTAGCAAGTAACATCTCTAAAATGTTACTTGTGAATAAATATATGTGAATAAATAATAATTTTGTCTTCTGAAATACCTTCATCTTAAGGGATTTACTTACTATGTTTTATAGTGTGAGCTCCTATGTATCAATTCTATTTAAATGCAATTAATAGCTATTATTGATGAATCATCTTCACAATTATTGATACAACAGTATTTTATTTTATTTTATTTACTGAATACAAAACTCATCAACAGTATGACAGCAAATGAATACAGTTGAAATGAATAAATGCAGCACAACAACAAATTAACCACGTTGACAGTCCATAAGAGTCCAGTAAATCACAACATCTATTATGTGGCTGAGATAACAAGGAAAACAACATAGAGGACGATTAATTCACAAACATTTGAAACAAGCATCTGTAATCAAAACCGTGCAGTTACATAAGCCATTTTAAAGACACCATGGCTGACCAAACTCACTATAATCAACAGACTCTTAGGCAGATAGAGAGAGAGGGCAGAGGCCTATCCTTCTCTCAAATACACAAGCAACAATTTCTATTTCATAGCAACATGATCACAGAACATCTTTTACTAAGAAGCAACATTTGAATGGGTCTGTACATATATACAAGAAAACACAATCATTGTACAACCTTACTGTGAAAACCTTCATAATACTCGACTGATACAGTGGCAAACAAGAATCTGTCCAAAGTCCAAACCACACAAATAGATATGTCAAATCACAAGCTGCAGTTGTCAAAGCAAGAGGGCGGACTCAAACACAAAGCATAAGTAGAAATTCTGTCTATGTAAAGTTTGTGTTCGCTGACTGAATCTCAACGTATCTAGGCAACAGACCCTGTGAAATCGGCTGAGATGAAAGCAGGGTGACACGCTGCACGATAGAGACATTTTCAGGAATGTACACTACACTCAATCTGACTAATTGACCTCCATATGAGCTTACTGTCTGATGCATGGTGCTGGCTGAGTGTTTCTGAGGAAATGAGGAGGAGATGGAGGAGGCTTGAGCTGCTTTTCTTATAGACTCTCAATAAACGTACTATACCTTTATATCCCCCTATCTTTTTGTCGTGGAGATCAGGCTGCCTTGCCTGTACCTGTAAAGGCAGTCTGAAAGTGATTGGTTTTTACTGTAACACCGGCTAGTCTGCTGAGGGGCTGGGACCACCAGGACAGTGAAAAGTCTCCTTCACTTCAGCTGGCTGAGGGGGCATTGTGGGATGTGCTGGGCAGGCATCCTCCATTGATTTGCACGCAGAGGAGTAGCACCGCTCTCATTCCGGCTGAGGGCTGGAGTTCCAGAAGAAGATGCTGGGCAGTCTGAAGCCCGAGTCCCTGCGGCCTGGATCTGGCAGGGTCAGGGTCTCCGGAGCCGACTTCTTCCTGGGACGCTCCTTGGGCACTGACAGAAACTCGGGGGCCTCTGTGGAGAGCGGGGTGGAAGGGGCACTGTTGGGCCCACTGCGGGTGCTGGATGGCAGGGGGGTCTCTGTGATGGAGATGGCAGGGGGGAAGGTGCCGATCTTGAGGTTGGTGGCTTCCTGGGTGGCACGCTCGTACTCCCTCACCTCCTCCATGGTCATGTCTGTTGGAAGAATGATAGGATTGTTTTTTTTTTTGGGAATGACTATGTCAGTGTAAAATGAATATGATGAAACACATATAGTGCTCATGCTGGTTAGCTTTATTCAATAACTAGTATATCTTTGACTTTACATTATTTATACTGCCATCTCTGTAAGAACTTACATAAGCCATAACTACTAGTTGCTAGAAATCGTAAGTGCATTTCCTTCCATCTACCTACTTTTTATTTAAACAAATGAGACAAGTAAGTGAAGCAAATAAACAAGAGCTAAGACTGGAACTGTTCAATCTGACACTGTCAATTTAGGGTACAAGGTGTACCAGTCATTGAAAGGATGTAGAGGATACTTTATCCATTCACATGGAAACTCTGAAATAGTCTACAGCACTGGTTTTCATTTTTCTTCTCTGGGGATCCAAATTTTGAAATTTAGTTTTTTTGTGACTCAAAGAAAATGAATGAATGTTCCAGTCAAAATGTTTCTACTGTTAAAGCCACCAACTTCCTCACATTGATTTTGGGATCCATTTATATTTAACCTTTCTGTAACTCAGCACTGTGACTCACTATATACTGCGGATTAGTGAAATGGGTTGGATCTTCCCTTCCCTTTATTATTTCTTGATAGATGAAAAGAAGCTTTAGGCTGTTTTTCTCATTTCAAACAGTGAAATGGGAAATCATTACTGTCAAAGGAGAGCGTGTGAATGTATTGTGTCTGAGGTGCTATCTACAGTATACAGGATGTAGCAGTAACTAAAAAGGTGGGTAAACTATAACCTTCAGTTGGTGATTATCATGAGGGAAACAACCACTGATATGAACAAAATATATTTTGACAAAAAACATAAAGTTATGATTTCTTTCCCCTTAAAAGTCCCAATAACCTACATCAGTTTGATAATACTTGCTATGATGCATAATATGAATCTAAGTCAGAAAGATTTACCATCAACAACAACCAAACTTACCAATCCACTCATCCACCCAGGCAAAGGCTTGCCTGTGTCCTAAAAGCAGGACATCCCGAATCACCTGAATGGAATTAGAAAAAAAGATGAAACAAGATGTTAGTGGTAGAAATGCAGTGGGACAGAGGCAGGAGGACCACAGGGAGAACATGTGAATCAGGGAGAGGCAACTCTGAAGGATGAGAGTGTGAACATTGAGATGAAAGTCCTAAAAAGTTCTACATCTATGTCTCCACTCAGCCCTCGGGGAACACGATTAATGAGTCAGTCCTGGTGTCACCATGTGAGTAATGGCTCTGTTTGACTTTGTGTGTGTGTGTGTGTGTGTGTGTGTGTGTGTGTGTGTGTGTGCCTCAGGCAAGGAGAGGAGAGGGACAGTTCACACAAGGGACAGATGAAATGGATTTGGGAAATAAGAAATGGAAACTTTTCAGGCAGGAAAACGGAAGGCGCTGCAAGGCAATCTGTATGACGTGAGAAGGGTGGATATTGTAGCGGGTGATAGTGGAATGTTAGATCGGGTTAAGGTCAATTGCTTGTCTTACACATATACCCTATGTGTGTGAGGGAAGGGAAAGTGCATCTACAACTTGTCCGGCTAACTACAAAAAATCATGCAAAAACATTCATGCCCTGACCTTGTGTACAAACTGCTCCACGCGTGTTTGTAGGCCCCAGACCTCAAACTTGACAGTGACGAGTTTATAGGAGCACATGATGGGGTCCTGGGTGTCGATCCAGCCCTCCTGCAGCAGGCCGCGGTTAGTCTTCTCTGATTTAAAGCACCGCAGGTCCTACAAGACCACATATGGTGTGAAAAGCAATCAGATGCCAAAAATAAGAAATGCTTCCTGAAGGAAAATCCACACACACACACACACACACACACATACGCACACGCACACACACACACCATTCTTTCCCTTCCTGCACTATAGGACAGTATCACCTGCATTTGTTACCAGCTCCATGGGGAGCACAGCCAAGCTGCACAGTGGGATGTCTCTAATCACTAATCTTACATGCATTCATCACTGCTCCCTATAGGGTAATTATATTACAGCACTCATCAGTCTTGGCATTATGTGTTTGACTATGATTGAATGTGAGGGGGTGATGCACAACTCTCTCCATCCCTGCTGAGATAGTACTTGTAGTGGAGGATGAGGAGGCACACTGCATTTGATAACACATGAAACATAAGTTTCAGAAACAAAGGGGGGATGGTAAGAAATGCTAACAAGGACACACACATACACACATGTGATAGCAAACCAGACGTCTTCAAATCCAGTGATGTTTATATAGGCTATCTGGCATCCTCATTTAGCCCGGTACCGGCTGGGGGGGGGTTCAATCATAAAAGACCACTGCAGTGCTGTCTTAACTGCTCATGTCTATCAATAGCTGAGCTTTTTATAACCGCCACGCCCTGATAGACAGGCACCACCCACCCATCCATGCACACACACACACAAACACATACAAATGTCGGATCACCCCATCTCATATCCAACACCTCCCCCACTCGTAAACATGCATCCCTCCCCTTCCATTACTCTGAGGGGGTAGATGGCCAGCTGGTGATCAGAAATGAGCTGGAGCTGGTGGAGGATGATAACACACTGTTGTGTTTGTGTGCTCACAGAGCGGACCCCCGTCTCCCCGCCCCCCGCTTCCATCCATCTCTCTCTTCATGCCTCCCTTGACTACTTCCCTCCTTTCCTCATTCTATTCATCTCTCCTGTTTACACTCCAACCTCTCTCCATCAACTCTGCATTCATCCCCCCTCCCCCCCTTGCCAATTACCGTGTGTGTGTGTGTGTGTATGCTTTCACTACATACTCTTCATACACGCACACACACACAAACACACAATGACTTGACCTCCTCATGCCTTCTGGCCTCCTCACCTCTGACTCCTTGTAGTGGCGCTCAGGGATTTCGTCGTAGACGATGTCCACGAAACACACCTCGGTCTCCTCATCTCTGGGCTCGCTACCAAAGATCTGAAGAGCAGGTGAGGACAGGTGAGGACACATAAATCAATGATGTACTGTGAGTGTGACAAATGTTGTGGGATGAAGCTGCCCCTCCACCCTGATTTGGGGTTAGTTTGTAATTTCCCCTGTTACGGGTCATGGTTAGAATTGGCAGCAAAATGAGCATCCATGTTAGTTTGAAAGGTGATTTACTGTGTCGAAAAGACTTTTCAAAGCAAAGTGAGTGTTCAAAGAGGTTGGAGCTTCAATACCAAGACAACTGGGCGGGCTATTTGAACTCTTCTGCACACTCTTCTCAAACACCTCCACTTGTTACTTAATTGCTGATTCCAATTAAGTTCACAATTCTCACAAGGTGAAACTATAACCATCTGTGAAACGAACAGTATTATCGCGACCCACCACTAAGTGGAGCTGTGGCCTTTCTTTTCAGCCATGGATTGAGACTATATTGCATAACCAGATCTGGCCCAGCTGTCAATCAAAGTGGCAGTGAAGGAAAGGCAGAGAACAAGCACAGGGCTTTTAACGGTGATGAGAGACTCCATCAACGGTCAGGGAGGAGGAGGAGCTTGTCACAGAGCTACAAGTGAAAGCCAACAGGGACTTTTAGCTGCTAATGGAGATGTGTCAGGAGAAGTGAGGTGGCCGGTGGGGTGTGAGGGGTTTGTGTGTTGTCTGCCTGCACCTGCAGCTCATTGCCATGACTTCAGTTCAGAGATAATGATCTCGGTTTAATGAAATGCACATTTAATTTGAAATTTCAACAGATAGCAGAGAAACATTCAAGGCGTGTGTGTGTGTGTGTGTGTGAGAGAGAGAGAGAGAGAGAGAGAGATTTCTTTCAGGAAAGCCATTAGCAACTTCACTTACAGCGCTTGGATGAGATACAAATTAAGGTGACTGAATTTGAAGTAAAAAACATCAGTGAGGGAGAACACATCCAATTAGTCTACTTGAGCATGCTCTGTGTGAGAAACTATCCAGACAATATTGGTGTGAAGACTTATTTCTTCGGCATGCTTGATATCCTTCACTTAATAACCAGTTAAATATTAAATGTGCCGGTATTGATTTGGAGGACGAGGGAAAAGATGAGGCAATAAAATGATAGACAGGTATGCAGTACGGGACTGGCAAAGTTACAAGAAAAGTGGCTGTGTGAAATATTCTAAAAAGCAATGTTGAAATCTTTTGAAACGCTGTGTCGAGATCCCCTCTTGCTCTGCCACATCTTCACCACTCTGAGCTCTACTCACATTATCATTGCTCCCTTTGTTGTCTTCATACTTGGTCTCTATGTGGATGGAGAACTTAGGCAGAAAGGAGCACTGGAGGGGATAAAAACAAAAGATTTGACAATGAGAAAAGTATTCGAGGTGGATCAGATCTCACTACACAAGCAAAGGCTTTCTGTCACCTGACCTACATGAATAACCATGAGACACACTTTGTCTATGTCTGTGTTTTATCACCCATGGCAGCCAAGTAATGATTATTCTCTCTCCCTGTAGATTTACAGCCCCCTCGACATGGCTCCATCCTCTTTCATAATCCCCACTACACACACACACACACACACACACACACACACACACACACACACACAGACACACACACACACAGTTTTTTATTGCTCTTCTCCAGGTGACTATCATTAATCTGCTCTTAAACACAGGGGCTTGATTGGAATAACACTTTCAATTATAAAACCCAATACTGGAATACTGGTTACATAAGCTGTTGTGTAACGCTGTGCGTGTGTTTATGTGTGTGTGTGTGTTTATGTGTGTGTCTGTCACACTGACAACACAAGGATCAATTTGCCTGCAGCACAGGGAGGAAAGAGCTATAGGCTTGCTGAAGGGAACTAAGTGTCAATGCATGTGTGTGTACATGCATATGTGTGTGTGTGTGTGTGCGTGTGTGTGTGCATGCGCGTGTATGTGCCTGTTCTTCCTGTAATTACTCTGCAGTGAGGCTGTGGAGCTCACTGGCCTAGTGGGGTTCTGATTTAGGAGGAGACGGAGAGCGGAGAGTGTGTGTGAAGATAAAGCACATTAATCTTCAACCCTGAGAAAACAATGTTGTTTATGGAAGACTGACTGAGCCTTGATTTGGCTTTGTCATCGACTCCTTGTGATTCATTTTGTCATCATATTCCTCATGGTCCAGCAATCTCCATGAGTGTAACCTTGTTCTAATACAGCTTTCCCCCGGACTGATGACTCGCACTTCTCCTGAGCTGCTGCAGCCTATTTAAACACAGTTGCGGGTAACGTTACTTTGTATACATTGTGATACTCCTTATAATCCATTACTTCTTTTGAAATTAGAATGTTTATTTTTTATTTCATATTTTTCCATTTTTGTTAGCGCAAGTTTTAAAAAAAGTAGAAAAATGAAAATGAATGCTGCTCAATTTAAAAAAAAACCACAAACTTATTCTTGATATAAATCAGATTGGCTTACTGTCGTCTTGCAATGCATTTTAAATCTTTCCCCAATAGTGTTTTAGTGTTTATACATATAAGATACGGAGCTAAGCTTTTGTTTTTATTGTGTGAGTAATAAGGAATCTGCATGCATATGAATATATGAATATAAATCATCACCATCCCCAGTGTCGTCATCTCGATCATTATCTTCACAATCAGTCATCATCATCACCATCCTCACTTGACGATGGTGGCATCGTCATCGCCACCATCGACCTCAAGCTGATCCTAACAATATACTCCCATCAGTCCCATGCTGATGAGGCATCTCGACGAAACAAAGATACTTAATACAGACTATGAATACTTCTTTAATTCACAAAGGAGCTCCTTGTGGTGATGAGAGGCTTTTATCACAATCACTAAATATGTTTGGTGAAATTTCTGGTGAGATTACTTTTTAAACCTATATTTATCCAAGGAAGGCTTGCTGAACACATGTTCTCCTGTTCAGCAACACCCTGTTTCATGTCCACACAACTGTACGTATTGTTACCTTGCAGCTGCCCAGTAAAAGTCTTACTGTCCGTCGCTGAGTGACTGGAGGGTAAGTGCCTTGCTGAAGGGCTCTGCAACACTAGTTGTTGAGTAGGCAGCGTGCGACTCGTTCACTTTTCCTGCCCAGATGTTCTCAGCTGGTCCTGGAATATGAACGGGCATGACCTTCCTCACATACCCACAGGCTTCTAGTGAATGTGCTTCACAAGGTGAAAAGGAATGAGCTGGGCTGAAACCACATTTGTATGCATGTCTCATTGTCATGGGAGAAGATGGGGCTGGTTTCATTGATGTTTTCCTGCTGCATGCTCCCGGACATAAGGTGGGTGGGATAATGTCCCTCTAATGTCTCAGAGCAAATCATTAGTGCTTCTCCTCTGCAATAGTCAGCTGACCTGGAATCCCGCCGAGAGCTGCATGGTTTGTTACAGTCATGTTTCCTAAGGGTAATTTCCTCATTGGCTGACATTGATTTCTATTATTGACAGGGCAGCTGTCAACTTGTCTCTACACACACACACACACACACACACACACACACACACACACACACACACACACACACACACACACATCTTCATCGTCACTATTTCATAATTCCAGTAAAAGCCTATGTTTCTGCCAATGGTCCACGTTCCCATCCAGTCCAGACACCCGCTGGCCGGATATAGCAACTAGCCAATTGGAGAATGAATGAATCTCTCCATAAACTCTCTGGAAATTGATATAAATCCATTAGTACATCATTCTTTGACAACATTTATACTCATAAAGGTCTGATGTCCACACTTGGCTGATTTTTTGTAATCTCTCCTGATATTCCTCTTTATTTTCCTCAAATTGCTTGTATGAATTTTGTTCCTGGATTTTGTGCAGACAATGTAGAATTACAATGTGAGCTTGGCGGGATGTGGTCTGGCTCATAAGATTGCAAAAAGGCAAAGGATTGACATTGGGACCATTCAGACCTGCCGCTTCATGCATCCAAGCATGTTCAGAGGATAAAAACATAATTGAAAGTGTATTGAAAGTGTCACCTCTGACATTGTAATATCCCTTGAGAAGTACTGCACAGTCGCATTCTAGGTTCCACATCACAAAAGCTTCTTGAAATCGGTTGTATTTTGATACTGAGATGATTATAGTTAAATGTCAGTGCATGAAAAATGCAATCTTAAATATCAGACAAGATGTTGTTCCTGTCTGCCCTGAGCTACGGGTGCTGTGAATGCAATCTGATAAGTGAAGGTCAGAATATGACATACACAAAGCGAATCTCACACACACACACACACACACGCACAAGAATCTCTCGCTCTCTCTCACACACACACACACACACACACGCACAACAGCATTTAGTGCAGCTACTCTCACCTCTCACACTGATTTACATGACAACTGTTGGATCAAAGGGCTTCTTTGTCTGTGTGTGTGTGTGTGTTTGTACGGACATACTGAGAATACTCACCGTGTACTCTGTTCACATTTCCAGCAGGGGGCATAAAAAAGTGTGTGGGGGGGTGGGGGGGGCAATAAACAGACAGACAGGCAGAAAAGAACAAAGGAACAAAAGAGTGTGAGAGAGACAAGCAGAGAATGGAGAACTAGTTATTCAGTCCAACAAGGAAAAGGGCCATCAAGCATCAGTACTTGAATTCCAGTGAAAGCACACGAGGAGGTTGCGCTCCACTCCACTCTATATAACATGAGCAGTAAAGCCCAGCTTTTTGAACATGTGTGACATTGATTCATTTTTTTAGGCAAGTGGCTATAACTTGCTGTATGTATTACTGTATGTAATGTAGTAAGCATATTATGCTGCTGTACTCATTGTTAATAGCTCTTGACAAAAGTGTCAGCTAAATGCTTAAATGTAACGTAGCAGTGGAACAATGTGTGAAATTATTGAGAGAAAAAAAATCTAAATTTGTCTCCATGGCAATTGGCAGTTTTAATTGAAAAGCATGTCTTGGGGGTGTTATAAACTTGGGTTCATGTTAAGTGTTACCCTTTCTTCTTTACCTCATCTCTCCATCAATCACAACATCCCTCCTGTCCTCTACCTCACCCACACAACCCTCCACCCCCCCTCACATTTGCCCACTGTTCTCACTGTGGGTTGTGTTGGGCAACATTTTGCTTCCATATCCCTTTGCCCTCCCAACGATCCCCATATAATGACTACCAGCAAGTGAGCAGGGACCATGTTTGTAGAGAGTGGTAGAAATTGGAGGTTTGTGTGTGTGGTGTGTCTGTATGTATGCATGTGTATGTGACTGTGTGCATAGGCATGTACATGTGCTTTTGTGTGTGTGTTTCCCTTCCCCTTTGTTTGTGTCATCCCACTTGTCCACCTACAACCAGTCACTATCCCAGATGAAGAGATTCATTGTGAGGCATGATACATTTCCAGTTTCTTTATCAAACCAGTGCTAATTTCAATGACATATGTAGGACAAATGTGTGTGTAAATGCATGCCAGTGTTCAAACATGTAAACTGTATGTGTATGTGTGTGTCCGTATCAGGGGATGCAGTGTACATAGTAGCATTACCTGTGATAGTGTAGGGGTAGTAGTTCCAAGCCTTCTCTGTCACATAGAAAATTTTAGGGACCACTGCTCTTGCCCAACTGGGCAGCTTGCTGAAAGACAGAGGAAGAATTAAGGGATTAGGAAGGAAGAGCGAAGAAAAAAGGGCAGAAAAGATACAGAAAAGAGGAGAAAAAGAGACATATGTGTTAATATGCTTCTTATGTTTTTATACTGGTTGCATTATATTCAGTTATTCAGTTCATGTTATTATGTATTGAGAGGAAGTGGGGGCTTTTATTGTGTGGAAACCGGATGTGGTGGTTGTGGTTGTGGTTGTGGTGCACGAAGCGTGTGTGAAAATGGCCGTTGCCAATAAAGGAATTGTTTAACAACTTCAAAAGAGATCATCTTTTGTGGAGTAACATTATGTGCCAGGCAAAACAGGCAAAACTTTCCTCCGCTGAAGTTTCTCCCTTCTTTTTGGCCCGATTGCCCAGAATAAGCAATGACAGGCATCCAACTGTGTGGAGCCATAATGGAGGCCATACAAGGCGGCCATGATGGAACCTGGGGCAGTAGATTACACTGATTAGAGCCGGCCCCCTGCGGTGGAGTTTCTCTAGAGCTGGCACAGTGACAGATATAGAGAGGGACATGGAGGGCAGAAAGTACAGAGAACTAGTTATTACTCGGCACAAATGGGCTCAGACTGCTGACAGTTACAGCCAAGTAGCCAGGCGCCTCATTCAGCGGCCAATCAAAATGCTAACGATTACTGAGGGAGGCAGGAGGGAACAACAGAGGCGAGAGCTTGGTTAGCTGGGGTGATATTATCAAGCCACAGAATTTAGAAACGCAAAAATCCACAGCCGTGTGTAGTCAATTTCCTGTTGAAACTTTGAGACTTTTAGCCTTGATTTGCAGTAGCAAAGTTGAGAGGAAATGCCAGTGTAGGCTCTCTCTGATTACTGAGCCCCATCAGAAATAGTTCACTGCAGCCCATATCACACAGCCAATTGATCCAGATTTCTGCCAACTGAGCATCAGCCAAGCCATAAAGATGCAAATAGTACCATCAATGGAGACGGCAACCATCTTTCAGTTTGAGCCAAATGCCACTTGAGGATAATTCTCAGTCAAGCCAGTGATTTTATAACTCATCTTAACATTCTCTTTCTCTCTCTTATTCGTTGTTGCTTTTGTTGGCGTCTTTAGGTGGATGAGGTGACCATATTGATTTGCCTTTGATTTTGTATTGGCCCACGGGGACATGAGAGGGAGACAGACAGGGTCCTTCTTTTCCTTCGCTGATGGACTGTCAAACAGCTGAGGGAGTGCCCAGACACAGCCGACACGCACGCGCGCACGCACGCCGCACGCACACACGCACGCACACACGCACGCACGCACGCACGCACACCAGCTATAACATGGTGGCAGGTGGTTTGTGGGTGGAGAGAGGCAGGCACAGTGTCCAACAGTGACTGCTCAAATTATCCATCACTTACACATGCCTGACCTCATCTTTCTCTGCCCACACACACACACACACACACACACACACACACACACACACGCAAATTCACACTCACACACACACAGGCACACATTGAGCCCTCCTCTCCTCTGAATTTGTTAACAACACTTCACATTTCCCAAAGGCCCACTTATATCTCACTTCGGACCACAAAAACACACTCTCTGTCTCTGCCTCCAGTTGGCTCTCTTTCTGTCTCTTTCTCAGTCTTGCTTTTGCGAATAAATGGCACAGCTGTCCTCGACACCATCTCAAAGTCTTTTATTCTGCTCAGTTGGACTTAATCATCTTGCCACTACAAAGGTAGAAGTGACAATTAAACTCCAGAGAAATACTGTGAAGTAACTGCCCAGGATCAACAGAACAGAACATGAAGATAATGAACACTGTTCCAGACAGAACAATTGAATTAAATTAACCCCAATTGTAAAAATGAGACAAGCCCACCGCTCTTCAATTTAAGCAGTTCTAAAATAAATGGATGAGTGGAGAAAATGTGGGAGCACACAAGGGCCCATTATTACATGGACAGGCAAGCCGATTACTTATGACTATCTGCTCTCTTTAAAGATTACACAGTGATAAAGTACAATGTATCACTGAACAATTACAATGACTATTTCACATCCTGAGGCTTTAGATTGCACCCATTTACCTGAGCCGCACAACAGGCCTCACTTGGATTCAGTGAAGCCTATGAATGGCCTAAAGGGGCGAAAACATTCTTTCAGTCAATATGGTTCTTCAGTCCGGGCCGGCTACATGGAGTCACTCAGGACAATTCATTCTCACAGATTTTCCTTGAGTGGAACGAGGCCATGGAACGTGACTGAGAAAGGATAACTCAGTATGTGAAGGACCCTGGGGGATGAATCTAGAAAGCTACTTTGACACTTCTTTTTGATAATAACCTGGCTTGGCTGACGGTGCTTCCACTTCTTTCTGATCATTTTTATTTTCAATCACCTTGAGCAAAAAGGGTTGCGTAGTGAGTGGAAAGACTTTCCTTCACCGGAGGACCCAGGTTCAATCCCCTACTGAACTGATAAATCCATACTGGCTCCAGATGTGCTGCTCTGTAGCTGACCCTGTGCCTTGACGTCACTATGGCAGGGGGCAAGCAAAAATAGGAGTCCCCTATGGAAATCAATAAAGTGTCACATAAAGTGACATTATTTTAGATAGCGGATGTTGGTGGTGTCAAGTGTTTTGAGTCAATGCACATGAAGCATGTCATGCACTCAATTGCACATTGAACAGACACAATGAAAAATAAATTCTGAGCGGGAAAGAGAGAACAAGTGGGAAATACTGTATGAAGTCTGTAAGATTGTATGAATCCACAGATGATATTTATATAATGCAATACTGCACATATTTTTTACCGTGTTGTGTTAAAAGGTGCGTGACAAAGGGGTCACATTCAGAACAAACTCATAGGCCAAGGAGACTACACGTTGAAATTGTTGTTGCACTCAGCAGCAAATTCAATTGTAATCTACAGAACAGAAAATCAAATATTACATTTTACGCTTAACAAGGCATGGTGACAGAGCTGGGCTGGCAAATAGGCTTGGAATGAGATGAAAGGGGACAACAAAATAGATTTTTCCCATGCTCATTCCCGAGACACAACAACCATGCCTAGGATGGTGTGTGAAGCCTTATGAAAGCTGATATCTGCTTACATGACTGTTATCATGCCCTATATATGACTTCTTATAGATGCCCACTTATTTTCAAGCCTAGAGATGCTGACATGAACACATCAGCGTTAGACATATAGCCAGTGGCTAATCTAGGTCTTAACCTAGAGGGTGTTTGTAAGGACAGGAGAGTGCCAGTGACAGCTACACAGTCATTGGGTGTGGAAAGGGACATGACAAATGTCTCGGCCTGGCTGACATCATCTTTTTCCCCAACAGTCCCTTCTAATCTCTCCTGACAGCCTCATCAACAGAAGCCTGATGAACAGTGTTATGGTATGGACTTATGGTGGAATAGAATTATAATGTGTGACATGAAATATTAGGAGAATATAAACTACAGAGCAGGGCAGGATACCAGCAGGATAGTGTAGTGAGTAGAGGCTGTGCTTCAACCAGAAGGCCCAGATTCATGACTGTTGAAGAGTCCTTGAGCAAGACACTGAATCCCTACCAGGGGTGCTGTTGTGTAGCCGACCCTGTGCTGTGACATCTCTGTGAAGGGCACGATCAAACTTCTCCTGTAGGTACCTTGATTATAAGGTGTTTCACACATACACTGGGCCCAGCTGCATGACAGACATGGGGAGGAGAAGACACTCACTTGTTGAGGTAGACTCGTTTCTCGGTGAACTGTCCCGGTCCGTGCTCAGGGTCCTCGTATGGCTCATTCTGGACCACCTCCACCCCCTCCCCGCGGTCACTCTGCTCATGACTGTGCTTACTGATCATATACAGCTGGCCGATCCGGTACTGGAGGATAGAGGACAGACCCATGGACAGACAGACAAACAACCAAAACAGAACCGAGAGACACAAACAGACAGAGAAACTTGGTATTAGATCCACAGTTTAATTCAATTTAGTGAGACAACTACAGGAAGATAAATCATCCTGCAGTATCAAGATTATTACAGTCTTTAAATCTATGATGAGGTTGCTTTGAATGGAAACATTTTGTTCCTAATGGCTGTAAGTTCCACATTTGACACAACAATATCATTTTATAGCAGCCATAAACGCACAAGGGAAAATACCAGGATTACTGTCACCACCGCATCTTCATCACACCTGGAAACAGTCGCCATACCAACCAAAAGCTGGGGATTAGGACTCATCCACAGCATAGTGACAGAGGCGTCTGTTTTGGCCTCATCTCAGGTCAGATCCAAATAGCACAACAATAGCAACAGCAGCAGCCCTAGCCAGCTAGGTGACCCCATCCACAAACCCCCCCATCCCCCCCGACATATCAGTCAACACCCACAATCCTTCACTCATCACTTACTGACCCACTTGGCCCAATGACCATGTTACTTTTGGTCGACTTGAGAGCCTGGAATGGTGTGTCACACAGCAACTATTTTCCGCACAGTTGGCAAAGCCAAGCGATGGAGTGCTCAAGGGCGTAGATTTCCGACTGCTGGTAGGCCTATTTCCGGGCTGGGGAAATCGACACGGCCCTAAAAGTGACTTATGCTTCTCTGCTGGCATGCCATGGGGTCATGTAGGACTGAACTGCCACACTGAGCTCCAACCAAGGATAGCTGTGTTAAGGTAATGGAAACAAAAAGATAGGGACTGCCTATGGGGCTTGGGGTGATGACTTGCACCTCTATATCCAACCACAAAATGCAATGGAGTGAGGAGAAAGGAGAGGAGAGAAATGGAGTGAGGAGAAATGTGATAGTGTAGTGGAAAAGAGCAGAGCCTCTGTATACCGGTAAACAAACCGGAGTGCGTGACTTCTTATAACACAATGCCAAATTTTTCCATCTGCCGTCCATGACAGAAAAATAAGGGATTGAGGGAGAGTATTCCCAGTTGGAATTTTGATAGCAATATGTTTCTGGCTGAACAGCTGTTGGAGTGGGGCATAATTTTACAGGCACAAGGACATAGTCACGTAGGGCAAGGCATAATAGAGGAAGAACCTGTACTTGTTCACACACATGCACACACCCTAAAGGTGAAGCTGGTGGAATGTATATACATAAAAACATAAGACATAAAAACATCTGGGGATGAAATCATCAACTACAATATTGCTTGTTGAATAATTCATACAACCTGTGTTTGATATAAACTGACCATTTATCATGGTGAAAGATAAATAAGGGGGTGGGGGCTAAGGGGCTCATGACAGTAAGAGAGAGAAGAGCAGATGGGTGTCACATGAGGTTGAGTTTCCCACTTCGGTAGAAAGTATCAAACAAACATGAGAGTTGAACAACACTCCATCAAATCTCCGTGTTAGCAGGGTGGAAAACATCACGGACACCACTCGTCACATACGCTGTGATGGCCAGCGACCCTTCCCTTTTTCCCTCGGCTCATTCAGGGCTCAGATGTATCGTGTAAACACGCAAGCCATTGTACTGCTCTTTGTATTCAGCCCGTCTCTGCTGTCCACTTGAGAGCTGTGGTTGAATTAGAGGCTGTTTTCATTGTTGCCTCTGGATACTATAATGGCTAGGAGGGAGAAGTGGCCCTTGCTCAGGTTCGAGAGGCCATGAATCATTATTGTTATCTGTCTATGCCATCTGTCTATCTGTCATGGTTTCCATTTCACCAGCTGTTTCTATGTGTGGCAGCTGGGAGGAGGGTGGGGTGAGGCTGAACGGGGATCCAGGGGAGAATGGAATCTACCCTGGATCCGGGACCGGCTGCGGCCAATTAAGCCTGATTGCAGCCGGGCCCTTTTAACGTGTGTGTGAATGTGTGCGCGAGAGAAAGGACGCGCCAGTGTGAGAGGCTGGCGGCGTGAGTGCTTGGGGCCGACGCGGGCGGAGGATCCGGTCGGCAGCAACGGGAGAGCCACAGCCAGCGACGGGGGAGATGGAGCGGGGGGCGGGCCGTCTCCTGCCGCGGCGTCCCGCGGAGGTCCGGGGGCGGTCGGGAGTCGCCTGCAAGGGCTGACCAGCCGGGGTTGGGGCGGGATGCCCCTGGAAGCCTGGCAGGCTGGGGCAGCCTTGGGGCTCCGCGGCTGGCCCACCGGGACCGGGGCGGACGACCGGCGGAGGAGACGGCGCTGACAACCAGCGGCCGTCGAGACCCGGGCCGGGTTATTGTTGCGGTGGCGCAAATAAACGGCCCTGCTGGCCATTTAACTCTCCCCTGCCTGTGTCTCTGCCTGTCACAGACCCCGGTTGTGTGGCACCTTGCCACACTATGGTTCTCTATTTATTTATGGTTCCCCCTTTTCCGCTCGCTTCTTTGCATGTCCTCTCTTGCTTCTCTTCCTTCCTCATCCCTCCTTCCCTTTTCTCCCTAATTTCAGCATTCTCCTTGCTAGTTCATCTTCTCACTCTCTTTGCTATCACCTCCATCGCAATGCCATGTTGTGCCTGTTAAAGCCACATAGAGCCACTTTCTGCAACACTAAGTCATTGTCCTCTGCTGCATCCTCCACCCACGAGTCAGTGTACCAACCTGAAATTGGCTAATGGCCCGTCCACAGGCACAATGTCATTACACATGGGCTACTCTTAGAGCTTATAGCTCAGTATGACATAACTCCTTTCAGAGTGAGACTCGCAGTCTTAGCCGACCCAAGGTTAGTATTGGAACTAAAGCACACTTCCTGAGTACTGGCACTGCCTCTCTTTCAGTCGCCCCATTTTTCCAGTTTTTATTGAAATTTAGACAGTTTAATAAGACTTCCAGTTTTCAGTAGTCCACTGGCGGTGCTTCATGGCCCAGGCAAGCCTCTTTTTCTTATTTTGCCATCTTAGCAATAGCTTTCTTACTGCCACGCGACCTGTCAAACCTGCAGCTCGAAGTCTTCTCTTCACATTTGAAACGGAGACTTGCTTACTTCGACCAGTGTTAAGCTGTGCTCGAAGCTGCTGTCCTGTGAGCCGTCTATCACGCAAGCTGTTGACTCTTTTGTTGAAACTTGTCTTCTGATTCTGTTGTGGCTTTGGGTCTGCCAGACCTCTTGCTGTAAGAGTTTCCCCCAGTTTCCAAGTGCCTTTTGATGGTGTAGGAAACTGTAGTCACTGACACCTTGGCTCTGAAATTTACAATTTACATTTATCGCTGACCTACACTTTTTTTGTTTTTTTCCTCTAGCAGTTTACCTTTGTACCATTTCAGTTTACGCCTGTACTTGAATTGCTTAAATTTCAATAAAAACTGGAAAAATGCGTTCTATAACTATGACCGGTAGTGTATATAATTGAGAGAAGCTCCAAATCTGTCACTCTCTCCGTCTGATTCCGCAGTATAGAAGAGATGACATCAACATGGTGGAAAATAATCATCATGCCTGACTGCACCACTGCAGTGTATCCAAGAAAAACACTGGTAACCACTGCAGTTGATGTGGTAACATGGAGTTACCATGGCTTGAAATGCAAACTTGAAATGAAAAATACCATTTCAACTAAATGTTAAATATGAAAGTACTGCGCCTACTGTGAACAAACTCTCTCTTTCCCTGTCTCTCTCTTCTGACACAACAGCAGGTGGGGGGGGGAGCTGTGGACATTGTGCTAGAGCCAAGGAGTGTGTTGGTGTGTGAGTAAGATAAGAACACACACACTCACATGAGACAATAGTTGACACAACACTAACATGTAATTAAAATTCACCACAGACAGACTAATTGCTGCTTTGAGCTCTCTATATTCTTCGCTCCAAGATAAATGACTGTTCCTCTTTTGAGATAAGTAGCTTCTCTGTTTCCATGTCCATTTATGGCTCTGCATGTGTGTGTGTGTGTGAGAACATAAGAGATGATTATTGTTGTGTATCTGTGTGCACACATCTGACAAATAGGCACAGTAGTCCTTAGTGTGTTTGTTTTATCTCATCTCCTCATATGGAAGATTAATTTTTGAACAACTGTTAACATCAGAGGTAGCACATAGTAAGAAACTCCCTGGTTCTCAACCGAGGCACAGAGCTCTGAAACCGCAGCCAAACAAAAAATGGAAATGGAGCCATATTAATTTACACTGGCATAAACTGAGCCTCACTCATCAAGCAATATGCTAACAAAGCTATTCCAAAATAGTTCTTTCATACATGCTATCAATAACAACACAGCTGCAAATGAAACACTTTGAAAACATTGTCATGCAAGCTTAATTTTAAGAGATTCACAGATACTGAACCTTTCCACTGTTACATTTATTGTCACACTGGCTACATGCATCAGTTAATCATCAGTTAAATGAAAGATTATTTGTGCCTTGGTGCAGTGTGAGAGCATACTGTCATTTATCGCCACTACTTCTTCTCACAGTTTGATAAATGACCCCAACTGGCATCACGGTAAACAGAGCACTACTAAATATCATACATCAGATCATAGAGCTCCATTAAAAATGTCACCGCCAGGCCTAGTGCAGAACTACGCCAGGGCACACATTGTAATAAATGGCACTGTGCTCCAACGTGGAGCTGCATCAGGGAGCAGTGATGGAGGTAGAGAGCACAAAAAAGAAAGTCCTAGAGAGGACCTCAGCTACAGCTCCTATTGCCCTACTGCAGAATACACACGGGACAGAAAATGAGGGGAGAGAGAGAGAGAGAGAGAGAGAGAGAGAGAGCTGTCTGTCTGAATCTTACAGGATCCAGAAATGGGAAAAAATCTCTGAGGTGAAGCAAACTGCAATGTGGGTCTGATGAATGTGTGTGTGTGTGTGTGTGTGTGTGCGCGCGCGCATGTGGGTAGGCATAATGTCAGTAGGGAAGGGAACCATGTGGCTCAGGAAGTGAAAGTGATGATGGTGAAATTATTTTTTCTGCATTATATAATTCACCAGGAAGTGCTACATGAATCTGAAAATCAACCATGTGGTTTTCGTAACAAAAATAGTCAACTTCATGAGCATTAACTCACAGGCAGGTTGTGAGTCAGGACTATTGTATGAATCTGAGTCTGAGCATTTTGAGCTACCACACTGCTGTCATTCCCTAACCCCTAACCTTAACCCTCACCACTACATACCTAACTCAATCCTTGCCGTAACCTAAACCTAATCCTAACCTTAATCCAAATGCTAATCTTACATTAGCCCCCTAAGGAAGTGATAATCATTCAACATAACCTCACTTTGCAAAATGTCCTCAACCTGAAGGTCTAAAACTAAAAATAGTTCCCACATGGACAGAAGTACAAGAAAACACACACACACACACACACACACACACACACACACACACACACACACACACACACACACAGTGTTAACAGTCTGGAATGGTGTGATAGATTCACATGTCATAGACTACATGCACAACACTTTGAATCATTACATGTATCAGTTAATCATCAATCAATCAATTATTTCAACTCTTTTCCTATTGGCCAAGAATTCAGCAATAACACATTGACTTGTTGAAAATCTTCCAGTTGATCAACACAGCACACAAGACTTACACAGTTATGATGGTAAAAAAACAAACTGCAGTGTGCCTTGGTGCAGTGTGAGAGCATATTGTCATTTATCACCACTACATCTTCATCACACACACACACAAATCTGGACACTGCTGTTTCAGCAGAAACAACTTAAGGAGCATTAATGCTACCAGCAATATCCCATTCACAGTCAATTTATATCTATCGCATTTTTCAGCTCTCACTTTAAACTTCAAAGAACCAAGCCTTGAGGCACAACAAGGTGATGTCTTTTCACAGGTCCTGTTCAATTGGCTGATAAACAAGTCTTTCATCTTACATAAGCTTTTTGTCCCCTTTATTCCAGTGTGGAGTGTTTTGGTAAAACTTGGATTGCATGCTGCTTGGGGAAAACCACCTCATTTATTATGAATAGAGAGAGCACTTCTTACACAAGACCCGCTGAGAGAGAGGCGGAGAGAAAAAGGGAGAGAGGGAGAGAAAGTACGAGAGAAAAAAGAGAGTAAACATTAGTCTTAAGTGGTTTGATCTTGCATATAATATTAGTCTCTCAATCTATAGTCTGTTTTCTCATATTTTCACTGTCTCACTGGATTCTCTCTCCTTCTTATCCTCTCAGACTGCCTGTGTATCTGCCTGTCTCCCTGTTTGTCTCTCTTTCTATCACACCTCTCTGGCTCGTGGCTGATAGAAACTATAACCTGAATTTGGCTAGGACAAAAATAAAGCTGAGTAAGATGAGCATCTCCACTGTCAAACAAAAGACACTACGTAGATGAGGAAGCAACTGCAGCAGTACTAGAGAAGCTTGTTGGAAGCTCAGGAAGGTGGTACAACGTTAAATAACAAGAGGCAGGTTCAGGAGCGAAGGCAGGAGGCATTGAGGGCATAGAGAGGACAAGAAAACCAGGTAAATTAAAGATGTGGTGCCTGAAATCTGTCTGATGCCTCGGTTAATGTGGCCCTTGACAGTATATCAGATACCTACAGCAAAGGTAGAGAAGTTAGAGTCTCGTTAGCTCGTATGTCAGGAAATGGCTTGGAGTCACTCAGTGTGTTTGTAGTGTGGCTTTGTATGGGAAAGGCATCTTAGAACTGCCTATATCTTGCCTAACAGAGCAAAGGTAATATTGCAAATGTAATATTGGAGATATTAACAGGAGTGTAGCGCCGTTCAGCAGTTCAGCAGGCACCATCTGGGAAAAGATGTTGTTGGAAGCAACAAGGTTTGCCAAGGCTGCTCAGGCAAAACAGGGTCAGTGGATGAATTGTGAAGGTGTAGAGAGGAAGAAACTTGGCTTGAGGCAGTTGTGGGGTAAACAAACAAACAAACAGATTCATAATAGGTGAAGGGATAACTACATACATAACATATTTTGTCAGGATGTAAAACAAGTCTTTCCAAGGACAGCATTTGTGGATTATGAGATTCTTTTAACATCTGAACTAGGCTTCGGCTACGGCTGCTCACACTGGACTATGGCACAAGGGATTGTTATCGCATCCTGTGTATTGATGAATATTATCGAGCTCCAAAACAAAATGTGTCTATGTGTTACTGTGTGTTGAATGTCACTGTGTGTGTTCAGTGTGTCTGTATGTGTGCATGTGTTTACCTCTAGGTGTCAAGTGAAGGAGTGAAAAGAAGAGATATGCAGAGGGAGGGAAGGTGAGACGAAAACAAGAAGACGAAGGGCTCATATAAACATTCACTTTGGAAAGAGGAGAGAGAACAAGCAATAGACTGAGAGGGGGAAGCAGTGCGGTGAGGATTTAGGCGTCGTAGCAACTGAAAGGTCAGATTAGGTGGGCTAAACTAAAATGGGGAACTTAATGAAAGTGGTGGGATTTAGCAGCCACCAGACCTGATGAAATCAATCACCCTCCCATCTCTGACGAAGAGATGAGTCAAGACTGAGAGTCTGTAAATATTGTTTCGAGAAGTTTGGATTGAATCTCATTAGTCCCACTTGCAGGATTGGCTAAAGGGGTTCAATGCAGTGTTTTTAGTAGCACTCACACGTTGTTGCTGAATCAAATAATCTGTAAATGAAGCAGATTTCATCACACATTTCAATTGTAAACATTGCTCAACACATGACTGTACTCGGCAGATGTCAGTGAACTTAGGGAACACAAATCAAACCCATTTGTCTAAAATATATTAATGGGGCAATAAGTCTAATTTTTACTGCCCCACAGCGCAAATTGACGATAATATATCTGCAGGTGTTTGATAGTGTTGATCAAGACCGATGACACAACGATCAGTTTGCCAGGTGCTGAGATTTCTGGCTTTAAAAATTCACTTTCTGGCCACTGACATTTCAAGACACTCCCAATAAATTCTATTGATGATGAAGGTTGATAAAGGTCATTGAAGATCATGTTTAGGGAACACAATATGATCACATCTGAAGAGCTTCCAACTATGTACAACATTCCTAAAACATAAAATACTTAAAAAACAGCTGAGGAGTTTCACTGGTGCAATGCCTCTTCTATCTGAAATAGAAAGGCTTAGTCTTATAGCCATAATAAAGGATTGAACTCCATCGTTACATAACATGTTGATTATTTTTATTATTTTTATTATATATATAATTATAATATATTATATATATTATATGTCTGTTTACTTGTACAAACTATTATTTAGTATCTATTTATTGTTGTTTGTGTGGTGACTTTGTTCAAAATATTTATGTCTTGCCTGGTGGATGAATTGTAAACTGAATAAATACATTGTTACAAAAAGTGTAAAAATATGAGCATGAAGCACATCACAATAATGCTGTATTGTACTACAGTACTGTATTATACTCATACTCTACAATGAGCCTTAGACAAAGATACTGTAATAAGGAAGCTAGCCAAAAAATTCTGGTCAGTCAATACATACACTAAAATAAAATGTATTTTTTTGTCATTGCTATGTAGGTCTACACCTTTATCAGTTTCTGTATGACACAAAGCCCCTAATTGCTTCAAAGCTGAAAAGAAAATGGTGGAATATAAAATGATTGCCACACTTTACAATTTAATCTGGAGGCAGACTGTATTCCATGTGGTTTGCTGTGATGAAAATGATGGAATGGAGAAAATCTCTGTGATTACCTGCGCATGATACATCACACCATTTCCCTTCCATTCCTCTGCCATTTTCTTCTCACAGTAGAAGGGAAGTGCAGGTCTGTGTAATGCCAAGTCCAATGTGAACGTCCTATCTGGATGATTGGTATAATGTCTATTACATCAAAACATTCGTAACCTCCAAAATGCGAGGTGTTATCAGGCAGGCCGAACACTTCATAACATTGACCTGTTCCTCCACATTACAGTATGCCAGAGTTACCGTAACGATCAGTACATCTGAAAGCCATACAATAAGCTATTCTTGTTTTTTTTTTTAAGGGTAGCTGCATCTGATTCATGCTGCAGTTTGCAACCTATACCAAGATTGTCAATAAAATAATAGATAGATAGTTTTAGCACTCAAACATAATGATAGTAACAATAAAAAAAACAAACAGGGCTGCCTGCTAAAGATGAAATATGGGCTTGCCTCTGACAGAATTACAACTTTCCAATATATTTCAGAGCCAAAGTAACACCACCATGCTCAGTGTGTACCAGTTATATTGGTAGTTGTTCAGATTGCTCTATCCTTCCAGTTGGAGGGAGGTTTTCCACAGGAATCAACGTCTGTCCTGTTGAAATCAGAATAAAACGACTGTTTATTGGAGTGGTAAATGTTTCACACCTTTCCACCTTTAAAAGAAGGTTGGTCTTACTATATTTTCTGTCATGTGTTCACCTTGACAGAGAGTGATGTGAGCAGCAGACTTTTTCCTGTAGTAGATCAATCCAGCACTCACAAAGACAAAACCAAGTAGCAGACCAAACCCTCCCACGACTATTTTATTCCGCTCTGACTCAGGAAGGGAGGGGTCTAAAATAATGAGAAAAAGATCTCAGAAACATCATACATCTGCTGACCTTACACACACACACACACACACACACACACACACACACACACACACACACACACACACACACACACACACACACACACACACACACACACACACACACACACACACACACACACACACACACACACACACACACACACACACCATAACACACTCTTACCCCAGACTTGAAACACTGGTTCAGTGAGGCTGGGGTGTTGTACCATACAGGTGATTTTCTCTCCTGAAATGGGTGTGTACTCCAGGTAGGAGTGAATCTGGTAGTACCAATCCCCATCAGCCATCACTTCAGAAAAACTGACATCTGAGGTCACTTCCTGTCCATCCCTCAACCATGTCACTCTGATTTGTTTTGGGTAAAAGTCATATGCACTGCAGACAAGTATGGAAGGGTGTCTTCCACTAGGTAACTTCTCTGATGTCAGCATGATGTTGGGTGTAGCTGTGAAAATATCTAAAAGAAACAAGTTAAGGTATAACATTATGATGATAATACACCAATATGCCATTTGACAGCTTCTGTGTGTGATATAATTTTTTGTGGCTGTGACTAGATTCAAAACATCCACATACACACATACACACATGCAACACACACATGTACACACATGAACTCAATGTTTACCTGGATATTTGTTCAGCACGGCTTTGTTGTTTGTGCACAGCAGATTCTTTTCGATTTCCCTCTGTATTACATCATAAGGATCAGTGTTCCATTTTTGTGCCATTAGCATTCCAAAGGTTGTGAATCCTGTCCAGTTGCCTTTTGTGCTGTTGTATTTTAACTCTAATTGCTGGTTAAAATGAAGCATTATGTTAAACTCAATATCTTCATAGCCTGGACCTTTGAAAGTACAATATCCAATGCACTGAAAAAAATCTCCATCTGAGAAAACTAGAATGAAAGGACACAAAAGTATGGATGTCAAATTAATGATTATAATAATGAATACAACTTACTCAAAGAAAGAAATTTAAATTGAAATCTCACTGGAGCAGTTAAATAGAAAAACGATGTAACTCACCCTGACTGAGAAGAGAGAAGATCATAAAACAAAGGAAATTCCCAACATACATGTTTTCATGTCAATACAAATCTACAGGAATAAAGCTTCTCTGTCGTGAGACATTAATGAGTCGATAGGATCGAGGCAGAAACACAGATAAGGAAGTAAGCGCTGACACACAGAAATGCCAGTTATACGTATCCAATGATACAACAATATGACAAGGAATGGCACCGCCCTTTTGTCATAGGAAACTCCCACCGTATGATCATTATCATGATGATGATGGTTATGATCATTATTAGTATTGGTATTATCCAAAAGCTCCAACTCATGTGTTTGGGTTCACTTGTCTAGTATTGGATTCTGTATCTTTAAATGAACACATAATCCAAGCATACAGTATATTATGTGTACTCCTATACTCTACGCTTAGTCTTTCAAGTGAATTTAAATAGCTGTATTTATTGTGAGGAGTGATGGGCGGTAAAAGTAATATTGTTACTTTCCTCAGTAGTAGTGTAACAAATAACTATTTCAATTTCATGTCATAATATTACAGTTACCAATCAGAGAAATAAATCATTATGTGTCGTGTCCACATACTGTGATGGATAGGTTTAAATTGAAAATATTCCCATTACTTACTTTTTTTGTCCAAAAAAACCATTTTGTTGTCAATTGTAAACTACGCAAAGGTACTGAAAGCCAAGCTGGCAGTATTTGTTTATGTCACAGAGGAGCACAGATGTATTTTTAATAATTTTAATAATTTTTAAGGTAACAGGAAACAATCTTGGAAAACTAATATAACGAGTAGTGTGACAAATTTATTCTCCCAGGGACTATTAAATAAAGTAATATAATTACTTTCAAACTGAGTAACAAGTAAATAGGAATATATTACATATATTGAGTAACAAGCCCAACACTGACAGTGAGCTAAATGTAATGTATGTAAATGTATGGAAAGAAATAATGATAGCATGTATTCTAATCACATCAATTAAAGAAATGCCAAAACAAAAACTAGTGAAATCAAGTTAAAAGAGTGTGGAGTGAAGCATTATTATTATAAAGTCACATCATGTTCCACTGATAATCTACTGATAATATTTGCTCCTTAGTTTCACATACTCAATATTGATTAAAGATATTTATCTCACACTTCAAACAACCAGTACAGAAATGAAAATGTTTGCTCTCCTCTCCTCCTACACAAACAAAGCTTTAATGTCTGCCATTATAATAAAAGGAAGGAAATCACAGATGTCTTCCTTCTTGATGGTTTCCTTTAACAAAAAGGAATACTCCAGCAGCAACTCCCAGAAGTCCCAGACTCAGGCCAAGTCCACAGAAGACAGCTGGACCAGAACTGGTCTCACTTATGTCAGGCTCTGGGGAGGACAGGAGAAAATAACCAGGAGTTACCTACCCATGTTCACTCCTTGTACATGAGGTTTTCACCGTCAACCTCCATCTCACACCAGCTAATCCAAAGGCTAAACTGACATGACTGGTTCATTCAGAGTCTAAATGTACTTCATGTAATGTATTCTGGTGTCAATAGTGACAATAACTAAACGGTGATGAAAAAAGAAATTGTTGAAATAGTTTGAACAGTTTTTAGTTTGTTGTAAAAGATGCATTTCAGTAAACGCCACCCTTAATCAGAGGATAAAACAATCTGTTTTATTACTATAACAATACTTTGAGAAAACATGAGGGAGAAAAGTTGCCTGAGGGAGAAAATTTGCCTTAGCAAGATGTAATGGCTGCTGAATACGTTAAATTTCTATGCTCACATCACCACATTAGAATATTATGCAGTGACAATGAGCATATGGATTTGTCAATATTCAATATTCAGATATAGTAGATGTGGTGGTCCATCATTGAAATATAGATACAGGATGATTTGATTTTTACAACATGAAGAGTCTGCTGTCTCACCCCAAAACCTGGTTTGAGGCTCCTCCAGGGCCTCATGTTCCACAGTACAGGCATAGATGTCTCCTTCTCTGGGGATGAAGCGCAGGGTGGAGAAAACATGGAACCTCCCATCAGGATTAGGTAAGTATATGATTAGAGATTCTTCTGCAGTTACTTCTATATCATTCTTGGTCCACTTGACTTTGATGGAGGGAGGGAAGAAATGGTTGAGAAAGCAGATGAGAGTATTCTCTACCTCCTCCGTCACTTCATCTCTGGGGTAGATGATGCTTTCAGGTGCATCTGAGGGTTGAATTAACACTAAATTGTACAACAGTGGATACACAACGAACCCAATCATAAACATACAGATTCAGTAATTTCACTTACCTCTAGCTTTTGTTACAGCTGATGTGTATTTTTTCCATGTATCTAGTTGGTTTTGGCATAGTGCTTTGCAAAACACTGCATATTTGTAGGCCCAGGAAACATGGGCAGCAGATGGGATCCTGCTATTCCAAACAATTTCTCCTTTCGTGTAGTTTATATAGTAGAGTTCATTATCATCCAGCATCATAAAGAGCTGAGTATCGCCAGAGTCAAAGCATCCACAACTGTGAGCAAGTTCATGACTTCCTAAAAAGAAATAAGTACAATAATTAACACAAAAAAATGATACTACTAGCAATGATTTATTGTGTTAAAGATATTTATAAAAAGATTCACAAATTAATTGTCAGTGTGGGTGTTTTTAGATTTTAAATCCCACTCCTACTAAAAGGATGGTAGTTTGCATGACTTTTTGAGGTGGAGACATAAGAGAAGAAAGTCACTTTAAAAACTGCAGAGAAGCAGTAATAAGGAAAAATGTATACTTACTTTGTGCACAGGTAGAAAAAGCTCCAGAGAAAAGAATAATAATTTTGAGGTACATAGTATCCTGCTATCTGTCTTTGTTAAAGTGTGTCGCAGTAATATCTCTCTCGTTCTCTATGCTTAGGCTGTTGAAAATGAGGAAGTTACTTGAGACCACTGTTGTGCAGCTGACACACAGTGGTCTCACACACACAGTTGAACAGTAACTTCAAGTTAAACTTCATATAAATGTTGACCTTGCATTTCCCATGAACTGGGGTTGTGAAATTCGGAAATTAGATCATAAACACACACACACACACACACACACACGGTTATGTGTCACACCCTCCACTTCTGCCTCCTAGCAGTGTCTTTCTACCCGTCTGTCTGTGCTTGTGTGTATGTGTTGGTGGGCGTGGCTCATCATCACCTCCCGCTCACCTGCTCTGCCTCTCACACCTGCGATTCATCAAGTAATCTCCTCCAGTACAAGAACCCCGGCTTTCCAACCACTCATCGCCACTCATTGTTTCTGCCCTGGTTCTCGGCCGCTTTGTAGTTCTTACTCAAAGTTTCCCGACGCCTTGTGACTAACCTCAACTAACCTTTGTCCAGATCCAGTCTCCTTCCCCGACTCCCCGCCTGCCGACCTGCCACCACCTGCCAACCTGCCACCGCCTGCCAACCTGCCACCGCCTGCCAACCTGCCTACTGTCGTCCTGTCTGCCTGTCTCCCCGCTCCGTTCACCCTGCTCCTGCACCAGCCCCATCTCCCCAGCTTGCCATCCTGCCTTGCCTTTCCCCTTACCGATTCCCCAGTAAACGTGGTTTTTCCCTATCTACGTCTCCGTCTCTGAGTTTTGCACTTGGGTTCATTAAACACAGTCATAACATTATGTCCACAAAGGGAAGTGATTTTGTGATCATGGATTATTAGCCATAGGTAGAGAGCATTTTTTATTTTGCCACTATTGTATTGGTAGCAGTTGGCTATGGAGTCAGTTAACTCTCAATAGTCACAAATGAATACAACACGATTCACAAATATATTTTGCGATTTATATATAAATGTCTGTTCACAAATATATTTTTCAATGCACACACAAATGTGTATCGTTTCATATAAATGTAAAACAAAAATATAAATGACAGAAGGTTCACAAATACATTAGTGTTCACGAATGTCTGTTTCCAATGCACACACAAATACGTCTCGTTTTATATAATATAAATATAAATTATATAAATGTATAATAAATCCACAAATATACTTAAAAAAACAGCTACAGTATTCATCTAAAACATATTTAAATGTTTTTACATTTATATACAGATTGTCGAATCTGCATTTAGAAACCTCCAGACGAGTTGTGAACCTGAGAGTTTCCTGACGTGGTTAGATCCATGCTTAAAGGGCCTTTCTCTGTAGCCTATCAGACGTCTCTTTCAAGTTCAGCCAATCACACCAGCGTGTGATTTCAATGCTGCGTTCAACGTCCCTAATCCCGACGAGTTTGGCGTCCGGTAGCAGTACTCCAAGTGTAAATTAAACATAACATGTTTAGCCAATAATCCCCTTGTTGTTCGTGATTGAATACATTTGAATTATGATCGGGGTAGGGCGAAGTACATGGCCCTCCAAACGGAGATTTTTCAGGGGCACACTACAAACCGAGGGTTATGACAAATCTCCGACAATCATCGGCAAGATGGGGGGGACGCTGCCCAAGCAACAAAAGGAAACCACAAATGTAGTATTTTCTTTGTTAATAAAGATTTAAAAAATATTATAACCATCGTATTATCTTAGTGTAATGTCGTTTCAATGTATTATAGACCTTTTCTTTATAACAAGCATAACAAAATATAGTAGTAGTATGCTAGTATGCCGATGTCTCTACTTCGCTAGTTAACGTTACAACATTGTTTTTAGGCTGATTTGTGCATGACATTCCCGCATTTTGACATATTTCCATGTCGCATTTCCCCCCTTTGCTGGCATATGACGCCAAAATATAACTGAAGTCCAGCAGCGAAGTTGCTGCACTTGTTATGGCTCCTCTAATATCAGTGCAGACTGGCAGGGTAACGTTAGGAGCGGCTTGCTAGACTACAGAGCACCGCTAACGCTATTCTGTGGACTGGTAATGAAGCAGTGGTCTTTTTTATTTGATAATAAAATATTAAATAAAATATTAAATGACCTGTCATTTATATATATATATATATATATATATATATATATATAGTTTTTACATTTATATGAAACAATACACATTTGTGCGTGCATTGAAAAATATATTTGAGACATTTATATATAAATCGCAAAATATATTTGTGAATCCTGTTGTATTCATTTGTGACTATTGAGAGTTAACTGACTCCACAGTTGGCTGCATTGGACACTTTCATTGTGTGCGCACTTGCTGTAAGGGTAACTGTGCTTTAATGGTACTTATCCTTAATTTAGTAGTGTAGTTGGTAGTGAAGCTCCTCTCTAGCATGGCAAGACTTCATTAGTGAGAGTTTCACTAAAGATCAACTTTCAAGACCTGCCACTCATTATGAAATTGAGATCACTAGTGGTAAGAAAAGGAAAGGATCTTAAGGGATTTCAGCTTTTGATGACTCTTGCCAGTACATAGTCATGGCTTTTGGAATGCGTAATGCTCCAGCTCAATTTCAGCGTCTGGTAAACAAAGTGTTGGAGGGAATGGCAGATTGCGAGGCTTACCTTGATGATTTGGTCATTTATAATTCTACGTGGTCTTAACATGCTTGAGGTGTTCAGACTGCTAGTTGTTGCAAACTTGACCTTGAGCCCCGCGAAGTGCAAGTTTGGACAGCCACAGGTACACACCTGGGTAAGGTTGTTGACCACGGTCAAGTCTGTCCCATTGGAGCTAAGGTAGAGGCTATTGTGAATTTTACAGTTCCTTCCTCTCGCCGAGAGCTGAAACTGTTTGTTGGTATGGCAGGTTACTATAGGAGTTTATTAGTCAGGCTTATAAATTGCCTATGTCTTATGTTTTTCATATTATTTTGGTATTAATGGCGTAGAGCACTACGGCAGCAGTGTTCTCAGCCACGACAACTTTTTCCTTATTCGCTCTGATTTCTATTATAACAAACAATAATGTTGACTCCCTTGAGCTGGGGTTGTAATACACAGAAAACATATGCAGACATTTTGCCACTTTTGTCAGCACATGCCTGTTAAAACATTCCCAATGAGGATACTTGATGAGCAGTCAGACTTCCTCTGATAGAAACTAATCATGCCAAGTGGGAGAGACAGGTTAGGATTAAACTGACCAGAGGACCCCATACATGAACCCTATCAGTGGAAAAGGAAAAAAAGATGAGGAACCCTTCTCTCGCTAGCCTGCACTGGTCAAAGAAGCAGTTCACTCAGTCCTACATGGAGTTGTCACCACATTAACACCTCAAGATGAGGTCACCTCAGGTCATTGACTCTGAAGATGGGCAGTGATCACGTTACAGGAGAGGCTTTAGAGAGGAATTATGCTGCTGGCCTTTGTGGCATTTGTGCTATGGAGGTTCATTCAGTGTGTCTCCACTCAATATAATGAATGGGTGTGTTATAGAAAGATATGTGATATAAGCTAACTCTTAAAGTTCGCCACAACCATAAACATAAACATAAACAACATGAATTACTGTAAGTCCTCTTCTAGTTCTATCATGTGGTATGACAACAACCAATAACATTTCAAGGCTAAAGATATCTACACGTCTATGGACAAGGACCCTTGTATGGGAAGAAGGTGACCGTTGTCATGGCAACAAACCAATAATTGTGGGTGTTTGACAGTAACAGCTTGCTGTATGGTATAGTTTAGGGCAAGACGGTGATCCAGATTGCAATAATACCATAGAGAGGCTTCTGTTAAAATTATGCACACATACAAATTGACACAGAAACAAAGGTTGAAAGGTAGACTGCTTTTCAATTGGCCTAGGTGCATGACCTTCTAAAATATATATATACTGTATATATATATATATATTTGTGCGTGCCACCGCAGTGAAAATATTGCGGACATGTGAAATTCAACATCGTTTTTTTTGGTATAGATCTCTCTGCAGACTTTTGTAGGGAGAAATCTCAATGGAGCAGCACAGGTCCCTTTGAGAGGCATCAACTGAAATATTCCCATAGGCTCCAGTAGCAGGGCTAACTCAAGAAACCTGGGAAACCTGGGAAATTAAGTCTCATCAAATCTGCCACTAACTGTATAAATCTTCTAATTCCACGGCTGTGTTACAATACCGTCCGTATGTCTCATATTTGTACGTCAGTGAACCATAAGACTGACTGAAATGGAAACATATGGGCTGGCTAATTGGGTGTCAGAATGTGCAGCCTGATCAATGGTAACAACAGGAGGAGGATGCTCAGGGAGAACGAAGCACCTCCCAGCTGGAGAGAGGCACAGGAGGGACCCGGGGGGGGGGGGGGGGGGGGCAGACAGAACAGTAGGTCTGGCTCTCTGCTGTCGGAAAGCTGAGCTGTAACAGTAGCAATCGGCATCTATGATCTAAGCATCTATGAAGCAAATATGCACCAATGGAAGTAAAATCACATGCTCTCTAACTATAGCTTTATCTCACACACCACAAACACGCATGCATACAGTTACAGGTGAAACTTCATCAGCGGAACTCAGTATTCAGTCAGGTCGAAAGGAGGCTCTGCTGGGAGAGTGGAGCATTGTGAGTGATGCTGAGGCTGCCGTACACTTCATTACTACCCTTTGATTGAATGGGTCTGTCAGATTGAAAATGAATCAGCCAAAGTAGTGTGTTTGTGTGTCCATGATTGTGTGTGTGTGTGTGTGTGTGTGTGTGTGTGTGTGTGTGTGTGTGTGTGTGTGTGTGTGCGCGTGTATGCAGTGTTTCCCACAGGTTGTCAGATAACGTCTAACGCAGTGGTCCTCAAATCAGTTTTTTAGGGTCCGGAGTACTCCTGGTTTTCTATCCTACCAGGTAGTTAACATTACATTACATTACAGTCATTTAGCAGATGCTTTTATCCAAAGCGACTTACAAAGGTGATAGTTGACACTATGTGGGGATCAAACCCACGAGTGTCTCATGCTCTTCCGACTGAGCTGTCCCGGACCAGTTAACTGCAGTCACCTGACATCCAGATCTAAATCAGTCCCTATTAGACAGCTAGAATGGAAACTACCTGGCAGAATAGAAAAACAGCAGCACTTTGGATCCAGAGGTCCTGATTTGGGGACCACTGGTCTAACGTCTGAAGTTTCTCAATCAAGTATAAGTCAATGGCATTACAACATTAGCTGAATATGTTGCTTCCACCTGATTATCGAGGCGTCGTTTCAAACTGTCTCTCCACACAGTTTGTGCCGGTTTTTTATTACAGTCATTAACTCGTCAACACCAGAGTTCGGTCAACTCAAAAATGCATTAGCATTCACATTACCTGTAGCATGTGTTTTTGCCTAGCGTGTGGGATGGTGGGATTCCCACTGTTTGGACAATCCTGTTTGTTATATTGAGCCAGACAGTATCAATCAATCCCAGAAAAGTGTCTGATACTCACACTTGTATCTTGTAACTTTTCTGAAAGATTTAGAAAAACATGGTGTGTGCATGGATTGCTGCATTTATAGTGGATTTTTTAATGATTTATGGGTTCAAGATCATGAAACTTGGTCAGTCCATAAAAAGCTTAAATTCAAGTAAAAACATTAAGAAATCACTGCAACAGCAGTGAAGTGATCTCCCTGCTGAGCCTCTGGGGTATTGGAGGTGAAGGGATGTCTTATTACCTCACAGCCATGGCCTAGTGGAGCCTATCAATAACTTTGGCTGACAGCACACAGCTATAGCACAGTGTCATGGCTTTTGTCATGTCGAACAGAAAACAGAGGGTGGCTGCTGTCAAAAGTCTAAATCCATTGCCTCTAATGAAGTGTGTTTCAAATCATGAAAATTCCCTTTTGGAAGTGATCTCTTTCTCAAGGAAAGAAAGGCAGGAAACTGCAAAAAAGTGAAAAATATATTGCATGTGGTAGTTGCTTTTGTGCATTGGAAACACAAAACACAAGGATAAGGTAAATGAGCCATTAAATTAAAGTGCTTTGTCATTTCACTCTCTTTCTTTCATTCTCAGGCTGGATACTTAGATTACACAGACACATCCCCCAACGCCCCCCACCATTGAGCGTCTCTAATTTCACCTGAAGAGGAAGATGTTGATGTAGATGATGATCATGATGATGAAGATCGGCCCCTCCTGACCTTTCTCCTTGTTCTCTCACTCAGACAGAAAGGTAACAGGTAACAGACTGGCGCTTTTTCACTTTTAACTGCTTGCCATCTGATAGGAAAGGTGAGAGTCTAAAATACAGAAGCTGGTATGGAAAGATGTGCTGTACTCACCTGCTCCAGACAGTGGTTCAGAGGATGTTGCATCACCGGCAGATATAGATGTGAGGTTTGATGAGGTTGATGGGAGGGTGGTTGCACTATAATCAGGGTGTTCAGATGAGGGGGAGTTGGGCCAAAATATTTCAAAAGTGCATCTAAAAATGGAGAACATATCAATATTATAAATTACACAGTAACAGAGCCATTTACAATTAAAATAATTTTGCTTAATTCAAAAAATATAACCTATAGCCGGTTGTTTTCATCACCTTTTTCTATGTTTCTCTCATAAATGGCTTCCAGACAGGCCTTCAGTGTATTTGAACTATTATAATTTGCTTGACTATTATTATTTTAAATGACTATGGTTAAGCCTTTAGGTAGAAAATGCAATGAGTATTCGGTCAAAGGAAATAATAATAACGTGGTCAGTGCTGATCAATATATCAATATCAATCATGGTAATCTATCCATCATCAATCAATCATCCATTTTACCAACATATCAAAATTCATCACTACAGCTTAGTTGAGCAGGGCCAAAAAGAGAGAGGTAGGTAGGTAGCAATGGTAGAACCGTAGCAGCAGAAGTAGCTATGGCCCAAGCTGGACAACACTGACTGACTAATTGTTGTCCAGTTGTCCTGTTATGAATCAGGCAATGATTGTCCTATGATTGTGTTGTGCTAGCTAGCTGCCATTGCCCCCCCCCCACACTAATAGATTCAGTGCTCCAACTTGTGTCATACCTCTTTCTTTGCCTCTCTTTTCCTCCTCTTCTCTTCCTTCTCCCCACCATCAAGTTTTGACATAACTTATTTTTCTCACTTGTCATGTCCCGTTGTTTTGATGTGTTGATGGCGTTATGTCAGCTGCCAGCCAGCCAGGTAGAAATGCCCAGACCAGACACTCCCATACATTAGCAGTATCTAGCAGGTATAATGCGTATTTCGTATGCAGCGCTATTTTTTTCTTCTTCTTGATTTGGCGCCTCCAGAGACGGATGACGCCCATGGCAACCGCCTATACAGCCTATGCCCAGGGCCGGCCCTGGGATGGATGGATAGATGGACAGCTTGAGGGATGAACTGACACATGTAGTGAAGATTTTCATACGTTTACATTTTTTGGGATTTACAATACAAAATACGTTTCAGAAGTTTGTAAAAACTTACAGGACTGAGAGAGAAAATGGAGAGAGCACTGGAAACAAATAGGTTACTCTCGGCCTCATGGAGCTCAGGTCACATGGAGAATGACAGCTGCAGCAAGGCCATACAGCACTCTTTCAGACACACACACACACACACACACACACACACACACTCATAACCACATGCACGCACACACGCACAAACAAATGAACACACACACACACACAGGCCTTACATGAACTCCACAGGCAGTCGGCCAAGACTATTTCACTGAGACCAGTATCCATGACCTCTGTGTCCGGAATAGCCGTTGTACATATGAATAGCTGGATGTGTGCGTGTTGTGTGTGTGCCCACACGAGTGCACACAACTGTGCGTGCATTAGTTATAAGTGTGAATGCACGTTCGCTACAGAGCCTGCACAATCAACATCACCTTACAAGCACAAAAATATTTGGGCACAAGGTCAGGATTTATTTGGCATTGACGTCTTCACCCTTCCACTCTGTTGCATGTACGCATTCATTGCATTACTGCCATACTTATAGAAGGGCTTCTCAACTTACATTTTCTCTTATGGAAGTGAATAATTACAGTGAAACATGGACACTGTTTGATCCAATTTTTTTTTGAAAAAGCAAATTTTACCTTTAGTGGAGATGGAGAAAAAGTATATTGACAAAATGGTATTGGAGGTAATTGCTGGTATAATTTTACATCTGCACTATCTATATACACTACCGCTCAAAAGTTTGGGGTCACCCAGAAATTTCATGTTTTTCATGAAAACTCACACTTTCATTCATCAAATGAGTTGCAAAATGAATAGAAAATATAGTCAGTCATTTCTAACCTTGTCAAGACATTGACATGGTTTTTACTTGAAATAATAATTTTGTCTTTCAAACTTTGCTTAATCTTTTCCTTTTATTGGCCAGTCTCTTTGCTACTCTGCCTAGAAGGCCAGTATCCTTCACTGTTGACATTGGGACTGGTGTTTTGCGGGTACCATTTAATGAAGCTGCCAGTTGAGGACCTGTGAGGCGTTTCTCAAACTAGAGACTCTGATGTACTTGTCCTCTGGTTAGAGCCAGTTTGCGCTGTTCTGTGAAGGGTGTAGTACTCACCGTTGTGTGAGATCTCCAGTTTCTTGGCAATTTCTCACATGGAATAGCCTACATTTCTCAGAACAAGAATAGTATAGAGAATAGTTTCAGAAGAAAGTTATTTTTTTTCTGGCCATTTTGAGACCATAATCGAACCCACAAATGCTGATGCTCCAGATACTCCACTAGCCTAAGGAAGGCCAATTTTATTGCTTCTTGAAACAGTTTTCAATGATTAATTAGCCTTTTAACACGATAAACTTGGATTAGCTAACACAATATGCCATTGGAACACAGGAGTGATGGTTGCTGAAAAAGGGCCTCTGTACGCCTATGTAGATATTCCATTAAAAATCACCTGTTTCCAGATAATAGTCATTTACCACATTAACAATGTCTAGACTGTATTTCTGATCAATTTAATGTTATTTTAATTGAACCAATTTTTGCTTTTCTGTCAAAAATAAGGAAATTCATAAGTGACTCCAAACCTTTGAGCGGTAGTGTATGTCTGCAACTGAACAGCAATTTAGAGGACAGAACATGCCCCCAGATCTGTGTGGTCTACTGTGGACAGGCAGACAAAAGCAACAGATGCCAGAGGGAGGGAGTAGAGGATCCATGCTGGTGGCCACCTGCGCCCATGGCAGTAGCTGGCTGTCTAGGAACGTTGAGTCAGGCTTTGCTGTGTTGTGCCATGCTGGGCAGTGGGCAAGCCAGACTGGAGCAAATACACGATAACACACAATAACACAAATGTGACAGATAGTGTTTATGGAAGTGCAAAAGAGAGGATAAAGAAGGATTTGAAAACCAAAAGCACCTTATTGATCTTATGTCCCACAAGATGACTCAGTCTTGGTGATGAAAATATTGTCCTTGTATGTTTACATGTGTCTGTCTGAAAGATGTCTGTGACTGACTGTCAGTCACTCAGAGAGAGCGAGACAGAAAGATTTGTGTGGGTGGATTTCTGTGTCTTTTTGCGTGTGTCTGTCTAACACCTGTGTGGGTGTTAAAATAGAGAATAGACAAGGATGTTTGAGGTAAAGTTCATGCCTGTGCATTGGTGTGTGCTGTACCCCTGCTGCCCCCCCCCCCGCCCCATCCCATACACACACACACACAAATAATCAGACCATCGAGTCAGTGTATTGGATGTGGTTCCATTGCCATGCTGAAACTTTGACCAAGAGTCTTCGCTCCATCCCTCTATGCTTTAGCTTCACACACAGCATTCAACATTCATGTGAGGCCTGGATGTGAAATGCAAGCACAGCTGTGAAACAGATTTTCGGATTTTGGACAATACACTAATAATAATAAAAAAATACTTAAATGCTTTGATTAAAATACTTTATGGTGAGGTGGTAATTAATGTTATAAGCTTTGTGCCTTTAATCTAAACCCCTGGCTCTGAGATCTGTCCCTGGAAACCAATATACGAATATTGGCTGAATAAGTCAGCTGTTCTCACGCACGCACGCACGCACGCACGCACGCAAACAAATGAACACACGCACGCACGCACGCACGCACGCACACAAACAAATGAACACACACACGACCACTTCATCATCAAAGAGATTTCTAATCAGTTGTGAGCAGCTGATGTTCCTATAGCAACCAGGGACACTTTTCCCCCGTTAGTTTAACAGGGTCGTTTGGCTGTGGAGAGATTTTGACACACTTTGGCTTTGATCTATATATAGAGCCACTTGTGCGAGGGTTAAATGGGATATGCAGACAGAGCTGCCAGTTACACAAGCTAATTGGGTCCTGGTGATGACCAGGTAGATTGGGTTTATAGCAGTGGAGCAAAGCCCTCTGAAATATATTGGCTTCAGGATGGAAATCATTGCCTTGGTGTGTGTATGTTAGAGAGTAACATTCAAAACTGAGACAGGGTAACGGACAGACAGATCTACGAACAGACTGACACACAGACATACAAATGGTGGTTAGAAGAGGAGGCCAATGCGTACATGACCCAGCCTAATGTACTTTTAGGATTCATGAGTGCATAGTTGACACCAATAATCAATAATGCAATGTTAAACAGTAATGCCAACCCCCATGAATGATGCAGTCCTCTTGTGGGCCAATCAGTAAGTGTAATTTTGAAAAACGCCAGAACCCAGTGGTGAGATGCATCATTTCCCCCAAGTTTCCAAATGGGATCAGCAGTGCTTGAGATATTGCGCGTGACGGACGGAAAGATGGATGACCGAACAAACTGACAGACTGAGACTGATCCATGGCCCACCCCCACAATGAAATCAATTAAGGATTGTCTGCCCCCCCCATACAACCTATCAGCAATCCTGCTTCATGATACAATCACATTATAGCGTGGCATACCCAGCTGATCCCCTGCCCATGCTACATCTCTCCTACCACCTGTCCCATAATTCTACTGACACATGCATAGTGTGTCAGCGCTGTTACTATTCTCAGTAGCCATTGTGTCTTCTTGTTTGGACAGGATGTTGACAGTAAGTAAGGTTTAGGGTGACAGGAAGAGGCAAGGAGAGGGGACGCAGGGACAAGGGGCGGCGAGGGGATAAAGGGAGGAACGGAGGGCGAGGTGATGAAGCGTTTCCTGTTCTGGTGAGGTGAATGCTGGTAGCTCTCCATCAAGAGCTACCAGCATGCAGCCTCACACATTTACTCACAGACCCACACACACTTCAGGGGATTGGGTAATTAACAGGGATATGTAGCAGTGTGGAATAAGTAAATCTTTACAGCGTTGCGTGCATTAAGAGAGAGAGAACGTCTTCAAATTCAAGTGAAAACACAAGTAATATCAATCAGCCTCCATAGGACTTGAAGTGGCTTCTCTCCATGTGTCTCTGATTCTAATAGATAAAAGCACTGATTCATTATTAGCCTCAATGGAGCTTTACATAAGAAACTCTCAGGTACTCCTAACTACTTTTCAACTGCAATAAGAGAAGCACAGAGGTCTACTGTATATGTTCTTGTTTACTCTAGATGTCTGTAGATACTTTGTACTTCAGGTAGATACTGTTCAGACAGATACGTAGGCATACAAGTACAGAGATGAAAAGGAGAGAAAAAACTCAAATGTGAAATTAAACTTGCAATGTGTTATCGACTCAAGAAAATATCTTAGACATGTTACAGTTCAAAGGACAATTACTTTAAAAATTCTCTTGGAAAAGTATACTGGAAAAGCAAACTGTGGACCTGCCAAGATCATCAAACCTATGCCTGGGTTCTACTATAGGCTGCCAGTACATTGTGTGTGTGTGAGAGACCATTTAAAAAGCAGAGCGTCACTCCTCTCTCTAACCCCACAGGACCTTGGGTTGGAACTCAGTGCTGCAGTGTGTGAAAGTTCAAACAGATAGCCAGAGGCTGCCAGCAATAGGAGACCTCAAGCTTTAGTGTGGCACTGCCTAAGGTATTTAAGTGCATGCCAGTCACTAAAATAACATTTTGAGAGTCAAATAGAACAATGGCAAAATAAGAATGCCATGTTTATTTAAAAGTGATTCAACTGAAATTAAGCTATTCATCCCTTAGAGCTACACATCTGTAGGAAAATGCTGTTCACAAATGTATTGCTTTAGGTATAGAGCACCTCCCCCACCTCACTGATCATGGTGCAGCTTATGTATTTTCAACACACAATCTTACATCCTCTTTATTTCCATCTTCGCGCTTTCCCTGCCGTCCTATTCGCACTGTTTTACATATTTGTATTTACATTTATTTTTTTAATCTTGAACTACACTGCACACCTACCTTCCTGATCCTCATGTCCTTTACTGCTCAGGGTGTCCATGTGTATGTCTGACCAATTGCTGCTGGCTATCTGATGCTTAAATAGATCTTCATGTGAGCTGTCAACAGTCTTACTGACCATGTCTGCCGACCATTTTCATGTCTGGAATAAAACGCTTCCCATGCACAGACCTGCTGTCACAACACTCCTATGCTGTAAACCACCAGCACTTGGGGTTGCTTACTTTTCTGAATGGTAATTACAGATATGAGGAACCACATAATCCACATAGTGGCAATCTAAGATTCTGTGTTATGCTTGTGATGGACTGTAGCTATGGAGATCTCTCAGTCTATGATCCTCTGCTTTTTTTCCAATCCCTCTTTCTCTGTGGCTCTCCCTCTCTGTGTCTCTCTCAATTTGTCATTTGTCAGACAGAGAGCTACAGATCTAGATTTAAAGATTTCCCTGTATAATACAGAATACCTTTGTACAAAGAGGTCTCCTGTATCCCTTTGGTTCCCTCTCTCTAACAGACTCCTTGTCAAATGTCATTAGGCCTTTTAGTGCATCCTCTCCGGGTTTACAAACACAGTGGATAGATTTACTCTATTATGTTATTCAAGTTCTTATGTGTTATTCAAGCTTTTACAGTACTCCAATCATCACAGTGTGTGTGTGTGTGTGTGTGTGTGTGTGTGTGTGTGTGTGAGAGGCTGTCTTGACTTTCTAAACCTTATACTGGCTTGTTGTGAGCCCGTTGTCTGTTAGTCTGGATTTGTTTTCTGTTTGTCTCTATTAAGTCACCCTCTTACTCAGCATGTTTGACTACAGTCCTTCCCAGCTCACCACCCCCTTTGTGTCTGCCTGTATCGACCACACACCTTTAAACTAATAAACATGCACAGTGTGGACTGGGGTCTAGTCGATACCGCTTTAGTGGGCCCCTTCAGGCCTAACCAGGCTAAATCACAGGTTTAAATGTCTTGGCTGAAGAAGTGTGCACATGCCACTCACAGGGGATGGCATAGTGGATACAGAGGCTTTTGTTCTGGCTGAGGATCTATAAAGCTCTAATAGAGTAGAGTGAAAGGCAGAACCTAATATAAACGCATTCTGGCTTGAGCTGCATGCCTCAATTGTTTCTGTTGTTTTTACACATTTAAACAAGATGAATAAGTATTCCATGGATGGATAAGTAGGTATGAGTGAGAGAGAGAGAGAGAGAGAGAGAGAGAGAGAGAGAGAGAGAGAGAGAGAGAGAGAGAGAGAGAGAGAGAGAGAGAGAGAGAGAGAGAGAGAGAGAGAGAGAGAGAGAGATGTTTCAGTGAGGCGCTCATCAGTGAGGTTGAGCACCGTAAAGGTGTACTGTTTGAGGGCTCAGTAGAGGATCTGTGCCACATTGTGGAGAACCGCACAAGCTCTAATAATCCGGCACACCTTAATAATAATAGAAATAAACTTTTGTTATATAGCACTTTTCAAAACAAAGTTACAAAGTGCTTTAGAGGACAAAAAGAAAAATGGTAGACAAACTGATGATGAACAAAATGATAAAAACAATTTAAAAACAGTTTAAAAGTTACACAACATTGAGCATTAGGAGCTACATATGAAAGAGTAAAATATGCTTAGCCCCGTAGTTGTATTTTTGTCCCCTCTGTTTAAGCTTTATGTATCTATAGACAAATATTTCCATTGGTGTATGTCGGGGCGTCCATAGTAGCCCACTGAAACGGAGCGGAGGAGATCGATAGACAGACAGACACGTCGCTTAGTTCGGTTTCTCATCCTGCTTGCTTTTCATGGTGGTAAATACAATTGAGAGAGAGAGAGAGAGAGAGAGAGAGAGAGAGAGAGAGAGAGAGAGAGAGAGAGAGAGAGAGAGAGAGAGAGAGAGAGAGAGAGAGAGAGAGAGAGAGAGAGAGAGAGAGAGAGAGAGAGAGAGAGAGAGAGAGAGAGAGAGAGAGAGAGAGAGAGAGAGAGAGAGAGAGAGAGAGAGAGAGAGAGAGAGAGATGTTTTGTACAGCACATTGCAATCCTAACAAATTTGCCTTGCAATTGGTGAGTCAGACATCGTCCAATTATCACATGCCAGAGCTCTGAGTTTGCTGTGTAACATCTCTGTAGTGATTCACTTTTTACTACTTCAATCCAGACTCACGCCGTATGGACTGCTGCTGATTGCACCATAATCAGAGTCCCCCCAATCACCCAACTCATCAGGGGACAACCAAACAACACAAACAAAATGACTCTGTAATGAGCCAAATTGCCCTCCCTCCCTCAGCATGTGTGCAAATCCTGCATTACCTAGCTTGAAACAACCTCAATAAATGGATAATCTGGTTTAGTAGGCACTTGTTTGCATTAGGATTAAAGAAATGTTTGTAGGTGAGCTGATTGCATGGCGCTTTAAAAACTGAACCAAGAACAACAACCAAAAGAATTGCAGCATGCCAGAGGCACTGTTTCTGAGCAGTCTTCCGATTCATTGCAACCACAACATATTAGCCAATAAATGGTCAGCACTCAAATGCGAAATCATTACAACAAAGAATACTGCCTGAATATGCTCAAATTAGAAAATTAAAACTTCTATCATTGCTAACATCTAATTCTACTCTTTCATACCATAGAAACACAGGACCAAAACCAGCAAAAGGAAGAGTTACACCACAGGAAAAAACCCCCACCCCTCCTTTCACCTGTGAGCAGTTTGTCAATTCTTTATTACCGTCTTCAATATAGATCCGGGGCCAACCTGACAAGTGAACAGCAGCGCTGATTAAAAGTAGAGCTGGGTCCCATGCTAATGACTCCAGGGGCTAATTTTGACCTGATTAAAGGACAATGGCAAACAGACACGCCCGCTGTCGTTTTACAGGGCAACAGTGAAAGCCGTGCTCCCTCACCCCACGCTCCAATGCTGATCAAGCAAAGAGAAAAGACAATTCAACCTGCTGCTCAGGTGCAGAAAAGACACTCTCCTGTCATCATTCAGTGAATGGTGGATTCATTGTGGAGGAAACCACATGGTACTTGGTGACTGAGAGGATGAAAGCTTTCCCCCAATGGTATGGTATGGAAGGCGTAGCGCTATTATATTCTTTGAAGATGATTGTGCAAGTGCATGCATAGGATGATTATGGTAAAATACTAGTCACAGGGAATGAAATCCTGAGGTTGTCTCAATCTCTGTGACCTCTGTGCATTCAGATGTTTTACATCATTGATTTGCTAAAGGATCACATTGACTAAAGCAAAAGCATGCTGACTTAGGCAGATTCAGACAGTTACTAGTTACAGCCAGGCTATCCATCATCTTGTCGCTCGCTCGCACGCACGCACGCACGCACTCATTCTTTGACGTCTGGCAGATCATTTGAGTGAGCATGTTTCTCTCCATCTGGTGTGTGTGTGCCAGGTCACTATCTGAGCTCTGAGCTCCAGAGGGAAGACGAGGGAACAGGCTTCTCATTAGTCAGAGCACAGACCCTCCACCCTGGGGACGTAAACAAGACCTTGGGCCTGGGCCTGGAAGTGCTGTGGGGCAGCTCAGTATGCAGTGACACAAACAGACGTATGTGAACCCCCAGAGGCTGACCCTACAGTGACTAGCTGATGTCGCCTTAATCAAAACAGGCGTCTCTCATACTGCAGTAGATGATGGATCGTCTTCTGTGGAAGGTTGTTCATTTGATTTGATTTCATTAGTGCAAGCATGACAAGTTTAAATGCTCTCACAAAACACAAGGAAATACTATACATGTATAAAAGCTGTCAACTGTTAACCTTGAATGGTGAAACAATGAGGAGCCCCATTTTTGAGTCAAGTGGTCTTTTTCATTGACCCGATTCGGGTCTGCTTATTGTTTATGTGTTTCTGAGTGTCACTTCCCTCCCAACTCCGACAAAGTGTTCAGTGTTCTTGTCTGTGGAAATGTAGATTAGATCAGTTGTTTAGTTCAGGTTGTTTCGAGATCTAATGATGCAACCGCTGGTGACAGACCTCTCATATGAATACTGAATACAGTAAATGAATATTTACTGAATATGAGTTTTGTTGTTTTATCTGGAGGCCTTCAACTTATTGAATCACTATTTAAACATTACAGACTCCCAGAGAAGCTACTGAGGACTGTTGTGGATAAAACTCAGTCCTTTAGAGACGTGTCTAGTTGGGTGTTTGTGCAACAAAGCTGTCCAGTTCACAAACAAACCACGACAGACCGTGACATTTGTCTCATATTTATCTGAAGAGGAGCCTTTTGTCTTCATGCCGCAAGGCCAGTCGACATGTTCTGAGTTGTGTTGTGTAAGCAGCCAGACCATCGTAAGCAGTGATTCAATTATCGCTCATTATGGATGAAAGGAAAGACATTCCCTATACATTGACTGTATGGGATGAAGATGTGTTCTAGTATGCGTCATGTTATCACATGAGCAATACAACATGTAAATTATGCCAGCACAGATGACCAGGACACTGGAAATACTGCCTACTTCTGAATCATATTGGTTGCTGCTGCTTTGTGTTGTAAAAGTATAAAACTGTTTTTATACTGTTTAATCAACACTTGTGGAAATGCTTTTTCTACCTGCAACCAGAAACTGTTCATTGTTCTATTATTTCCAGTCGTGTTGACACATATTTTGACCATTGTAAAATCAGTATTCTGTGTGTGTGTGTGAAAGTGAAAGAGTGAGTGCACGTGTGGTGTGTGTGTATGTGTGTGTTCAGAGTATGTTTATTTCATACTGCAAAAAAACATTAGATTGTAAATGTTCATTTGTCAAGTCGATGACAGATCAATAGAGGCAGTGTTCAGGTCGGGTCTCATTATTAACATTACATCAACAGATGTAGACCTAGCCATTAGCTGGACAGTGGTATTTTCAATCACCAGTCAAGCAAAGCGGTAGAGCCAGTCAAGCCGTAGGACAAGACGTGATGAAGCAGCATCCCAGTAATTATAAACATGAAACTCACAGAAACCATTTAAGGGTCGAAGGCAGGACGATCAAGCAAGATAAGGATCGATAGATTTCAGGAGGGGCCTTTGAAGCTGGCTCTCTCATTGGTTAGGATGGAAGCATGAAAACAGTATAATGGTCTGGTTGACTGGACTAATAAAAGATTGTGCCTCATGTCATTGATAACACTCCCCATGATAAGATAACACGGCAACACTAGCAGGTCAGTGGAGCAGAAAAGGGAGAGGGGAGCAAACAGTCACAGTGAGTGAACCAGCGGAGCACATAGGAAACATAAAGTCAGATTTTCAGCCTTTGACATGAAAACACAATTACATTACACTATAAAAGATACTCTGTCTGTGTCACCATGACTTGCAAACAACTTCATCCAGATGTTTCTCTCTCTCTCTCTCTCTCTCTCTCATGCACCCACACATCTGTCTCCACAAATTATTCCACACATTCTCAGAAAGGAGCATTCAATTTACATTTCAGTCATTTAGCTCTTCTCCAGAGCGACACACACAGTGCCTACAATAGAGTGAGCTTCAGTTTCTAAATGAAAAAAAAAAAATACAAGCAGCCAGAAATGAGGCGAGCAAAGGTGCATGTAAGACAAGGAGCTGGGAAAATAGATAGAATACAGGCTTAGAAGGGAGTTTTTAGAGAGCAGGATTTACATTTCAATATAAGTGTAAATTAAGTGAATGACTGTAAACAGATACACCAAGTCAAACACTTCACATATCCACCACATTGCTTGTACAATGACAAAGCACGCAATCACAATCTTTTGATAGATATACACGACTTTTTTTTTTTTTTTTAAATCACAAAGCAGAACTCCAACTGAACTCGTACCAGTAAAACAGAGCTGACAACAGCGCCTCCCCGCGGCGGCTCTCTGAACGCACCTGGGTTGCAAGGACACTACATCGTTTGGTGCAAAAGGAGAAGCGCGTCACCTCAGCGCGTGATGACCTCTTTACTTCAATTGTAAAAAAACGAATACAAATTACAGTTGGACAAACAAAAACGTTCTGACCTACTAATGTACGGCTGCCGGTAACCATACGGTGTGTGTGGTGGAGGAGGAGGAGCTGTAGCCAGCAAGCAGAGCACATGCAAAATATCAACAAAATGAAGAAAACTTAGCCTACCTCCTCCACTGTGAGGGGCATGCAGATGCGGTACTCCTTCATCAACATAGTCCTACACGATGGTGGCGTCAGTAGGAAGCAGGTTGGAGGCTGTCGGAGTTCCCTTTCAGTTTTGGTGGCGTTCCCACAACGAAATCATTTGTTCAATCAAAAAAATAAACGTTTTTTTCTCCGTATCAGCGGCACCTCCTGCGGCGGTTCCGTTACGCGGAGTCCAGACAGGTAAGAAAACAGACGCTGAAACAGCCCCTCTGTAAAGTGAACCGCTAGTTTTATGCAGCTGCTTCAACAAAACAGATTACGCCAATTGTCTATACTAGAGAAAGTTTGATTAAATCCCAGCAAACTCCAAACCAGTTAGGATATCCGTTAACCGCAATTCAAACGTCTTTGTGGCACCGCTTGAGTCCCAGACGAGGATGGAGCTCTCCGCCGGTCCCTGTCACTTCACAACAAAACGACTTTTCTTCCAGTCTGTGTTTGGGCGGACATGGAAACAGCTTACCAGTCTCTCTGGTGTTTCATCTGCCCCCTGCACCTTTTGAGTTTTCTCCTGGTGGCGCCGCAGTCTGAAGTAGCTGCATCAAGCTAGCGCGAGACGGACGCCGTTAGACCGGAAATAAGGCGACTTGTCATTATAAAAGCGTCACTATGGCTCGAAAACCGTCGCAACACGCGTCCAATGAGGGTTGTATTGTGAAAGATCTAACCGGAAGTGTTTTTTATTTTTGGCTTGACGTTAGTGAGCGCCTTCCCTCCAAACGCGCAGCGCAGGAGGAAAGCGTTTGGTTCTCGCGGATTTTCTATTCATAGAAACACGGTGATCACCTTTGTTCAGCAAGAGTGACAGTAGCAAAGTGAATTGGATAATTAACACTCACAAAGCCTCATTAAATTAGGCCAATGAAAGAAAAAAAGGGGGTATTGCATAACTAGGGATTTCATAATTATGCAGCTCTGACGTTTTTCTCCCTGATTTTATGTATCATCAAAGTAAGTAGAATAATTTCACTTGAACCTCAACTGTAGAGGCTCATTGTAGCCCAAGCTTCGACTAGTCAAATTTTTCATTCAAAACAAAGTTGCCCAATAAATGAGGGAATAATTTCTTGGAGACACAAACTAACTTTGTCTTTAACTAGTCACTTACAGTTTTTTTTACAATTGCTAACAAGCGTTTACCTATACTTAAGATACTTTTTCTAAACTCTTAACACAGCAACACACCTACATTACACAATTAGCCAAATAGTTAATTTTCTGGGGGGTTTTTGTAAAGTAAATACCAACTGTAAATAAATACCAAAGTGCAAAAAAACTTTCTCTGCATACATTAACTCTATCAAAACATGGCAAACCCGACTCAATGTCAAATCATTCTTTCAAAACACTAGTACATGTTTTCTAACCAAGAGGAACATATAGTCAATCATAGCACAACGGCTTTGAAAATACTAACAGTTGATGGCATTACAAAAACTGCAAAATTTTCATGTTTCAGTTACAGTTCTGCATACAATATACAACATGAAATCCATTGTTTTTTTTATAATTAAATTTCCTTTTACTGTAAACCACTCTACATTTTTTGGGTGAGTGTCGAATGTATGCATTTTTGGCAACATATCTAAAAGTGAATGAGTCATCTTTACTTTATAGAATGTACAGTAGAAAAAAATAGTAAGTGACAGAATTGCTGCAGTAAAAGCTTTATTAGCAACATGAAATTGCTGCCAGTGATCACCAAAAATCCAACATACATGGCTTTTGGTTCAAAATATGTAAAAATAAAATACACAAATACAGTAAAAAAGGCACAGAACACCTGGCTATGTCTCCGATTGAGATTGGAATCAGCTGTGGTTGGTCTATTTTACACAACTTAAATCAGCTATTTCTCAATGTTTCAATGATATGTTCATTCCAAAATGCTTATCAGCTGTTTCAATAAAGCTGTTGAGCTGCTGATGTTGCAGAAGTAGAGGCTTTATACTATATTTAAGCTTTTGAATATTAGGTTTTCATTTCTGGCATGCTGTGTGCAAGCATTTGTAAATAAGACAAGAAAGATCCATGATTTTGGTATTGGGTAAGCTTGTAAGCTATGTAAAGAAAATGTAAGCATTTTAGAAACCTGTTAATTGACTGCATTTTCTGTGAAAACAACATGAATTGTGTTAATGTTGTGCTAATTGTGTTTAGAGTTTTGAAAATGTGACTATGGATTGGACAAAAGGATGTTAGCGATTGTAAAAAACATATTTTTTCTGATATTATCCTCTGTGTCTTTGCGGGCGCTGACTGTGGTGCTGATGTTTAGCCAGGGTTCAAATGTGGACTGCTTGGTCGATAGAAGGAGCAAGCTGCTAATCTGAGTGGGTCCTGGTAATACTATGAGTCATGCACTGGACTTTTGTATTGTGTATTGTTAGTGGTCCAGGCCCATGGTCCATTAGCTGAGCGGAACAATAGACTATACAACGTAGTACCTCTTTCTAACTGTAGATGTCAGAAGAGATCTTCCATTTAGTGATGGAAAGAGGAGAGCATTGGAGGAGTGTAACACTAATGACAGACAAATTATCACACACGGGTGGATCACTGTCCTGCTGTATAAGCAGCAAGTGCTTTTACTTTTCATTTGCACACAGAGTGAACTCTATTTGGTGCTTGTGTAATTAGGGACAAATGTTAAAAAATGTGTAGTGCTCAAGGTTATTCAGAAATATGTGTTATCCACTCATCCAATCATGTGTTTTAGACTGTGAGTCTTAATGTTTTGATCTGCACTTCGATCTGAATCACTTTTGACTTCATAAGATACAGCCAGCGAGAGGGAGATTAGTGTGGATAAGGACAACTATCTCTCTCTAGCTCCCCACTCCTCCTGTGTCTTTCCTCATCCCCGTTCTCCTTGAGTCAGCATCTCCTCCAACCACCTCCTAGGACGATGCTGACTGAGCGGGTGTTGCGTTCTCCTATCTGGGCAGTGTTGGTGGCTGCATGGTCCCCTAGCCCTATGATGATGCTGACTGAGTTGCCGCTGCTGTGATGCCGCCCCATCAGATCTGGATGTCCCACCAAAATTAACTTTCATATATTGTGTATACTCTGCTTGCCCAAACTTGGCATCTATTGCATGCCCAATCATCCTAGTAGGGGATCCCTCTCTTAGTAGCCCCTCCCAAGTTTTCTCCCAATATTTCCAAGAAGGTTTTGTGGGAGTTTTTCCTTGTCCTCTGTGAGGGTCTAAGGCTGGGGGATGTTGTGTACTAATCATATATTATTTTCACATGTTGGGCGCTGTGAAGCCCTTAGAGACTGTAACGGTGATTAAGGGTGATAGAAATAAATCTGATTTGATTTGAACCTCTCCTCTAGCCTTTCACTTACTTTCTATGACTGATTCTCTCACTCTCTCTTACTTCCTCTCTCTTCCTGTCTCTTCACCTCTCTTGCCATCTTTTCCTGCAGGTTGGAGTGCATCATTCAATCAGCTTCCTGATGCTATAGTGTTTGAAAGATCTCAACTCTCTCTAGGAGCGTGTCGAAGAGTTATCATCGTTTACGATAGTTACATAATTTATCCTCTCAGACTGCCTGTGTATCTGCCTGTCTCCCTGTTTGTCTCTCTTTCTATCACACCTCTCTGGCTCGTGGCTGATAGAAACTATAACCTAAATTTGACTAGGACAAAAATAAAGCTGAGTAAGATCTCCATTGTCAAACAAAAGACTATGTAGATGAGGAAGCAACTGCAGCAGTACTAGAGAAGCCTGTTGGAAGCTCAGGAAGGTGGTACAACGTTAAATAACAAGAGGCAGGTTCAGGAGCGAAGACAGGAGGCATTGAGGGCATAGAGAGGACAAGAAAACCAGGTAAATTAAAGATGTGGTGCCTGAAATCAGTCTGATGCCTCGGTTAATGTGGCCCTTGACAGTATATCAGATACCTACAGCAAAGGTAGAGAAGTTAGAGTCTCGTTAGCTCGTATGTCAGGAAATGGCTTGGAGTCACTCAGTGTGTTTGTAGTGTGGCTTTATATGGGAAAGGCATCTTAGAACTGCCTATATCTTGCCTAACAGAGCAAAGGTAATATTGCAAATGTAATATTGGAGATATTAACAGGAGTGTAGCGCCGTTCAGCAGTTCAGTGTTACTGTGTGTTGAATGTCACTGTGTGTGTTCAGTGTGTCTGTATGTGTGCATGTGTTTACCTCTAGGTGTCAAGTGAAGGAGTGAAAAGGAGAGATATGCAGAGGGAGGGAAGGTGAGACGTAAACAAGAAAACGAAGGGCTCATATAAACATCCACTTTGGAAAGAGGAGAGAGAACAAGCAATAGACTGAGGGGGAAGCAGTGCGGTGAGACAGGATATAATATAGATTTAGGCGTCGTAGCAACTGAAAGGTCAGATTAGGTGGGCTAAACTAAGATGGGGAACTTAATGAAAGTGGTGGGATTTAGCAGCCACCAGACCTGATGAAATCAATCACCCTCCCATCTCTGACGAAGAGATGAGTCAAGACTGAGAGTCTTTAGTTTTTAGTAGCACTCACACATTGTTGCTGAACCAAAGCATCTGTAAATGAAGCAGATTTCATCACACATTTCAATTGTAAACATTGCTCAACACATAGCTGTACTCAGCAGATGTCAGTGAACTTAGGGAACACAAATCAAACCCATTTATCTAAAATATATTAATGGGGCAATAAGTCTAATTTTTACTGCCCCACAGCACAAATTGACTATAACATATCAGCAGGCGTTTGATAGTGTTGATCAAGTCCGATGACACAACGATCAGTTTGCCAGGTGCTGAGATTTCTGGCTTTAAAAATTAACTTTCTTGACATTTCAAGACACTCCCAATAAATTCTATTGATGAAGGTTGATAAAGGTCATTGAAGATCATGTTTAGGGAACACAATATGATCACATTTGAAGAGCTTCCAACTATGTACAACATTCCTAAAACATAAAATACTTAAAAAACAGCTGACTGGTGCAATGCCTCCTCTATCTGAAATAGAAAGGTTAGTCTTATAGCCATAATAAAGGATGAAGTCCATCGTTACATAACATGATGAATATTTTTATTATTGTCCGTTTACTTATACAAACTAATATTTAGTATTTATTTAGTGTTGTTTGTCTGGTGACTTTGTTCAAAATATTTACATCTGGCCTGTTTTTGTAAAAACGGAATAAATACTGTGGCGGAAATCTGAGGATAAAGATACTTTCAAGAGATCAGAGTTGTCTTTATGATCATTTAATAAGCTTGTTGCAACAAGGATCAAACAATACAGAGCACAGAGTGGTCTGTCAGAGTCTGATGCAGACAGTCAAGCATGACAGGTTTTAATAGTAAACAGCATCAAGAAGGGGGGTCAAAAGTTCAAACTCAGTTCAGACAGATTTAGATTGCGAGACATGAAACCTTTGCTCCAGACTTTTGACATATGTCTAAGGAACTAAGCTGTGGTTTCATGCGGGTGGGCATGCAAGCTGTGTGCAAAAATATAGAAGTCGACACTTGTTCGTGTAGTGTTGACAAAACATATTGCTTTCAGTAAATTTCCATTACAATACATTGTTAGAAAAAGTGTAAAAAATGAGAAAAGCATGAAGCACATCACAATAATGCTGTATTGTACTACAGTACTGTATTATACTCATACTCTACAATGAGCCTTGAGACAAGGATACTGTAATAAGGAAGCTAACCAATAAATTCTGGTCAGTCAATACATGTGCCAAAATAGATTTATGTATTATTCATCATTGCTATTTAGGTCTACACCTTTATCAGTTTCTGTATGAAAACAAAGCCCCTAATTGCTTGAAAGCTGAAAAGAAAATGTTGGAAGGTCCAATTTAAAATGATTGCCACACTTTACAATTTTATCTGGAGGCAGACTGTATTCCATGTGGTTTGCTGTGATGAAAATGATGGAATGGAGAAAATCTCTGTGATTACTGCGCATGATACATCACACCATTTCCCTTCCATTGTCTTCTCACAGTAGAAGGGAAGTGCAGGTCTGTGTAATGCCAAGTCCAATGTGAACGTCCTATCTGGATGATTGGTATAATGTCTATTACATCAAAACATTCCTAAGCTCCAAAATGTGTTAAACGTTAAAAAAATCTACAGAGTCATTCGTCAGACGGCACCATTCATCAGTTACCTACCCTAGCCAACAGCGGTATGTGGCATGTCACTGGGGATATCAAGTGTTTCGTTGAGTTGTGCCCACGACACCTCAAGAAGGCTCAACGGTGTATTCCAGCATCCTGGAAACACCCTCCTCTATGCCACCACCTCTCAACTCCCCATTACCCTTCACTATCACACATAATGATCGTAACAATAAAAAAAACAAACAGGGCTGCCTGCTGAAGATGAAATATGGGCTTGCCTCTGACAGAATTACAACTTTCCAATATATTTCAGAGCCATAGTAACACCACCATGCTCAGTGTGTACCAGTTATATTGGTAGTTGTTCAGATTGCTCTATCCTTCCAGTTGGAGGGAGGTGTTCCACAGGAATCAATGTCTGTCCTGTTGAAATCAGAATAAAACGACTGTTTATTGGAGTGGTAAATGTTTAACACCTTTCCACCTTTAAAAGAAGGTAGGTCTTAATATATTTTCTGTCATGTGTTCACCTTGACAGAGAGTGATGTGCGCAGCAGACTTTTTCCTGTAGTAGATCAACCCAGCACTCACAAAGACAAAACCAAGTAGCAGACCAAACCCTCCCACGACTATTTTATTCCGCTCTGACTCAGGAAGGGAGGGGTCTAAAATAATGAGAAAAAGATCTCAGAAACATCATACATCTGCTGACCACACACACACACACACACACACACACACACACACACACACACACACACACACACACACACACACACACACACACACACACACACACACACACACACACACACACACTCTCTTACCCCAGACTTGAAACACTGGTTCAGTCAGGCTGGGGTGTTGTACCATACAGGTGATTTTCTCTCCTGAAATGGGTGTGTACTCCAGGTAGGAGTGAATCTGGTAGTACCAATCCCCATCAGCCATCACTTCAGAAAAACTGACATCTGAGGTCACTTCCTGTCCATCCCTCAACCATGTCACTCTGATTTGTTTTGGGTAAAAGTCATATGCACTGCAGACAAGTATGGAAGGGTGTCTACCACTAGGTAACTTCTCTGATGTCAGCATGATGTTGGGTGTAGCTGTGAAAATATCTAAAAGAAACAAGTTAAGGTATAACATTATTATGATAATACACCAATATACCATTTGACAGCTTCTGTGTATATCATTTTTTGTGGCTGTGACTAGATTCAAAACATCCACACATACACACACACGCAACACACACATGTACACACATGAACTCAATGTTTACCTTCATATTTGTTTATAAACGCTTTGTTGTCTGTGCACAGCAGCTTCTTTTCGATTTTCCTCTGTATTACATCATAAGGATCACTGTTCCAATATTGTACCACTCGCTTTCCATAGGTTGTGAATTCTGTCCAGTTGCCTTTTGTGCTGTTGTATTTTGCCATTAATTGCTTGTTAAAATGAAGCATTATGATATACTCAACATCTTCATAGCCTGGACCTTTCAAGGTACAATATCCAGTGCATTGAAAAAAATCTCCATCTGAGAAAACTAGAATGACACAAAAGTATTGATGTCAAATTAATGATTATAATAATTAATACAACTTACTCAAAGAAAGAAATCGAAATCTCACTGGAGCAGGTAAATAGAAAAGCGATGTAACTCACCGTGACTGAGAAGAGAGAAGATCATAAAACGAAGGAAATTCCCAACAGACATGTTTTCATGTCAATACAAATCTACAGGAATAAAGCTTCTCTGTCATGAGACATTAATGAGTCAACAGGATCAAGGCAGAAACACAGATAAGGAAGTAAGAGCTGACACACTGAAATGCCAGTTATACGTATCCAATGATACAACAATATGACAAGGAATGGCACCGCCGTTTTGTCATAGGAAAGTCCCACCGTATGATCATTATCATGATGATGATGGTTATGATCATTATTAGTATTGGTATTATCCAAAAGCTCCAACTCATGTGTTTGGGTTCACATGTCTAGTATTGGATTCTGTATCTTTCGCTCTTTAAATAAACACTTAATCCAAGCATACAGTATATTATGTGCACTCCTATACTCTAGCTTAGTCTTTCAGGTGAATTTAAATAGCTGTATTTATTGTGAGGGGTGATGGGCGGTAACAGTAATATTATTACTTTCCTCAGTAGTAGTGTAACAAATAACTATTTCAATTTCATGTCATAATATTACAGTTACCAATCAGAGAAATAAATCATTACAACGTTACTTTTGTTATGATTTTATTTTCGTCATAACTAAAGGATGGATAGGTTTAAATTGAAAATATTCCCATTACTTTGATTTTGTCAAGAAGTAGTATGACAAAAATATTGTTGTCAATTGTAAACTATGCAAGGTACTGAAAGCCAAGCTGGCAGTATTTGGTAGTGACAGAGGAGCACAGAAGTATTTTCAAGGTAACAGGAAACAATCTTAACTAATATACTAATATAACTAACTAATATAACGAGTAGTGTAACAAATGTATTCTCACAGGGAGTAATAAATAAAGTAATATAATTACTTTCAAACTGAGTAACAAGTAAATAGGAATATATTACATATATTGAGTAACAAGCCCAACACTGACAGTGAGCTAAATGTTAATAAAAGTATGGAAAGAAATAATGATAGCATGTATTCTAATCACATCAATTAAAAAATGCCAAAACAAAAACTACTGAAATCAAGTTAAGAGTGTGGAGTGAAGCATTATTATTATAAACTCACATTATGTTCCATTGATGATCTACTGATACTATTTGCTCCTTAATTTCACATACTCAATATTGATTAAAGATATTTATCTCACACTTCAAACGACCAGTACAGAAATTAAAATATTTGCTCTCCTCTCCTCCTACACAAACAAATCTTTAATGTCTGCCATTATAATAAAAGGAAGGAAATCACAGATGTCTTCCTTCTTGATGGTTTCCTTTAACAAAAAGGAATACTCCAGCAGCAACTCCCAGAAGTCCCAGAATCAGGCCAAGTCCACAGAAGACAGCTGGACCAGAACTGGTCTCACTTATGTCAGGCTCTGGGGAGGACAGGAGAAAATAACCAGGAGTTACCTACCCATGTTCACTCCTTGTACATGAGGTTTTCACCGTCAACCTCCATCTCACACCATTTATTTCATCTGGAGTTATATTATGCAGTGACGATGAGCATATGGATTTGTCAATATTTAATATTCAGATATAGTGGATGTGGTGGTCCATCAATGAAATATAGATGAATGATTTTTAGAATGATTTCATTTTTACAACATGACGAGTCTGCTGTCTCACCCCAAAACCTAGTTTGAGGCTCCTCCAGGGCCTCATGTTCCACAGTACAGGCATAGATGTCTCCTTCTCTGGGGATGAAGTGCAGGGTGGAGAAAACATGGAACGTCCCATCAGGATTAGGAAAGTATATGAAAGGAGATTCTTCTGCAGTTACTTCTATATCATTCTTGGTCCACTTGACTTTGATGGAGGGAGGGAAGAAATGGTTGAGAAAGCAGATGAGAGTATTCTCTACCTCCTCCGTCACTTCATCTCTGGGGTAGATGATGCTTTCAGGTGCATCTGAGGGTTGAATTAACACTAAATTGTACAACAGTGGATACACAACAAACCCGATCATAGACATACAGATTCAGTAATTTCACTTACCTCTAGCTTTTGTTACAGCTGATGGTTTCCATATATCTTTTTGGTTTTGGCATACGGCTTTGTAATACACTGCATATTTGTAGGCCCAGGAAACATGGACAGCAGATGGGATCCTGCTATTCCAAACAAGTTCTCCTTTCGTGTAGTTTGCATAGACGACTTCATTATCATCCAGTATCATACTGAACTGAGTATCACCAGAGTCAAAGCAACCAAAACTGTGAGCAAGTTCATGACTTCCTAAAAAGAAATAATAAGTACAATAATAAAAAAAATTGAATTGAATTGAATTTTGATTATAATTAAATCAACAATTAATATATCAATCTAGCAATGATTTATTGTGTTAAAGTCATATTTATAAAAAGATTCACAAATTAATTATCAGTGTGGGTGTTTTTAGATTTTAAATCCCACTCCTACTAAAAGGATGGTAGGGCTTCCATTTTGAGGTGGAGATATAAGTTTGAAAATCACTTTAAAAACTGCAGAGAAGCAGTAATAAGGAAAAATGTATACTTACTTTGTGCACAGGTAGAAAAAGCTCCAGAGAAAAGAATAATAATTTTGAGGTACATCGTATCCTGCTATCTGTCTTTGTTAAAGTGTGCTGCAGTAATATCTCTCTCGTTCTCTATGCTTAGGCTGTTGAAAATGAGGAAGTTACTTGAGGCCACTGTTGTGCAACAAGAACACACACACACACACACGGTTATTTCCACGAAGGGAAGTGATTTTGTGATTATGGATTATTAGCCATTAGGTGGAGAGCAGTTTTTATTTTGTCACTATTGTATTGGTGGCTGTTGGCTGCACTGGACACTTTTGTTGTGTGTATACTTACTACTTGCTGTAAGGGTAACTGTGCTTTAATGGTACTTATCCTTAGTTTAGTAGTGTAGTTGGTAGTAGAGCTCCTCTCTAATGGCCTTGAACCCTTGAAGACTTCATTAGTGAGCGTTTCACTTAAGATCAACTTTGAAAACTTGCCACTCATTATGAAATTGAGATCACTAGTGGTGAGGAAAGAAGCTTATAAGAGAGTTCAGCTTTTGTGACACATTAGGCCACAGTGGACAGTGGTATCTTCAATCACCAGTCAAGCGAAGCAGTAGAGCCAGTCAAGCCGTGGGACAAGACGTGATGAAGCAGCATCCTTGTAATCATAAACATGAAACTCACAAACCATTTAAGGGTCGAAATCAGGACGATCAAGCAAGATCAGGATCGATAGATTTCAGGAGGGGCCTTTGAAGCCGGCTCTCTCATTGGTTAGGATTTAGGATTTTATGCATGAAAACAGTATAATGGTCTGGTTGACTGGACTAACAAAAGATTGTGCTTCCACAAACAGGCACAACTGGCAATTTAATGGTCTCCACCTTTGGAACCAAATACTATGGAAACACACTTATTCAGAAGTGCTTTCACTGCCTGAAAATGACAGATCAAGTCATCCCATGTATAAACTGGGTAAAATGAAGTGTAAAACCTTTACTTTATGGTACGGTAAAAACCCAGTAAACATTTCAGGTGGAACATCTGTTGTTTAGAGTTAGGTAAACACTGGGATGAAGCGACTGAAGACTTTCTGCCTTTGCAGCGGGAAGAGAAGTAAAACCAGACAATGTTATAATGACTTTACACCCCTGTTGTTTGCAATATGCAGATGCAAACATGAAACACTCCACCCATGTCATTGATAACACTCTCCATAAGATAACATGACAACACTAGCAGGTCAGTGGAGCAGAAAAGGGAGAGGGGAGCGAACCAGCAGAGCACATAAGAAACATAAAGTCAGATTTGCAGCCTTAGACATCAAAACACAATTACATTACACTGTAAAAGACACTGTCTGTGTCACCGTGACTTGCAAGCAACTTCATTAAGCTCTCTCTCTCTCTATTTACATTTCAGTCATTTAGCTCTTCTCCACAGCGACACACACAGTGCCTACAATAGAGTGAGCTTCAATTTCTAGATGCAAAAAAATACAAACAGCCAGAAATGAGGAGATCAAAGGTGCATGTCAGACAGAAGAGCTAGGAAAATAAATAGAATACAGGCTTAGAAGGGAGTTTTTAGAGAGCAGGATTTAGATTTAAGATAAGATAAGATAAGAGAGACTTTATTAATCCCGCCGTGGGGAAATTCACGTTACAGCAGCTCACAACAATAGAAAAACAGAATATAGAATAGAATAGAATATACAATAAACAATATAGTGCAAAAAAAAAAACAAAAAAACAAAAAAAACAAAAAACAAGTGTGCAAACAATAGAGTGCCATAAGAAAAAGCAAACAGATAAACAAGTAGTATTAACAAATTAAATATTAAATATATTTACAAGGTGGTGGAGGGGTAGATGATTGACTGGTTGTTGGGGGGGGGGTATTGCACAGGTCCATATAAGAGAGGAAAGATTAGACTGTTGACTAGACTGTTGGGTTGAACAGCCTAACAGCGGTGGGGATGAAGGACCTGCGGTAGCGCTCCTTCCTACACTGTGGGTGACGGAGTCTGCCGCTGAAGGAGCTGCTCAGGGCCTCCACTGTCTGATGCAGTGGGTGAGAGGTGTTGTCCCTGATGGAGGTCAGCTTGGCTAACATCCTCCTCTCACCCACCTCCTCCACAGAGGGCAGTGGGCAGCCCAGGACAGAGCTGGCCCTCCTGACCAGCTTGTTCAGTCTCTTCCTGTCCCGGTCAGTGCTGCCCGCTCCCCAGCAGACCACAGCGTAGTGGATAGCAGAGGCTACCACAGAGTCATAGAAGGTCCGTAGCAGGGGCCTGCGTACTCCAAAGGACCTCAGTCTCCTCAGAAGGTGGAGGCGACTTTGGCCCTTCTTGTACAGGGCGTTAGTGTTGTGTGACCAGTCCAGTTTATTGTTGAGGTGAACACCCAGGTACTTAAAACTGTCCACCATTTCTATGTCCAAGCCCTGGATGTTCACCGGTGTGAGGGGTGGTGCCTTCCTCCGGGGGTCAATCACCATCTCCTTCGTCTTACTGGTGTTTAAGCACAGGTGGTTACGCTCACACCAGTCCACAAAGTCCATGATGACTGACCTGTACTCCAGCTCATTCCCCTCAGACACACAGCCAACAATGGCTGAGTCGTCAGAGAACTTCTGGAGATGACAGCTGCTGGTGTTGTGGGTGAAGTCGGATGTGTAGAGGGAGAAGAGGAAGGGAGAGAGGACCGTTCCTTGGGGGGCCCCAGTGCTGCATACTACCCCCTCCGACACACAGTTGCGCAGTCTCACATACTGTGGCCTGTCGGTGAGGTAGTTGATGGTCCAAGCAGTCAGCTGTTCATCCACTCCTGCACTCATCATCTTCCCTCGCAGCAGCGTCGGTTGAATTGTGTTGAATGCGCTGGAGAAATCAAAAAACATGATTCTCACAGCGCTCCCAGCACTCTCCAGGTGGGACAGTGATCGGTGCAGGAGGTAGATGACAGCGTAATCCACCACTTATTTCAATATAAGTGTAAATTAAGTGAATGACTGTAAACAGATACACATAGCTCCAAGTCAAACACTTCACAAATCTTTTCAGACAGAGACAGATATACACGACTTTTTTTTAAATCACTAAACAGACATCGCTCCAACTGAACTCGTACTAGTAAAACAGAGCTGGCAACAGCGCCTCCCCGCGGCGACTCTCTGAACGCACCTGGCTTGCAAGTACACTACATCGTTTGGTGCAAAAGGAGAAGCGCATCACACTCTTTATTTCAATTGTAAAAAACTAATAAAAATTACAATTGGACCAACAAGAACGTGCTGACCTACTACTGTACGGCTGCCGGTAACCATACGGTGTGTGTGGTGGAAGAAATCAGTTACGAGGAGCTGTAGCCAGCAAACAGAGCACATGCAAAATATCAACGAAATGAAGAAAACTTAGCCTACCTTCTCCACTGTGAGGGGCATGCAGATGCGGTACTCCTTCATCAACATAGTCCTACACGGTGGTGGCGTCAGTAGGAAGCAGGTTGGAGGCTGTCGGAGTTCCCTTTCAGTTTTGGTGGCGTTCCCACAACGAAATCATTTGTTTAATCAAAAAAAGAAACGTTTTTTTCTCCACCTCCGTATCAGCGGCACCTCCTGCGGCGGTTCCGTTACGCGGAGTCCAGACAGGTAAGAAAACAGACGCTGAAACAGCCCCTCTGTAAAGTGAACCGCTAGTTTTATGCAGCTGCTTCAACAAAACAGATTACGCCAATTGTCTATACTGGAGAAAGTTTGAGGAAATTGTCGTGCGAATTCTTTTTACCGAGATAAAAGACAAACTACTTCTCTCAATTATGATGGTTTATTAAAGATGATCACAATTACATGGCCATGGACTCAGTCCGCATCTGAAAACCACAGTCAGCAAGCTGTTATTCTGTAACCAACATCCACGGAATGAGCCCCGTTCTTTGATCACAGATACAATTTCATAACATTGGAGTAAGCTATCATAATTATGATTGGACAGCTAGGTGGAGAGGGGCCATGGTTTAGACTTGGCTCTCCCTTGTTGGTGCACAGGCATAGTCCAGCCGCTTGGCAACACGATTCTCCAATCCAGTGGGGCTGCACCTGTAAAGGAACCCTCCCTGCTCTGTGATCTATGTGTTCCTACTGTCAGATTGTGCTCTTCTTCAAAGCAGGCAGCTTCTGTGTGCTTGTGTGTGTGTGTGTGTGAGCGTGGGTGCAGGCTACTTGCATCAGCTTATCTATCTTCCTAACATTCTTACCTCACAAGCCTTGAAATATTTCCAGTCTCTAACAGAAAACTGGCCTTCTCTTACTCAGTGCACTGTGTCTATTAATATACTGGTGCATGATATGTTGTGCAATACTCTAGCTTCAACTTCTGGTAAAGGTAAATATAAAATCTCAACAAAATCCCAGCAAACTCCAAACCAGTTAGGATATCCGTTAACCGCAATTCAAACGTCTTTGTGGCACCGCTTGAGTCCCAGACGAGGATGGAGCTCTCCGCCGGTCCCTGTCACTTCACAACAAAACGACTTTTCTTCCACTCTGTGTTTGGGCGGACATGGAAACAGCTTACCAGTCTCTCTGGTGTTTCATCTGCCCCCTGCACCTTTTGAGTTTTCTCCTGGTGGCGCCGCAGTCTGAAGTAGCTGCATCAAATGGAAATTGCCGGAAATAAGGCGACTTGACTGTCATTATAAAAGCGTCACTATCGCTCGAAAACCTTCGCAACACTCGTCAAATGAGGGTTGTATTGTGAAAGATCTAACCGGAAGTGCTTTTGTTTTTTCTGTTTGGCTTGACGTTAGTGAGCGCCTTCCCTCCAAACGCGCAGCGCAGGAGGAAAGCGTTTGGTTCTCGCGGATTTTCTATTCATAGAAACACGGTGATCACCTTTGTTCAGCAAGAGTGACAGTAGCAAAGTGAATTGGATAAATAACACTCACAAAGCCTCATTAAATTAGGCCAATGAAAGAAAAAAGGGGGGTATTGCATAACTAAGGATTTCATAATTATGCAGCTCTGACGTTTTTCTCCCTGATTTTATGTATCATCAAAGTAAAAAGAATAATTTCACTTTGATTACCCGAACCTCAACTGCAGAGGCTCACTGTAGCCCAAGCTTCGACTAGTCCAATTTTTCATTCAAAATAAAGTTGCCCAATAAATGAGGGAATAACTTTCTTGGAGACACAAACTAACTTTGTCTTTGTCACTTACAGTTTTTTACAATTGCTAACAAGCGGTTACCTATACATAAGATACTTTTTCTAAACTCTTAACACAGCAACACACCTACATTACACAATTAGCCAAATAGTTAATTTTCTGGGGTTTTTTTTGTTAAGTAAATACCAACTCTACATTTCAAAGTGCAAAAAAACTTTCTCTACATACACTAACTCTATCAAAACATGGCAAACCCGGCTCAATATCAAATCATTCTTTCAAAACACTAGTACATGTTTTCTATCCAAGAGGATCATATAGTCAATCATAGCGCAATGACTTTGAAAATACTAACAGTTGATGGCATTACAAAAACAGCAACATTTTCAGTTTCAGTTACAGTTTCAGTTACAGTTCTGCATACAATAGACAATATGAAATCCATTGTTTTTTTATAATTCAATTTCCTTTTACTGTAAACCACTCTACATTTTTTGGTTGAGTGTCGAATGTGTGCATTTTTGGCAACAGTGAAAGAGTCATCTTTACTTATAAAATGTACAGTAGAAAAAAATAGTAAGTGACAGAATTGCTGCAGTAAAAGCTTTATTAGCAACATGAAATTACTGCCAGTGATCACCAAAAATCCAACATACATGGCTTTTGGTTCAAAATGTGTAAAAATAAAATACACAAATACAGTAAAAAAGGCACAGAACACCTGGCTATGTCTCCGATTGAGATTGGAATCAGCTGTGGTTGGTCTATTTTACACAACTTAAATCAGCTATTTCTCAATGTTTCAATGATCTGTTCATTCAAAAATGCTTATCAGCTGTTTCAATAAAGCTTTTGAGCTGGTGTTGCAGAATTAGAGGCTTTATACTATATTTAAGCTTTTGAATATTAGGTTTTAATTTCTGGCATGCTGTGTGCAAGCATTTGTAAATAAGACAAGAAAGATCCATAATTTTGGTATTGGGTAAGCTTGTAAGCTATGTAAAGATAATTTAAGCATTTTAGAAACCTGTTAATTGACTGCATTTTCTGTGAAAACAACATGAATTGTGTTAATGTTGTGCTAATTGTGTTTAGAGTTTTGAAAATGTGACTAAGGATTGGACAAAAGGATGTTAGCGATTGTAAAAAACATATCTTTTTTTCTGATATTATCCTCTGTGTCTTTGCGGGCGCTGACTGTGGTGCTGAAGTTTAGCCAGGGTTCAAATGTGGACTGCTTGGTCGATAGAAGGAGCAAGCTGCTAATCTGAGTGGGTCCTGGTAATACTATGAATCATGCACTGGACTTTTGTATTGTGTATTGTTAGTGGTCCAGGCCCATGGTCCATTAGCTGAGCGGAACAATAGAATATACAACGTAGTACCTCTTTCTAACTGTAGATGTCAGAAGAGATCTTCCATTTAGTGATGGAAAGAGGAGAGCATTGGAGGAGTGTAACACTAGATTTATTCATTTTTAAAGATCACAGACAAATTATCACACACGGGTGGATCACTGTCCTGCTGTATAAGCAGCAAGTGCTTTTACTTTTCATTTGCACATAGAGTAAACTCTATTTGGTGCTTGTATGATTAGGGACAATTTTTAAATATAGTGCTCAAGGTTATTCAGAAATATGTGTTATCCACTCACCCAATCATGTGTTTTAGACTGAGTCTTGATGATGATCTCTTTGATCTGAATCAAATTTGACTTCATAAGATACAGCCAGCGAGAGGGAGATTAGACGAAATCAAATTGAGGCCTAGGTCCATTTAGTCGATTTTGTGCGGGAAATTCATTTTGTGAAACACCGCACACATTTCGTGGACAAAAATGCATTCTGTGAAATACAATTTTTCCATATGCATATGCTTTCACTGCCCATTTTCACCCAGTAGATGGCGCATAGGTGCTGCAGAAAGCTCGGCACACTCTTAAAGTGTTGTATTATGGCACTCAATTCACTGAATACTTAATTAAACTAGAATTTGAACTTGAGGTTTGAAACTATGGAACAAGGCAAACCTTCTCCAGCATGCAACAACAGCAACAGTGCTGTCATATAGAGTTGCATAGCCTACCATTCATAAAAGTAATTTTGTAGTCTTTTAGTAGTCGCTTTTAGACCCACAGCGTTACAGCTGATGTTGGCATCCACAGCAATCTAATAACCTGCTGTGAAACTTAATCATTAGAGAAAAAAACGACAACCACATTTAACAATGTGTCCGTATCAGGGGATGCAGTGTACATAGTAGCATTACCTGTGATAGTGTAGGGGTAGTAGTTCCAAGCCTTCTCTGTCACATAGAAAATTTTAGGGACCACTGCACTTGCCCAACTGGGCAGCTTGCTGAAAGACAGAGAAAGAAGTAAGGGATTAGTGAACTGAAGGAGAGCGAAGAAAAAAGGGCAGAAAAGATACAGAAAAGAGGAGAAAAAGAGACTTATGTGCCAGGCAAAACAGGCAAAACTTTTCTCCCTTCTTTTTGGCCCAGTTGCCCAGAATAAGCAATGACAGGAATCCAACAGTGTGGAGCCATAATGGAGGCCATACAAGGCGGCCATGATGGAACCTGGGGCAGTAGATTACACTGATTAGAGCCGGCCCCCTGCGGCGGAGTTTCTCTAGAGCTGGCACAGTGACAGATATAGAGAAGGACATGGACGGCAGAAAGTATAGAGAACAAGTTATTAGGGCGGGAGGGAACAACAGAGGTGAGAGCTTGGTTAGCTGGGGTGATATTATCAAGCCACAGAATTTGGAAACGCATAAATCCACAGCCGTATGTAGTCAATTTCCTGTTGAAACTTCGAGACTTTTAACATTGGGAAGCCTTGATTTGCAGTAGCAAAGTTGAGAGGAAATGTCTCCTCACATACTCCTGCCACAGAGAGCTCCAGTGACCTGAGGGGCATCACAGTACACTTCAATGACCATCAAGGGTTCAATTCACTTTCAGTGGAATAGTGGCAGCAAATGAAATGCAGTATCCAACTGATATTTTGAATGGATTGAATTGAAAGTGATTGACACCAGCCCTCATATGCACAGCAAGGTCTTTCAAGTGCCATCTGCCCTAAGGCTTTAAAGGGTGCTCCCTAGCTTGACAGCTGAGAGCAAAAGACTGTATTGCATGAACTATGTCAAAGACACATGGAACGGCATTAGTTATTAATACTGATCTCTGCGGGTGGGAGAGAGAGTGCTCTCCTCTTCCCCCTCTTTTGTCTTCCTCTCCGCCTGCCTCCCCATCATGCGTCAGAGGTCACCGAAGCAAAGATTACATAATGTCAAGCTCACTCACTATGGATCACTCCACTGTGCACAATCTCTATCCCCAGCCTGACAGCACAGTGTGTGGTCTACTAGTTTGATGTGTTTATATGCACACACATTATGGGAGAGAAAGGGATGGGCGAGTGAGGGAGGGGAGAAAGGGTTAGAAAAATGGAGGCAGAGAGAAAAAGAAAGGGGGTGAAAGATAAGAGACGATGAGAGGGAGGAAGAAGAGAGGAAAAAGAAGGCAGTGCTGCAGGAGGAAGGTGGACAGGACATTGACAGACTGTTGCACTATTACATAAGAGGTTGTGGATAAGGACAACTATCTCTCTCTAGCTCCTCACTCCTCCTGTGTCTTTCCTCATCCCCGTTCTCCTTGAGTCAGCATCTCCTCCAACCTCTCCTCTAGCCTTTCACTTACTTTCTATGACTGATTCTCTCACTCTTTCTCTTACGTCCTTACTCTCTCTTTCTGTCTCTTCACCTCTCTCGCCATCTTTTCCTGCAGGTTGGAGTGCATCATTCTGTCAGCTTCCTGATGCTATACTGTTTGAAAGATCTCAACTCTCTCTAGGAGCGTGTCAAAGAGGGCAGTTATCATCGTTTACGATAGAGTTACATTATTTAGTAAGTCTTTTCTGAAGTCTTGCTTTGAATGCCGTCTCCAGTTTTGATTTCTTCTTTCTCCCTGCTGTACATGCTGGGGTGTTTATGCATTCATATCGTTTGTGTATCATCTCATGAGCATAAACAAACTCTTCTTGAACAGAAATGTTATGTCTATTTGATTTTTTCTTAAATCTACATATTCAAAGGCCACTGGGAAAAGTAAGTGCCTTTTTAATGTTTGGCTGATGCCACGTGATGTCGAACTGTTCACTGCGACCCTAAAGTACCGTATGGAGTATTCTAATGAAGAGAGCTTGGATGAGGTGATGGATTTTTGTGTGATTTGAGTGACAGTCTGAGGATTAGGTTGCCTCATCTCGGAGACTCACCATGTTAACTGAGGACAGAGAATAGACTGATACAACTTAAGGAACATTAATGCTACCAGCAATATCCCATTCACAGTCAATTTATATCTATCGCATTTTTCAGCTCTCACTTTTTCAAAGTGTTAAACTTCAGAGGGAGAGAGAAAGTACGAGAGAAAAAAAGAGTAAACATTAGTCTTACATGGTTTGATCTTGCATATAATATTAGTCTCTCAATCTATAGTCTGTTTTCTCATATTTTCACTGTCTCACTGGATTCTCTCTCCTTCTTATCCTCTCAGACTGCCTGTGTATCTGCCTGTCTCCCTGTTTGTCTCTCTTTCTATCACACCTCTCTGGCTCGTGGCTGATAGAAACTATAACCTAAATTTGGCTAGGACGAAAATAAAGCTGAGTAAGATGAGCATCTCCACTGTCAAACAAAAGACTATGTAGATGAGGAAGCAACTGCAGCAGTACTAGAGAAGCCTGTTGGAAGCTCAGGAAGGTGGTACAACGTTAAATAACAAGAGGCAGGTTCAGGAGTGAAGGCAGGAGGCATTGAGGGCATAGAGAGAGGTGACACCTAGAGGTGTTTACCTCTAGGTGTCAAGTGAAGGAGTGAAAAGAAGAGATATGCAGAGGGAGGGAAGGTGAGACGTAAACAAGACGAAGGGCTCATATAAACATTCACTTTGGAAAGAGGAGAGAGAACAAGCAATAGACTGAGGGGGAAGCAGTGCGGTGAGACAGGATGTAATATGGATTTAGGCGTTGTAGCAACCGAAAGGTCAGATTAGGTGGGCTAAACTAAGATGGGGAACGTAATGAAAGTGGTGGGATTTAGCAGCCACCAGACCTGATGAAATCAATCACCCTCCCATCTCTGACGAAGAGATGAGTCAAGACTGAGAGTCTGTAAATATTGTTTCAAGAAGTTTGGATTAAATCTCATTAGTCTCCCACTTGCAGGATTGGCTAAAGGGGTTCAATTAAGTGTTTTTAGTAGCACTCACACGTTGTTGCTGAATCAAAGCATCTGTAAATGAAGCAGATTTCATCACACATTTCAATTGTAAACATTGCTCAACACATGACTGTACTCAGCAGATGCCAGTGAACTTAGGGAACACAAATCAAACCCATTTGTCTAAAATATATTAAAGGGCAATAAGTCTAATTTTTACTGCCCCACAGCACAAATTGATTATAATATATCAGCAGGCGTTTTATCATTTAGCATTTTATCAGTAAAAGGTAACATACTTTATCATTCATTAACACACAGGACAAGTTGTTATCCCTTGTGCCATGATCCAAGGCAAACACTTGTAGAAGCCCAATTCAGATTAAAAAACAAAACAAACGAGTGATATAACCACCACCAAATGAACACCATAGCAGACATCAGGCTACAGCGTCACAGATCTACAGAGTCATTCGTCAGATGGCACCATTCGCCAGTTACCTACCCTAGCCAACAGCGGTATGTGGCATGTCACTTTGATTATCAAGTGGGCACCTTCCTTCACCGATGTTTCATTGAGTTGGGCCCACGACACCTCAAGAAGGCTCAACGGTGTATTCCAGCCTCCTGGAAACACCCTCCTCTATGCCACCACCTCTCAACTGATAGTAACATTAGTGATAGTAACAATGATAGTAACATTAGTGATAGTAACAATGATAGTAACAATAAAAAAAATGAACAGGGCTGCCTGCTGAAGATGAAATATGGGCTTGCCTCTGACAGAATTACAACTTTACAATATATTTCAGAGCCATAGTAACACCACCCTGCTCAGTGTGTACCAGTTATATTGGTAGTTGTTCAGATTGCTCTATCCTTCCAGTTGGAGGGAGGTTTTCCACAGGAATCAACGTCTGTCCTGTTGAAATCAGAATAAAATGACTGTTTATTGGAGTGGTAAATGTTTAACACCTTTCCACCTTTAAAAGAAGGTAGGTCTTACTATATTTTCTGTCATGTGTTCACCTTGACAGAGAGTGATGTGAGCAGCAGACTTTTTCCTGTAGTAGATCAATCCAGCACTCACAAAGACAAAACCAAGTAGCAGACCAAACCCTCCCACGACTATTTTATTCCGCTCTGACTCAGGAAGGGAGGGGTCTAAAATAATGAGAAAAAGATCTCAGAAACATCATACATCTGCTGACCTTACACACACACACACACACACACACACACACACACACACACACACACACACACACACACACATACACCATACCACACTCTTACCCCAGACTTGAAACACTGGTTCAGTGAGGCTGGGGTGTTGTACCATACAGGTGATTTTCTCTCCTGAAATGGGTGTGTACTCCAGGTAGGAGTGAATCTGGTAGCGCCAATCCCCATCAGCCATCACTTGAGAAAAACTGACATCTGAGGTCACTTCCTGTCCATCCCTCAACCATGTCACTCTGATTTGTTTTGGGTAAAAGTCATATGCACTGCAGACAAGTATGGAAGGGTGTCTACCACTAGGTAACTTCTGTGATGTCAGCTTGATGTTGGGCGTAGCTGTGACAGTATCTAAAAGAAACAAGTTAAGGTATAACATTATTATGATAATACACCAATATACCATTTGACAGCTTCTGTGTATGATATCATTTTTTGTGGCTGTGACTAGATTCAAAACATCCACATACACACATACACACACGCAACACACACATGTACACACATGAACTCAATGTTTACCTTCATATTTGTTTAGTAAGGCTTTGTTTTCTATGCACAGCGAATACTTTTCGGTTTCCCTCTGTATTACCTCATAAGGATCAGTGTTCCGATTTTGTGCCATTAGCATTCCAAAGGTTGTGAATCCTGTCCAGTTGCCTTTTGTGCTGTTGTATTTTAACTCTAATTGCTGGTTAAAATGATACATTATGATATACTCCGGATCTTCATAGCCTGGACCTTTGAAGGTACAATATGCAGCGGACTGAAAAAAATCTCCATCTGAGAAAACTAGAATGAAAGGACACAAAAGTATTGATGTCAAATTAATGATTATAATAATGAATACAACTTACTCAAAGAAAGAAATCAAAATCTCACTGGATCAGGTAAATAGAAAAACGATGTAACTCACCCTGACTGAGAAGAGAGAAGACCATAAAACAAAGGAAATTCCCAACATACATGTTTTCATGTCAATACAAATCTACAGGAATAAAGCTTCTCTGTCATGAGACATTAATGAGTCGACAGGATCGAGGCAGAAACACAGATAAGGAAGTAAGAGCTGACACACTGAAATGCCAGTTATACGGATCCAATGATACAACAATATGACAAGGAATGGCACCGCCCTTTTGTCATAGGAAACTTCCACCGTATGATCATTATCATGATGATGATGGTTATGATCATTATTAGTATTGGTATTATCCAAAAGCTCCAACTCATGTGTTTGGGTTCACATGTCTAGTATTGGATTCTGTATCTTTCGCTCTTTAAATAAACACTTAATCCAAGCATATAGTATATTATGTGCACTCCTATACTATATTTTCAAGGTAACAGGAAACAATCTTGGAAAACTAATATAATATAATAATATAAGGCGGTGTTGAACTGTGAAAGTGAGGTTAGAATACTCTCTCTCGCTCCACTATTCTCTGTCCTTCTGTCCCAAGTCTCCCAGAAACTGTCAGCTGTCCTCCAAGCCATCTTTTGCTGTTGCCAATCAGACGTATTACAGCTCAGGTCGTTTTGTCGGCGCAAACTTCCTTGCCATCTTTGATCCCAATATCATTGGCCACTCTTATTTGATATATCCTCTGCCACTGTTTATCTTGCTATCTTGTTTGCCAATTTTATTGCCATTATCTGTTTTAGTTTAGTATACATTTATTCATTTTATTGGTGTTTTATTTACATAGTTAATAAAATCTTTGCATTTATAAAGAACTGGCTTTCGTGTGTCATTGATATGATATGATATGAGACAGCTGGAAAGACTACATCAGCGAAAGGCTGCAGGCCCTGATGGCATCACACCCAGGATCCTGAAGACCTGTGCCAGCCAGCTGTCTCCTGTACTGGGACATCTGTACAACCTGAGTCTGAGTCAGGAGAAAGTCCCGATGCTGTGGAAGACATCCTGCCTGGTTCCAGTCCCCAAGAAGTCGAGGCCATCCGAGCCGGCAGACTACAGACCAGTCGCCCTCACATCTCATGTGATGAAGGTCCTGGAGAGACTGGTCTTAGCCCAGCTGAGGCCACAGGTGAGGACGTTTCTGGACCCTCTGCAATTTGCCTATCAGCCCCATTTAGGAGTCGATGATGCTGTCATCTACCTGCTGCAACGAGCCCATATGCATCTGGATGGTGGGGGAGGCACTGTGAGGATCACATTCTTTGATTTCTCCAGTGCTTTCAACACCATTCAACCTCTGCTACTGGGTGAGAAGCTGCGGGGGGTGGGTGTTGACGACACAATGATCTCCTGGATTACTGACTACTTGACAGGCAGGCCACAGTTTGTCCGTCTGGGCAGTGTCCTGTCTGATGTGGTGGTCAGTGATACAGGTGCTCCACAGGGAACTGTGCTTTCTCCCTTCCTCTTCACCTTATACACCACTGACTTTCAGTACAACTCTGAGTCATGTCACCTACAGAAGTTTTCTGATGACTCAGCTGTTGTAGGGTGTATAAGAGAGGGAGAGGAGGGTGAGTACAGGACACTGGTAGATAACTTTGTAGAGTGGTCCGACCAGAATCACCTGAGGCTGAATGTCAACAAGACCAGAGAGATGGTGATCGACTTCAGGAGGAAGAAGATGCCTTCACAGCCAATACGGATCAGGGGGGAGGTGGTGGAGGAGGTGGAGGACTACAGATACCTGGGAGTGGTGATCGACAACAGACTGGACTGGAAACCTAATACCGAGGCTGTGTACAAGAAGGGGATGAGCAGACTCTTTTTCCTGAGGAAGCTGAGATCCTTCAACGTGTGCAGCAAGATGTTGGAGATCTTCTACCAGTCTGTTGTTGCCAGCGCCTTTTTCTTTGCTGCCGTGTGTTGGGGCAGCAGCATCAGAGCCAGCGACACTAACAGACTTGATAAAATCATCAAGAAGGCTGGCTCTGTACTGGGTCTCAGGCTGGAGACTTTTGAGACCGTGGTGGAGAGGAGAACGCTGAACAAACTGTTATCCATCATGGACAATGATCAGCACCCTCTCCATCACACAGTAGACAGACAGCGGAGTACCTTCTCTCACAGGCTGCTCCAGCTCCGCTGTCGAAGGGACAGATACAGGAAATCTTTCCTGCCACATGCCATCACACTGTACAATAACAGCTAAAACTCTGGTCATAACATACAGTCACTATGCACTTTATATGTTTTTACACAACTCTGTTCACTGCACCTTATATTTTATATTTTATTTTGCACTACAATAATAATGCTTATTTATACATTTTTATATTGCATTCTATATTGCCATTTTGATATGTCTAGGTTGTTCTCTTTTTTTAAATTTTTTATTCATTGTGTTGTTGTTATTGTCTCTGTGTGTAATGCTGCTGCTGCACTGCAATTTCCCAGCTTGGGATTAATAAAGTACATCTATCTATCTATCTATATATCCTGGACATGAAGGTAGAAAATCACTGAAATCTAGAGCTCACTTCTTCTGATTATTACACTGATATCATTATAAAGAGACTATTCCAGTGTAAATTAATGTATTATTTACTAAGAATAATTTCAATAATTGTCAATTTTCAGAATTGACCAAATAGTCTCATCGTTCATAACGAAGCACAACACGCTACAATACATCACACCATTTCCCTTCCATTCCTCTGCCATTTTCTTCTCACAGTAGAAGGGAAGTGAAGGTCTGTGTAATGCCAAGTCCAATGTGAATGTCCTATCTGGATGATTGGTATAATGTCTATTACATCAAAACATCCCTAAGCTCCAAAATGCGAGGTGTTATCAGGCAGGCCGAACGCTTCGTAACATTCACCTGTTCCTCCACATTACAGTATGCCAGAGTTACCGCAACAATCAGTACATCTGAAAGCCATACAATAAGCTATTTCTTGTTATTTAAGATTTACGGTCTAATTTTATTTAGACCTCAGACACCTCAGACACTTCCTCCTGGTGTCACTACCCATCCTTTGGCAGGACCTCACACTCAAAGTTTCTTCCATACAAAAACATCTTGAAGATGAAAATGAAGCATGTCAGCAGTAAACTGGAAAGGCAATGACATATTTTTCATCGCTTTAATCATTTCTCTTTTTCTGAGATAATTTTGGTAATCACTAATGTAAAAATTTAACTATTTTGGAAAATGATATGGTGATACAGTTAGCATTGGCAGAAATGGATCTCCTCCTCACGAGGTCTTTGCTGTTCCAAGCTTACATAAAAAACCAACCAAGCAGGCAACAGTACTATAACAGCAACAGAGGCAGTTTTTGCTACAATCAAAAGGTTGACATATGATTAATGTACATCAGTTTCATTTTTAAAAGTTTGACATGGATTTACTTAATCCACTACCAACCCTCTCAACTATAGGCTACTAGGCGGCATGACAACAGAAACCAACTTTTTATTGGCCAACTTGAACATCAACTGTCAAAGCTACATTGGTTTAAAACTTGTTTACTTGTAAGCTTGCAATATAAGTCAGATGAGACATCCTCAAAATAACCTTATTTGATGTATAGGATAATATTAAGGTTGTGGGAGGTCCCATATTGTTTTTACTTTGATGGGAGTTATTTACTCAGATGCTTGTTTGAAAGAGTCAATGTAGTAATTCTACACTGATGCTGATAGTCACAGGAGTGTCACAAACACCACAGTGTTTCAATATGTGCAATAATAACTTAACAAGCAGAGTGAAATAAGAAAGGGGTAGATGTGATCTATACATATTCTCATATTCACCTCATACTACGAACACACCCACACCCACACCCACACACACAATCACCAGTACGTCTGTATAACAATACATACTGTAGATGTTTTTAGATAGACAGCACATGAACACTCCCATGTCTTCCCTATCAAAACCAAACTATTGTCATCTTTATGCTTGGTTTCTTCTTCATGCCATCTGTGAACTGGGTGTGACTGGTTAATAAACCAGGCCAATTTCCTTCTTCAGGACAGGCCAGAAACTTTGCACATATTCTACTCCACCAATCACAATCATTTTTCTTCCTTTTTTATTTCTGTTTGTGTTTGTTTGTCTATTTATTTATTTTTATTTCACCAATTTGGTGAAATATAAATACACTAACAAATTTACATCTTCTGAAGTCCTTATTCTGCGCCCTACAACTACGAATCTCCCGTCATTTTATTTAGCAGTACTTTACTGCCCACCTGGGCCCTATTCGCTCTTCTTAGAAGAGTTCTCCAATTTCATCAGTTTACTCGTAAACTTGCAATATAAGTCAGGTGAGACATCTTCAAGATAACCTTATTAGATGTATAGGATAATATTAAGGTCGTGGTAGGTCCCATATTGTTTTTACTTTTACTTTGAACACTTCACCTCATACTACGAACACAACACACACACACCACTACTACCAATACGTCTGTATAACAATACATACTGTAGATATTTTTACACATAAACACAGCTGTTACGGCCCAGTGGCTGTAGTGTTTGTGTTTTGTTTTTGTTTGCAAGAAATGGCCTCCCAAATTGCCTGCTGCCTCCCCATTGGCCACAGCGCTTCCTGGTTGCCTACTGTCTCCCCATTGGCCAGTCACTTCCTGGTTCCCCAGTATAAAAGCCAGCTGCTCATCATCATCTCTCTCTCTGAATGCTCTGCTGATTTGGTGCTGTGGGTTTGCTGTCTTGTTTATGCCTTGTTGTGTAGGCCTACTTGTTATAATCCCTGTTAGTTTGTTTTTGTTATTCTCTTGTTTATCACTATTACCTTTTTTCTCGGAAGCACAGATGGGGTGGGCTGCCATTTTAGTTTAATCCTTTCCCCCTGTCTTTCTTAGTTAGTGTAGATTAGAAATTGTATCTTTATGTTGTTAGGTTATCTTATTTTGTTTTCTAGATGGGGATCTTTGTTGTTGTTTTGGCCTTGGCTCCCCCTTGAGTTACATGTGCAGGCTTTTTGTAAATAAATTCTTTCATTTATGTTTAACACCATCTGGCTGTCTGGCTGACCATCATTTATGTTACGCCCCTTTACCCCTAGACCAAGGGGTTCGTAACATAAATGGGGGCTCGTCCGGGATCTTTTTTTTTTCCTAAAAAAATTGATGGTTAATAGATGGCAAGTTGGTGGCAAACTTTGTAGTAATTGGTAGGGTAAACATGGCAACCACTCCTTTTGACCTGGAAAAGTTCCTTATCAATCCTAGTTGGGTAGCTTTAGATGTCTGTTGCAAGGCAGACTTGGCAGCCATAGCTACGCACTGCGACATATCGTACCCTCAGTCCTTGCTTAAGCGAGACTTAAAGTCTCTTGTGGTGACTCGGTTGGTGAAGCAGGGCTTGCTCGTTTTGCCTCCTACAGATGCACCAGTCAGTGCTCTTGTTGAGCCTACGGGTGTATCGCCCTCTGTGTCTGAGCATGATGTGACTCCTGTGGAGAGTGAGGAGGAGCAGGTTGGGGTGAAACCCTGATTGCCTCTCTTCGAGGGAGACTCACCAGGGTCCAGGGAAGGGGCCCGGGTAAAAATCTGTCTGGCACGTCTGCAAATGGAGGCACAGGATCGGGCACGTGAGGCTGAGTATAAGCTTCGTAAATTGGAGCTGACGTCGGAAACAGAACGGGCTCTTAGTATTCGTAGGTTGGAGTTGGAGCTAGAGGTGGAGAAAGAGCTCCGGCTTCGAAGGTTGGAGCTAGACATCTTGAAAGATAGCTCTCTGTCAGCTTCACCATTGCCTCCACAGGCTTCAGCTATGTCCACCTCTCCAGCAGACCCATCACCCACTTTCAATGTGAGTAAGCATATTGCTTTGGTGCCACCATTTAGAAAGGCTGAAGTTGATACATATTTTAATGTGTGAGCATATTGCTGCTTGTTTACGCTGGCCAAAAGAGGTCTGGCCTTTGTTGTTGCAGTGCAAGTTGATTGGAAAAGCCCAAGAAGTTTGTTCTGCACTTTCCCTTGAGGATAGCTTGCAATATGACACTGTGAAGGCTACTATCCTTCGTGCATATGAGCTTGTGCCCGAAGCCTATAGGCAGAGGTTTCGGAACCATAGGAAATCAGCCACCCAAACCTATGTGGAGTTTGCTAGAGAGAAGGCAACTCTTTGATAAATGGTGCTCAGCTTGCGAGGCCTTAGATTTTAATTCCCTTCGTGAACTCATTTTATTACAAGATTTTAAGAGTAGTTTGCCAGACCGTATAGTAATCTACCTGAATGAGCAGAAGGTCTCCGCTATACATCAAGCTGCTGTATTGGCTGATGAGTTTGCGCTAACTCATAAAAATGTATTTGTGGGGAGACGTGACTCCCATTTCCCGCATAATCACATCTCTCCTAGGTCAAAAATGTCTCCTCCCCGCTCTAAAGAGGAACGACAAGTCTGGTCATGTCATCGTGGACTGCCTGTCACTGAAACGTAAGCAGCAACAGTCCTCACAGAACCCTAATCAACCAAACGGGCTGAGTCTGATTAAGACCACCTCTACTTCCTGTTCTAATGAGAAGGCACCTCATGATCAGTCTGTTGTTGACCCGTGTTTCCGGCCTTTTATTTCCAAGGGTCTAGTTTCCTTAACAGGGGATCCTAAGGACCAGGAGCCTGTTATTATTTTAAGAGATACTGGAGCTTCAGTCTTTTATCCTCTCTGATGTACTGCCCTTGTCCCAAAATTCTTCCTGTGGTTCCAGCGCCCTAGTGCAAGGTATTGAGATGGGTTATGTGCCAGCCCCTCTACATAAGGTGCACATGCAAATCCAAGCTGGTCACTGGATTCTTTAACCTAGCGGTACGACCCTCATTGCCAGTAAAAGGAATATCATTTCTCATGGGCAATGATTTGGCTGGAGGTCATGTGAACACTGTGCTAGAAGTATTAGATCACCCAGACTCTGTGTACGATGATCTGTCACAGGATTTCCCTGATGTGTTTACTGCCAGTGTTGTCACCTGTGCTCAGGCACGCAAGAAGGGAGAGGAAATTGATTTGTCGGACACTTGGCTTCCGCTTACACCAGGGATGAAATGTGTCCAAAATTTGATGCTAACCGCAACCCGCTCACTAACAAGGTTAATCCTCCCTCGGAGACCAGTCATGATGCATTGCAGTTACCTGTCGTGAAACCCTCATTGCTGCCCAAAAAACAGACCCTAATCTTGTAAACTGTTTCTCTTCTCTTGAGTCGGAGCAAACTAAATCTAAGCTGCATTCTTATTTCCTTGATGCAGGAGTTTTGATGCGTAAATGGAAGTCCCATGCTTCTAGGCAAGCGGAACGGGAACAGTCTGAGGAGTGGCTGACAGACAAAGGACCTGACTGGACAACCACTTACCAAATAGTTGTTCCAGCAGTTTATCGTCAGCATGTACTGTTCTTGGCCCATGACCACCCTTGGTCTGGACACTTGGGTATCACTAAAACATACCAGCGAATACTGAGGCATTTCTTTTGGCCTGGTTTAAAATCAGATTTAGCCCAGTACTGCCATACATGTGAAACTTGCCAGATTACAGGAAAACCAAAACAAATAATTCCACCTGCTCCACTCTGTCCGATACCAGCGGTCGGTGATCCGTTTGAACATGTTTTAGTGGATTGTGTTGGTCCATTACCAAAGAGCAAATCTGGTAATCAGTTCTTGCTAACTATAATGTGTACAGCCACTCGCTTTCCTGAGGCAATCCCTCTTCGTAAAATAACATCTCCAGTAGTCGTTAAGGCTTTGACAGTTTTTCTCTACCTTTGGGCTACCGAGAATTGTACAGACTGACCAAGGCACTAACTTTCTGTCAAAAGTGTTCGAGCAGGTGTTGCAGTCCCTGGGGATCTGGCATGTAGTGTCCAGTGCTTACCACCCGGAGTCCCAAGGGGCATTAGAACGATGGCATCAAACTTTGAAATCCATGCTACGCAAGTATTGCCTTGACACAGGGAAAGACTGGGATGAGGGGGTTCCCCTGGTTCTATTTGCGGCACGAGAGACCATTCAAGAGTCCCTGGGATTCAGTCCCGCTGAATTAGTATTTGGTCACACTGTTCAAGGACCTCTGAAATTGTATAAAGAACAGCTAATGTCACATAGTACCCCTACCAATGTTCTGGACTATGTTTGTAAATTTCGAGAACGGCTGCACGAAGCCTGTTCTCACGCTAAAGAATCTGTTCTTCACAAAAAAATATGAAAAGGCATTATGATGAGAAAGCAGTCCCTCGCTCTTTTCAGCCTGGCGACAAAGTGTTGGTCCTGTTGCCTATTCTTGGCTCTAGTCTGTCTGCTCGTTTCTCAGGCCCATACACTGTAAGCAAGAAGTCGAGTGACACTGACTATGTTATTAATACACCTGACCGAAAACGTCACTCCCGTGTCTGTCACATTAACATGCTAAAACCTTATTTGTCCCGAGATAGTCCTCAGCTGAAGTCCACCGACCAGATGGTAGGACTGACTGTCTCCTCCGTTACAACTCCTGTTGATTCAGACCCTGGTAATGTTAATGCTAATGTAGATGGGTTGGAGTTGGGCCATGCAGCTCATCAGTGTGCTAGGCTGTCCAACTCTGAGATGTTGTTGAACCTACCAACTCATCTGTCCCGTTTGCCTGGAGAGCGGCAAGCAACCTGCTTCAGGCTCATCTGGTTCTGTTTGCTGATGTTCCCAGTCGTACTACAGTGTTACAATATGACATCGAAGTTAATAATGCTGTACCACTCAAGCAACATGCCTACAGAGTGAATACCACCAAGAGAGCAACGATGAAGAGGTGGAATACCTTTTGCAACATGGTTTAGCCAAACCAAGTTGTAGTCCCTGGAGTTCCCCCTGCTTGTTGGCTGGTAAGTCAGATGGCACTCCAAGGTTTTGTACCGATTTCCGAAAGGTCAATGCCTTGACTGTACCAGATGCATACCCACTTCCTCGCATGGGAGATTGTATTGACAATATTGGGTCTGCTACCTATGTTAGCAAACTCGACTTGCTAAAAAGTTACTGGCAAGTCCTCCTGACCCCCCTCACCACCTTTTCAGTCCCAACCACCAGACGCGAGTTACGCCGGTTCCTTGGCATGGCTGGCTACTACTGTAGTTTTTGTAAGAATTTCTCCTCTGTTGTCAACCCCCTGACAAGCTTGTGTAGTCCATCCAAACCGTTCATCTGGACAGCAGAGTGTCAACATGCATTTGTATGTGTTAAAGCACTGCTATGCAGTTCGCCAGTCCTCTCTGCTCCAGACTTCTCCAGGCCCTTCCAGCTGGAGGTGGATGCCAGCGCTGTGGGAGCCGGAGGTGTCCTGCTACAGGAAGATGATGATCTGTTTGTTGTTTTTCCAGAAAATTCTATAGACACCAACTAAACTATTCAACAATAGAAAAAGGGACTTTGGCAATGTTGTACTCTTTGCAGTACTTTGAAGTGTATGTTGGATCAAGCCCTTTGCCTGTTGTGTACACAGATCATAACCCTCTGACCTTTCTGTCCTGAATGTACAATAACAACCAGCGTCTCATGAGATGGGCCCTCATTGGTGGCGCAGTGCTTGCACTGCTGCCTCACAGCAAGAAGGTTGTGGGTTCGATTCCCGCCTGGGGCGCTGGTGAGTATGGGGTGCCCAGGTGGGTTATCTCCTGGGCCTTTCTGTGTGGAGTTTGCATGTTCTCCCCGTGTTCACTTGGGTTTCCTCCTGGAAAGAACCCCGTCTAAAAACATGCAATATCCAGTCGACTGTCCCTGAAGAAGACAGCGGCAAAACACCTGGGGCCTCATTTATAAAACTTTGCGTAGAACATTGCGTCCGCCCAAACCTCAGAATCCACTAACGCAAGAAAAAATTCAGATTTATAAAACCGTGCGGTACACACCTGTACGCAGTTTTCTCTTTATAAATACCCACCTGCGGTGAATTGTGCGGCCGTGTACTCCTCCCAGTGTCCGCCCACTACTCCTCATAGTGTCGTCCCACAATCAACCATAAATGGGCAATGCTAAATAGGTCATGAATATGCCGACGTTGTTAAGGAGCCTTTGTTGACTATCAATGAGGGAAAGACTGAGAGACGCCAGCTGCAAGAAAGCCGAAATTTGCGGAGTGCAAGATCGAGGCTCATCAGTGAGGTTGAGCACCGTAAAGGTGTAGCTACTGTCTGTGGGTCAGTAGAGGATCTGTGCCACATTGGGGAGAACCGCACAAGCTCTAATAATCCGGCACACCTTAATAATAATAGAAATAAACTTTTGTTATATAGCACTTTTCAAAACAAAGTTACAAAGTGCTTTAGAGGACAAAAAGAAAAATGGGAGACAAACTGATGATGAACAAAATGATAAAAACAATTTAAAAACACTTTAAAAGTTATACAACATTGAGCATAAGGAGCTACATATGAAAGAGTAAAATATGCTTAGCCCCGTAGTTGTATTTTTGTCCCCTCTGTTTAAGCTTTATGTATCTATAGACAAATATTTCCATTGGTGTATGTCGGGGCGTCCATAGTAGCCCACTGAAACGGAGCGGAGTTCGGTTTCTCAGCCTGCTTGCTTTTCATGGTGGTAAATACAATTTACAGCCCTAATTCCATTTCCCCCGTGGGGGGGGGGGGGGGGAAATTCTCTCAGTGCTCCGTTCTTATGTGAGTCTCTGATTAATAAATGTATTCTTTGATTTTGAACAGTAGCATTATGTTGTTGTTATTAAGCCTTTCTGAGGCTATTGCATGGTTAGATCAATAAGTTTTATTTCACTTCATCCTGGCGCCGCCCGGTAAAATAATGAATAAAATAAGAGTTAAGAGAATGCCTTTTATAAAAATAGGTTTTAAGTAGTGACTTAACAGATACAACAGACCACAAACCCAAGCACACTTATAAAACTATGTTTTTAAGAGGACTGAGCTTTATTTTGTGATCTTTCTATCGGGCGTCGCTGATTCCCGTGTCTGAAAAACTTTGCGGTAAACTCTACGCATGGGTGAAAGGATGCGTAGATGTGCGCACATTTTACCGCATAGAATTTTTCTATAAATCCGGACGTTTGCGGTAAAATATGCGTACGCACATTTCACGCCCCTTAACGCCACTTTTTTGTGCGCAGCAACCTTTATAAATGAGGCCCCTGGAGTTGGTCCCCGGGCGCAGACTATCGTCGGCGACCTCTGCTCCCTGGCCGGTTGGGAGGAAGATCGGCGGGGATGGGATAGATGCAGATATGCATTCAACTTGGACACTCTGAAGATGCGTGTGTGTGTTGTGCGGCCACTTCCCTCTGCATGTGTGTTGTGCGGCCACTTCCCCCTGCATGTGTCCAATGTTGCAATTAAAAAGTCGTTCTGACTTCTCGTTCTAGTCGTTCTGACTTCTCGTTCATTGTACAAAACTTCAACATCGAGATAAGACACAAGACAGGTTCTGACAATGTGCTAGCAGACGCCTTGTCTCGCAGTTCGCTTTGTTTTGAAAACGTTTTCTAGATAGGGATCTTTGTTGTTGTTTTGGCCTTGGCTCCCCCTTGAGTTACATGTGCAGGCTTTTTGTAAATAAATTCTTTCATTTATGTTTAACACCGTCTGGCTAACCATCATTTATGTTACACCCCTTTACCCCTAGACCAAGGGGTTCGTAACAACAGCACATAAACACTCCCATGTCTTCCCTATCAAAACCAAACTATTTTCATCTTTATGCTCGTTTCTTCCTCATGCCATCTGTGAACTGGGTGTGACTGGTTAATAAACCAGGCCAATTTCCTTATTCAGGACAGAGACTTTGCACATATTGTACTCCATCAATCACAATCATTTTTCTTCCTTTTTTTTTTTTAAATTTCGGTTTGTATGTTTGTCTATTTATAGTCGTTCAGTTGTATAGTCGTTACCAGTTTGGTAAAAGACAAATCATTCAAAATGGTATTTCATTATCTTTTATTTCATCAGTAAAATGTACTTTATCATTCATTAATACACAGGACAAGTTGTTATCCCTTGTGCCATAATCTAAGGCAAACACTTCTAGAAGCCCAATTCAGATTAAAAAACAAACGAGTGATATAACCACCACCAAATGAACACCATAGCAGACATCAGGCTACAGCGTCATCAGTCATTCGTCAGATGGCACCATTCGCCAGTTACCTACCCTAGCCAACAGCGGTATGTGGCATGTCACTTTGGTTATCAAGTGGGCACCTTCCTTCACTGATGTTTCGTTGAGTTGGGCCCACGACACCTCAAGAAGGCTCAACGGTGTATTCCAGCATCCTGGAAACACCCTCCTCTATGCCACCACCTCTCAACATCCACTGGTTCTCTCCAACATGTTCACTTAAGACCCTTAAGAAGCTAATACATGTAGTTTAACACAGTTAGTTAACCAGCCAACCAGAATTCAAACGACCAAAACTGGCAACTCCTCTACCTGTATTGACCATATTTACACAAATGCAGCTGATTTATGCTCAAAGGTGATTTCAGTTCCTATTGGATGTACTGACCACAACATAGTGGCGTTTACTAGAAAGGCTAAAATTCCAAAAGCAGTTCCAAAAGTAATTTATAAAAGATCTTACAAGAACTTCAGTGAGGACTCATTTTTAGAAGAACTGAAAAAATTACCATGGCACAGTGTAGATGAGAAGAATCCAGAGCTAGCACTAAATCAGTTTCTGCAGTTATTCTTGTCAATAGCTGACAATCCTGCTCCAGTTAAAAAACATACTGTTAAAACAGTGAGAGCACCCTGGATTGATAATGAACTGAAAAACTGCATGGCACAAAGAAATATCGCTAAGGAAAAACCAATTGAATCTGGTTGTCTGGCTGACTGGCAGAATTACTGTAAATTAAGGAACCGTGACAAAATTGAATAGAAAAAAATATATATATTTTTTTATCAAACAAGGATAAATGAAATAAAAAATGATTAAAACAATTTAAGAAAATATATGTCCTATAATGATGTGCACTGTGTTTCTTCCATACTAGACAAAATTATGAAGAATAAATGTTGTACGTTTAAATGTAATCCCATTGACTCTGATAAGGTGGAGGAGCTTTTACTCTCAATACACAGTGGGGGACCATCAGGCCTGGATAACCTGGATGGCAAGTTGTTGAGGATCGCAGCACACCAATCCAATTACTCACATTTTTAATCAGAGTCTGAATTGGGGATTGTGTCCACAAGTGTGGAAGGAAGCAAAAGTTATCCCATTACCTAAAAATACAAAAATGAACCTCACAGGTATAAACAGCCGCCCCATAAGCATCTTGCCAGTTCTTGCCAAACTAATGGAGAAAATTGTCTTCAACCAAATTCAATAGATGACTGTCTAATGGATATAGACAATAAGAGACTAGTGGGTTCAGTATTGCTGGATTTCAGTGCTGCCTTTGACATTATTGATCACAATCTGCTGCTAGACAAATTCTCCTGTTATGGTTTTTCATCCTCTGCTGTGAAGTGGATTATTATTATTATTATTAAACCTTTATTTTAACTCGTTGGTCACTGAGGTTTCCCTCATTTACAGGGACGACGAGTTTACAAGCAACAACAGAACATGAAAAACAATTAAAAAAACAATAATACATGAATACAATTACATTAAAAACAATCACAGGGCGATTTGCAAAAGTCTGACACTATACATTTAAAAACAGCAAGAGGGGGGATGTTCTCCAGCCTCAACGCGTATTGGAGTGTGTTCCATGAGTTTGGAGCATCAAAAGAAAAGGCTGATTTACCGTGCTCTGAATGTACAAATGGGACCTTAAGAACCATCAGACCACTGGTTCGAGATGAGTAACATCCGGTGCGCTCTTCAAGTAGGGATGAAATGTATGGGGGCTGCTTACCAGTAAGGGCCTTGAAAATAAACATAAACCAGTGCTTCATGCGTCTGTCAGAAAGGGAGGACCAACCAACTTTTTCATAAAGAATGCAATGATGAGTGTCATACCTATCTCCGGTAATAAATCTAAGAGCAGAGTGATAAATGGAGTCCAGAGGTTTGAGGGTTGATGTTGCTGCATGTCTAGAAATGATGTCACCATAATCCAAAACTGATAAACTCGACAATTCTCTTCCTGCTGATCAATGGGAAGAATGATCTGTTCCGGTACAGGAAGCCAACCTTCCATCGCAGGGTGGAGGCGAGAACATTAATATGAAATTTAAAAGTAAGTTTTTCATCAAGCCAGAGGCCAAGATACTTATATTCAGTGACTCGTTCTACGAGTGAGCCATCAATGGTTGATAAAAGTGTGTTGTTGTATTCAAGTTTTCGAGATCTGGAGAACAGCATGGATTTGGTCTTTTTTACATTTAAGACTAATTTCAAACCAATAAAAGCCTCCTGAAGAATATGAAAAGAAAGCTGCAGTTTCTCGGTGGCCAACTGTACAGAGTCAGCAATGCAATACAGAATTGTGTCGTCTGCATACAAATGGGCATGACAGTCATTCAGAGAAGAAAGAATATCATTAATGTAAATGGTAAAAAGGACAGGACCCAAGACAGAGCCTTGCGGCACACCTTTGGTTACAGGCAAGAATTCCGATTGAAAATTACCAGACTTAACACACTGGTGCCTAGAGGATAAATAATCAGCAAACCAGGCACAGGCACTCGCATGTAAACCTATGTTGTGTATTTTGTTCAGCAATATTTGGTGATCGACTGTATCAAATGCTTTTGACAAGTCAACAAATAAAGCAGCACAGTGTTTTTTCTTGTCCAATGCTGTGATTATGTCATTGGTAACCAATGTGATGGCTGAAATTGTACTGTGATTAGCTCTAAATCCTGATTGATGGGGACTAAGTACTGAATAGGTAGAAAGAAACCCCCTAAGTTGATTGTTTATCAACGTCTCCAGAATCTTAGCGAGGCAAGGTAACTTAGAAATGGGACGATAATTGTCCAAGTTATCTCTATCACCTCCCTTATACAGGGGAGTCACCTGGGCGGATTTCCAGGCAAGGGGAAATTTGCCAGAGGAGATGGAAAGATTAAATATATGTGTAAGTGGCTCAGCAATAAGTGGGGCTGCCAATTTAATGAAAAAAGGTTCTAAATTATCTACACCAGTAGAGCATCTAGGGTTGATTGATAGTAACTGATGAAGTACCTTTTGCTGGGAGACAGGGTTAAAAGAAACAGAGAACAAACAATCAGAGCTGATAACTGATGGGGTTACTGCAGACCCGAATTTCTGATCAAACAGAAGGCCAGCATTGGCAAAGTGTCTGTTGAACGCATGACAGATATTAGTCTCACCTGAGACGTCATGATTATTTACACATAAGTGTGTTGGCAAGGCACTGGAAGTTTTAGGTTTAAGAAGATTTACTGCACTCCAGAATTTAGCCGGGTTGGAGAATGAACTGGAGATAAGATGATCATAGTATTCGGTTTTAGCTGTCCTCACAGCTGTAGTACAGCGGTTACGAATTTGTCTGAAGGTGAGCCAGTGGAGAGGGTTACCAGAGTGCCTGGCACGAGACCAAGCTAAATTTCTGTCTCTGAACATGTTGGACAGTTCCTGTGAAAACCAAGGTGTTACCCTGTTCTTAATTCGAATTTTCCTAAGGGGAGCATGTTTATCCACTAAAGAGTTAAATGTTTTCACAAAGGTATCTGTGGCAATCTGGACATCAGTGGCTTGAATTATAGGATGGATATTAATGGAAGCAAGGTCGTTGAGGAAAGCTTGGTTATCAAAGTTTTTGAAATTCCTCCTTTCAACAGTGTGTGATTTTGTTTTTGGCAGTTGCACGCTCCTGACACACACAATAGGGCAGTGATCACTGATACCTTGGTCAAAGACCCCACAAGCAGAGATTCTGCTACTTTTGTTTGAAAAGATCAGATCAATAAGGGTAGATCTTGAGTAGTTTATGGGGTTTGGCCTGGTAGGCTCAGTAACAAGCTGGGATAGGCTGAGATTCCCACTGACCTCTTTGAGATAATTTGAGGCGCCACTCAACCAATCAAGATTAAGGTCACCCATCACAATCATTTCAAAATCCAAGTACAGTGAGAGTTCCTTGGCCAGACAATCAATAGAGCTTGAATCAGCTGAAGGAGGTCTATATACACCAACAACACACAGAGTATTATTCTTCCCCAAAACAACCTTCAAAATTAGCAGTTCGAAACATTTTGGAATGGTGACAGATTTTAGAACTGAAACCTCAAAGTTGGATTTGACATATATTGCCATATTGGATAAAAAGCTCCTTATCCAACAGATCACAGAGAGTCTTTTTCAATGGTAGTCTTTCTGACATTAAACATGTACATTCTGGCATTCCACAAGGGAGCTGCCTTGGGCCATTACTGTTCACCACATTCACAAATGACCTGCCTTTGGTCTTAGACAGGGCCAATGTGTCCAAGTATGCGGATGACACCACTTTGTATATGTCAGTGCATATGCATATGTCACTTTGTCTAAACAAGGAGTTACAACTTACAGTATATCAGATTGGGTACTGAACAACAGGATGGTCTTAAACATTTCAAAAACTAAATCGATTGTTTTTGGCTCACATTACATGTTAAAGTCAAACCCAATACTCAATTTATCTCTGAGAGGTTTGAGAATTGAGCAGGTGGATGAAACAAACCTACTTGGCATCACATTAGACAGTCATCTATCATGGTCCACTCATATTGAAAACATAACTAAGAAAATGGGAAGGGGGCTGTCCGTGATTAGGAGATGTGCAGAGCTTTTAACGCCAGCCTCTGCTGTTCAGGTTATCCAGGCACTGGTGCTATCCCACCTTGATTACTGTCCGGCTGTGTGGTCCAGTGCAGCTAAAAAGGATTTGGGGAAACTACAAATAGCCCAAAATAAGGCAGTACATCTTGCCCTTAGGTGCAAAAGCAGGTCCAACATTTTAAATATGCATCAGAACCTATCATGGCTAATGGTGGAACATAGATTGGCAGCTAGTCTCTTGCTATTCTTCAGGAATATTTGTTTAAAGAAAAAACTCAACTGCTTACATAAACTTATACATTACACTAGTAACAGACATAGGTATACCACCAGGCATGTAGTAATGGATCGATTCACGGTACCCAGGCCTAGATCAAATGCAATGAGAAGAATGGTGATGTACAGAGCAATGTCATTTTTCTTTACCTTTAGAGATTACAGAAATTAAAGGAAGAATGTACTTTAAAAAAAGACTAAAAATACATCTTGCAAACCTTGATGAATAACTGAAAAGTCTTTTGTTGTAAATACATTCTGTCAACCAAATCAAATATATCCAAAATATAGAGCTATTCAGGAATCTCTCTCTCTTTCTCCCCCACTCCCACTTCCTTTCCCGCCCTCTTCCTTTGGTGTATGGTGGAGGGGAAGCACTTTTATATGGAGAGGCGCTATGTAAATGTGATGTTCACTCACTCAGTACCAGTGTTAATTGTTTTATTTTCTTTATTAATGTCGTTATTTAAAAAAAAAAAGATTTCTGTTACCTTTACTATGTAGTTTGCTTTGTGTGTGTTTGTTTGTATACTGTTCTATGTGAACCCCAGGAAGAGTAGCTGTTACCATTTGTAACAGCTAATGGGGATCCTAATTAACCAATAAACTCAACTCCCCTTTACCCTTTACTATCAAACATAATGATAGCAACAAGCAAAAAAACAAACAGGGCTGCCTGCTGAAGATGAAATATGGGCTTGCCTCTGACAGAAATACAACTTTACAATATATTTCAGAGCCATAGTAACACCGCCATGCTCAGTGTGTACCAGTTATATTGGTAGTTGTTCAGATTGCTCTATCCTTCCAGTTGGAGGGAGGTTTTCCACAGGAATCAACGTCCGTCCTGTTGAAATCAGAATAAAATGACTGTTTATTGGAGCGGTAAATGTTTAACACCTTTCCACTTTTAAAAGAAGGTAGGTCTTACTATATTTTCTGTAATGTGTTCACCTTGACAGAGAGTGATGTGTGCAGCAGACTTTTTCCTGTAGTAGATCAACCCAGCACTCACAAAGACAAAACCAAGTAGCAGACCAAACCCTCCCATGACTATTTTATTCCGCTCTGACTCAGGAAGGGAGGGGTCTAAAATAATGAGAAAAAGATCTCAGAAACATCATACATCTGCTGACCTTACACACACACACACACACACACACACACACACACACACACACATACACATACACCATAACACACTCTTACCCCAAACTTCAAACACTGGTTCAGTGAGGCTGGGGTGTTGTACCATACAGGTGATTTTCTCTCCTGAAATGGGTGTGTACTCCAGGTAGGAGTGAATCTGGTAGTGCCAATCCCCATCAGCCATCACTTCAGAAAAACTGACATCTGAGTTCACTCAGATGTCAGTTCACTTCCTGTCCATCCCTCAACCATGTCACTCTGATTTGTTTTGTGTAAAAGTCATATGCACTGCAGACAAGTATGGAAGGGTGTCTACCGCTAGATAACTTGTCTGATGTCAGCCAGATGTTGGGTGTAGCTGTGAAAGTATCTAAAAGAAACAAGGTATAAAATTATTATAATACACCAATATACCATTTGACAGCTTCTGTGTATGATATCATCATTTGTTGTGGCCACATACACACATACACACACGCAACACACACGTACAGATATGAACTCAATGTTTACCTTCATATTTGTTTAGTAAGGCTTTGTTTTCTATGCACAGCGAATACTTTTCGGTTTCCCTCTGTATTACCTCATGAGGATCAGTGTTCCGATTTTGTCCCATTAGCATTCCAAAGGTTGTGAATCCTGTCCAGTTGTCTTTTGTGCTGTTGTATTTTAACTCTAATTGCTGGTTAAAATGAAACATTAAGATATACTCCATATCTTCATAGCCTGGACATTTGAAGGTACAATATGCAGCGGACTGAAAAAAATCTCCATCTGAGAAAACTAGAATGAAAGGACATTAAAGTATTGATGTCAAATTAATGATTATAATAATTAATACAACTTACTCAAAGAAAGAAATCGAAATCTCACTGGAGCAGTTAAATAGAAAAGCAATGTAACTCACCGTGACTGAGAAGAGAGAAGATCATAAAACAAAGGAAATTCCCAACATACATGTTTTCATATCAATACAAATCTACAGGAATAAAGCTTCTCTGTCATGAGACATTAATGAGTCGACAGGCTCAGGAGGTAGAGCGGGTTGGCCTCCAATCAGAATATCGTAGGTTCGATCCCCGGCTCCTCCAGTCCACATGTCGAAGTGTCCTTGGAAAAGACACTGAACCCCAAATTGCTCCCGATGGTCAGGAAGCACCTTGCATGGTAGCTCACTGCCATCGGTGTGTGAGTGTGTGTGAGTGTGTGTGTGTGAATGGGTGAATGAGAGGCATACATTGTAAAGCACTGGATAAAAGCGCTATATAAATGCAATCCATTTACCAACATTACTTTTGTTCTGATTTTATTTTGGTCATAACTAAAGGACGTGTCGCGTGCCACATACTGAGATGGATAGGTTTAAATTGAAAATATTCCAATTACTTTGATTGTATCGAGAAGAAGTATGACAAAAATATTGTTGTCAATTGTAAACTATGCAAGGTACTGAAAGCCAAGCTGGCAGTATTTGGTAGTGACAGAGGAGCACAGAAGTATTTTCAATGTAACAGGAAACAATCTTGGAAAACTAATATAACGAGTAGTGTAATACATTTATTCACCCAGGGAATAATAAATGAAGTAATATAATTACTTTCAAACTGAGTAACAAGTAAATAGGAATATATTACATATATTGAGTAACAAGCCCAACACTGACAGTGAGCTAAATGTAAATAAAAGTATGGAAAGAAATAATGATAGCATGTATTCTAATCACATCAATTAAAGAAATGCCAAAACAAAAACTACTGAAATCAAGTTAAAAGAGTGTGGAGTGAAGCATTATTATTATAAAGTCACATCATGTTCCATTGATAATCTACTGATAATATTTGCTCCTTAATTTCACATACTCAATATTGATTAAAGATATTTATCTCACACTTCAAACAACCAGTACAGAAATGTAAATATTTGCTCTCCTCTCCTCCTACACAAACAAATCTTTAATGTCTGCCATTATAATAAAAGGAAGGAAATCACAGATGTGTTCCTTCTTGATGGTTTCCTTTAACAAAGAGGAATACTCCAGCAGCAACTCCCAGAAGTCCCAGACTCAGGCCAAGTCCACAGAAGACAGCTGGACCAGAACTGGTCTCACTTATGTCAGGCTCTGGGGAGGACAGGAGAAAATAACCAGGGATTACCTACCCATGCTCACTCCTTGTACATGAGATTTTCACCGTCAACCTCCATCTCACACCAGTTAATCCAAAGGCTATTTCATCTGGAGTTATATTATGCAATGACTATGAGATGAAATATACATGAATGATTTTTAGAATGATTTTATTTTTACAACATGAAGAGTCTGCTGTCTCACCCCAAAACCTGGTTTGAGGCTCCTCCAGGGCTTCATGTTCCACAGTACAGGCATAGATGTCTCCTTCTCTGGGGATGAAGCGCAGGGTGGAGAAAACATGGAACGTCCCATCAGGATTAGGTAAGTATATGAAAGGAGATTCTTCCGCAGTTACTTCTATATCATTCTTGGTCCACTTGACTTTGATGGAGGGAGGGAAGAAATGGTTGAGAAAGCAGATGAGAGTATTCTCTACCTCCTCCGTCACTTCATCTCTGGGGTAGATGATGCTTTCAGGTGCATCTGAGGGTTGAATTAACACTAAATTGTACAACAGTGGATACACAACAAACCCGATTATAGACATACAGATTCAGTAATTTCACTTACGTCTAGCTTTTGTTACAGCTGATGTGGATTTTTTCCATGTATGTATTCGGTCTTGGCATATGGCTTTGTAATACACTGCATATTTGTAGGCCCAGGAAATATGGGCAGCAGATTGGATCCTGCTATTCCAAACAACTTCTCCTTTTGTGTAGTTTGCATAGTAGAGTTCATCATCATCCAGCATCACATTGAGCTGAGTATCGCCAGAGTCAAAGCATCCATAACTGTGAGCAAGTTCATGACTTCCTAAAAAGTAATGATAAGTACAATAATTAATAAAAAAAACCTATTGAATTATGATTATAATAATTAAATCAACAATTTATATATCAATCTAGCAATGATTTATTGTGTTAAAGACATATTTATAAAAAGATTCACAAATGAATTGTCAGTGTGGGTGTTTTTAGATTTTAAATCCCACTCATTCCCACTCCTACTAAAAGGATGGTAGAGTTTCCATGACATTTTGAGGTGGAGATATAAGTTTGAAAATCACTTTAAATACTGCAGAGAAGCAGTAATAAGGAAAAATGTATACTTACTTTGTGCACAGGTAGAAAAAGCTCCAGAGAAAAGAATAATAATTTTGATGTACATAGTATCCTGCTATCTGTCTTTGTTAAAGTGTGCTGCAGTAATATCTCTCTCGTTCTCTATGCTTAGGCTGTTGAAAATGAGGAAGTTACTTGAGACCACTGTTGTGCAGCTGACACACACTGGCCTCACACACACAGTTGAACAGGAATTTCCAGTCCCAAGAACTGGGGTGGTGAAATGAAGAATCTAGATCATAAGCACACACACACGCACGCACGCACGCACGCACGCACGCACACACACACGGTTAAGTCCACAAAGGGAATTGATTTTGTGATTATGGATTATTCGCCATTAGGTAGAGAGCAGTTTTTATTTTGTCACTACTGTATTGGTAGCTGTTGGCTGCACTGGACACTTTTGTTGTGTGTACACTTGCTACTTGCATAGGAAACATAAAGTCAGATTTGCAGCCTTAGACATCAAAACACAATTACATTACACTGTAAAAGACACTGTGTCTGTGTCACCGTGACCTGCAAGCAACTTCATTAAGATGCTTTTCTCTCTCTCTCTCTCTCTCTCTCTCTCTCTCTCTCTCTCGCACCCACCCAATACAGGTTCAATGAAGTGTTTTTAGTAGCACTCACACGTTGTTGCTGAATCAAAGCATCTGTAAATGAAACAGATTTCATCACACATTTCAATTGTAAACATTGCTCAACACATGACTGTACTCGGCAGATGTCAGTGAACTTAGGGAACACAAATCAAACCCATTCGTCTAAAATATATTAAAGGGGCAATAAGTCTAATTTTTACTGCCCCATAGCACAGATTAACTATAATATATCTGCAGGGGTTTGATAGTGTTGATCAAGACCGATGACACAACGATCAGTTTGCCAGGTGCTGAGATTTCTGGCTTTAAAAATTCACTTTCTGGCCACTGACATTTCAAGACACTCCCAATACATTCTATTGATGATGAAGGTTGATAAAGGTCATTGAAGATCATCTTTAGGGAACACAATATGATCACATTTGAAGAGCTTCAAACTATGTACAACATTCCTAAAACATAAAATACTTAAAAAACAGCTGAGGAGTTTCACTGGTGCAATGCCTCCTCTATCTGAAATAGAAAGGTTAGTCTTATAGCCATAATAAAGGATGAACTCCATTGTTACATAACATGTTGGTTATTTTTATGATTTTTATTATAGTCTGTTTACTTGTACAAACTATTATTTAGTATCTATTTATTGTTGTTTGTGTGGTGACTTTGTTCAAAATATTTACGTCTTGCCTGGTGGATGAATTGTAAAAACTGAATAAATACATTGTTACAAAAAGTGTAAAAATATGTGAAAAACATGAAGCACATCACAATAATGCTGTATTGTACTACAGTACTGTATTATACTCGTACTCTACAATGAGCCTTAGACAAGGATACTGTAATAAGGAAGCTAACTGATAAATGTGCCAAAATAGATTTATGTATTTTTCGTCATTGCTATGTAGGTCTACACCTTTATCAGTTTCTGTATGACACAAAGCCCCTAATTGCTTGAAAGCTGAAAAGAAAATGTTGGAAGGTCCAATTTAAAATGATTGCCACACTTTACAATTTAATCTGGAGGCAGACTGTATTCCATGTGGTTTGCTGTGATGAAAATGATGGCATGGAGAAAATCTCTGTGATTAACGCGCATGATACATCACACCATTTCCCTTCCATTCCTCTGCCATTTTCTTCTCACAGTAGAAGGGAAGTGTAGGTCTGTGTAATGCCAAGTCCAATGTGAACGTCCTTTCTGGATGATTGGTATAATGTCTATTACATCAAAACATCCCTAAGCTCCAAAATGCGAGGTGTTATCAGGCAGGCCGAACACTTCATAACATTTACCTGTTCCTCCACATTACAGTATGCCAGAGTTACCGCAACGATCAGTACATTTGAAAGCCATACAATAAGCTATTCTTGTTATTTTAGATTTACGGTATAATTTTATTTTCTCAAACAAACAGTTGCTTCCTCAGACACTTCCTCCTGGTGTCACTACCCATCCTTTAGCAGGACCTCACACTCAAAGTTTCTTCCATACAAAAACATCTTGAAGATGAAAATGAAGCATGTCAGCAGTAAACTGGAAAGGCAATGATATATGTTTCATCGCTTTAATCATTTCTCTTTTTCTGAGATAATTTTGGTAATCACTAATGTAAAAAATGTAAATATTTTGGAAAATGATATGGTGATACAGTTAGCATTGGCAGAAATGGATCTCCTCCTCACGAGGTCTTTGCTGTTCCAAGCTCACATAAAAAACCAACCAAGCAGGCAACAGTACTATAACAGCAACAGAGGCAGTTTTTGCTACAATCAAAAGGTTGACATGATTAATGTACATCAGTTTCATTTTTAAAAGTTTGACATGGATTTACTTAATCAACTACCAACCCTCTCAACTATAGGCTACTAGGCGGCCTGACAACAGAAACCAACTTTTTATTGGCCAACTTGAACATCAACTGTCAAAGCTACATTGGTTTAAAACTTGTTTACTCGTAAGCTTGCAATATAAGTCAGATGACATCATCAAAATAACCTTATTTGATGTATAGGATAATATTAAGGTTGTGGGAGGTCCCATATTGTTTTTACTTTGATGGGAGTTATTTACTCAGATGCTTTTTTGAAAGAGTCAAAGTAGGAAATCTACACTGATGCTGATAGTCACAGGAGTGTCACAAACACCACAGTGTTTCAATATGTGCAATAATAACTTAACAAGCAGAGTGAAATAAGAAAGGGGTAGATGTGATCTATACATATTCTAGAGGAAACACTTCACCTCATACTACGAACACACCCACACACCCACACACCCACACCCACACACACACACACACACACACACACACACACACACACACACACACACACACACCAGTACGTCTATAACAATACATACTGTAGATGTTTTTAGGTAGACAGCACATGAACACTCCCATGCCTTCCCTATCAAAACCAAACTATTGCCATCTTTGTGCTTGGTTTCTTCCTCATGCCATCTGTGAACTGGGTGTGACTGGTTAATAAACCAGGCCAATTTCCTCCTACAGGCCAGAAACTTTGTACATATTCTACTCCACCAATCACAATTATTTTTCTTCCTTTTTTATTTCTGTTTGTATGTTTGTTTGTCTATTTATTTATTTTTATTTCACCAGTTTGGTGAAATATAAATACACTAACAACAAATGTAAATTTTTTTAAGTCCTTATTCTGCGCCCTACAACTATGAATCTCCCATCATTTTATTTAGCAGTACTTTACCGCCCACCTGGGCCCTATTCGCTCTTCTTAGAAGAGTTCTCCAATTTCATCAGTTTACTCGTGAGCTTGTAATATAAGTCAGGTGAGACATCTTCAAGATAACCTGATTAGATGTATAGGATAATATTAAGGTCGTGGTGGGTCCCATATTGTTTTTACTTTTACTTTGAACACTTATCCTCATACTACGAACACACACAATCACCACTACAACCAGTATGTCTGTATAACAATACATACTGTAGATGTTTTTAGATAGACAGCACATAAACACTCCCATGTCTTCCTTATCAAAACCAAACTATTGCCATCTTTATGCTTGGTTTCTTCCTCATGCCATCTGTGAACTGGGTGTGACTGGTTAATAAACCAGGCCAATTTCCTTCTTCAGGACAGAAACTTTGCACATATTCTACTCCACCAATCACAATCATTTTTCTTCCTTTTTTTATTTCTATGTTTGTATCTTTATATATATATATATATTTATATTTCACCAGTTTGGTAAAAGACCAAAATCATTCAAATTGGTATTTTACATTATCTTTATTTCATTTTATCAGTAAAATGTACTTTATCATTCATTAATACACAGGACAGGTTGTTATCCCTTGTGCCATAATCCAAGGCAAACATTTGTAGAAACCCAATTCAGATTAAAAAACAAAACAAACAAGTGATATAACCACCACCAAATGAACACCATAGCAGACGTCAGGCTACAGCGTCATCAGTCATTCGTCAGATGGCACCATTCGCCAGTTACCTACCCTAGCCAACAGCGGTATGTGGCATGTCACTTTGGTTATCAAGTGGGCACCTTCCTTCACCGATGTTTCGTTGAGTTGGGCCCACGACACCTCAAGAAGGCTCAACAGTGTATTCCAGCATCCTGGAAACACCCTCCTCTATGCCACCACCTCTCAACTCCCCTTTACCCTTCACTATCAAACATAATGATAGTAACAATAAAAAAACAAACAGGGCTGCCTGCTGAAGATGAAATATGGGCTTGCCTCTGACAGAATTACAACTTTACAATATATTTCAGAGCCATAGTAACACCGCCATGCTCAGTGTGTACCAGTTATATTGGTAGTTGTTCAGATTGCTCTATCCTTCCAGTTGGAGGGAGGTTTTCCACAGGAATCAACGTCTGTCCTGTTGAAATCAGAATAAAATGACTGTTTATTGGAGTGGTAAATGTTTAACACCTTTCCACCTTTAAAAGAAGGTAGGTCTTAATATATTTTCTATAATGTGTTCACCTTGACAGAGAGTGATGTGCGCAGCAGACTTTTTCCTGTAGTAGATCAACCCAGCACTCACAAAGACAAAACCAAGTAGCAGACCAAACCCTCCCACGACTATTTTATTCCGCTCTGACTCAGGAAGGGAGGGGTCTAAAATAATGAGAAAAAGATCTCAGAAACATCATACATCTGCTGACCTTACACACACACACACACACACACACACACACACACACACACACACACACACCAGAACACACTCTTACCCCAGACTTGAAACACTGGTTCAGTGAGGCTGGGGTGTTGTACCATACAGGTGATTTTCTCTCCTGAAATGGGTGTGTACTCCAGGTACGAGTGAATCTGGTAGCGCCAATCCCCATCAGCCATCACTTCAGAAAAACTGACATCTGAGGTCACTTCCTGTCCATCCCTCAACCATGTCACTCTGATTTGTTTTGGGTAAAAGTCATATGCACTGCAGACAAGTATGGAAGTGTGTCTACCACTAGATAACTTATCTGATGTCAGCCTGATGTTGGGAGTAGCTGTGACAATATCTAAAAGAAAGTTAAGGTATAACATTATTCTGATAATACACCAATATACCATTTGACAGCTTCTGTGTATGATATCATTTTTTGTTGTGGCTGTGACTAGATTCAAAACATCCACATACACACATACACACACGCAACACACACATGTACACACATGAACTCAATGTTTACCTTGATATTTGTCTATCATGGCTTTGTTGTCTGTGCACAGCAGATTCTTGCTGATTTTAAGCTGTATTATGTCCTTAAGATCAGTGTTCCAATCTTGAGCCATTAGCATTCCATAGGTTGTGAATCCTGTCCAGTTGCCTTTTGTGCTGTTGTATTTTAACTCTAATTTCTGGTTAAAATGAACAATTATGTTAAACTCAACATCTTCATGGCCTGGACCTTTGAAGGTACAATGTGCAGCGGCCTGAAAAAAATCTCCATCTGAGAAAACTAGAATGAAAGGACACAAAAGTATTGATGTCAAATTAATGATTATAATAATTAATACAACTTACTCAAAGAAAGAAATTGAAATCTCACTGGAGCAGGTAAATAGAAAAAGGATGTAACTCACCCTGACTGAGAAGAGAGAAAACCATAAAACAAAGGAAATTCCCAACATACATGTTTTCATGTCAATACAAATCTACAGGAATAAAGCTTCTCTGTCATGAGACATTAATGAGTCGACAGGATCGAGGCAGAAACACAGATAAGGAAGTAAGCGCTGACACACTGAAATGCCAGTTATACGGATCCAATGATACAACAATATGACAAGGAATGGCACCGCCCTTTTGTCATAGGAAACTCCCACCGTATGATCATTATCATGATGATGGTTATGATCATTATTAGTATTGGTATTATTCAAAAGCTCCAACTCATGTGTTTGGGTTCACATGTCTAGTATTGGATTCTGTATCTTTAAATGAACACATAATCCAAGCATACAGTATATTATGTGTACTCCTATACTCTACGCTTAGTCTTTCAAGTGAATTTAAATAGCTGTATTTATTGTGAGGGGTGATGCGCGGTAACAGTAATATTGTTACTTTCCTCAGTAGTAGTGTAACAAATAACTATTTCAATTTCATTTCATGTCATAATATTAGTTATCAATCAGAAAACTTACTTTACTTTACTTTTGGTAACAGGAAACAATCTTGGAAAACAAATATCACGAGTAGTGTAACAAATTTATTCTCCCAGGGAGTAATAAATAAAGTAATATAATTACTTTCAAACTGAGTAACAAGTAAATAGGAATATATTACATATATTGAGTAACAAGCCCAACACTGACAGTGAGCTAAATGTAAATAAAAGTATGGAAAGAAATAATGATAGCATGTATTCTAATCACATCAATTAAAGAAATGCCAAAACAAAAACTAGTGAAATAAAGTAAAAAGACTGTGGAGTGAAGCATTATTATTATAAAGTCACATTATGTTCCATTGATAATCTACTGATAATATTTGCTCCTTAATTTCACATACTCAATACTGATTAAAGATATTTATCTCACACTTCAAACAACCAGTACAGAAATGAAAATGTTTGCTCTCCTCTCCTCCTACACAAACAAATCTTTAATGTCTGCCATTATAATAAAAGGAAGGAAATCACAGATGTGTTCCTTCTTGATGGTTTCCTTTAACAAAGAGGAATACTCCAGCAGCAACTCCCAGAAGTCCCAGACTCAGGCCAAGTCCACAGAAGACAGCTGGACCAGAACTGGTCTCACTTATGTCAGGCTCTGGGGAGGACAGGAGAAAATAACCAGGAGTTACCTACCCATGCTCACTCCTTGTACATGAGGTTTTCACCGTCAACATCCATCTCACACCAGCTAATCCAAAGGCTAAACTGACATGACTGGTTCATTCAGAGCCTAAATGTACTTCATGTAATGTTTCTGGTGTCAATAGTGACAGTAACTAAACGGTGATGAATAAAGAAATTGTTGAAATTGTTTGAACAGTTTTTAATTTGTTGTAAAAGATGCATTTCAGTAAACGCCACCCTTAATCGGAGGATAAAACAATCTGTTTTGTTACTATAACAATATTTTCAGAAAACATGAGGGAGAAAAGTTGCCTTAGCAAGATGTAATGGCTGCTGAATAGGATGATTTTATTTTTACAACATGAAGAGTCTGCTGTCTCACCCCAAAACCTGGTTTGAGGCTCCTCCAGGGCTTCATGTTCCACAGTACAGGCATAGATGTCTCCTTCTCTGGGGATGAAGCGCAGGGTGGAGAAAACATGGAACGTCCCATCAGGATTAGGAAAGTATATGAAAGGAGATTCTTCTGCAGTTACTTCTATATCATTCTTGGTCCACTTGACTTTGATGGAGGGAGGGAAGAAATGGTTGAGAAAGCAGATGAGAGTATTCTCTACCTCCTCTGTCACTTCATCTCTGGGGTAGATGATGCTTTCAGGTGCATCTGAGGGTTGAATTAACACTAAATTGTACCACAGTGGATACACAACGAACCCAAACATAGACATACAGATTCAGTAATTTCACTTACCTCTAGTTTTTGTTACAGCTGATGTGTATTTTTTCCAATCACGTAATTTTCTTTTGCATTGGGCTTTGTAATACACTGCATATTCGTAGGCCCAGTGAAGATGGTCAGCAGATGGGATCCTGCTATTCCAAACGATTTCTCCTTTCTTGTAGTTTACATAGGCGAGTTCATTATCATCCAGCATCATCAAGACCTGAGTATCGCCAGAGTCAATGCATCCATAACTGAAAGTAAGTTCATGACTTCCTAAAAAGGAATAATTATAAAGTATAATAAAACAACAATTGACTGATTATTATAATAATTAAATCAACAATTAATATATCAATCTAGCAATGATTTATTGTGTTAAAGACATATTCATAAAAAGATTCACAAATGAATTGTCAGTGTGGGTGTTTTTAGATTTTAAATCCCACTCATTCCCACTCCTACTAAAAGGATGGTAGGGTTTCCATGACATTTTGAGGTGGAGATATAAGTTTGAAAATCACTTTAAAAACTGCAGAGAAGCAGTAATAAGGAAAAATGTATACTTACTTTGTGCACAGGTAGAAAAAGCTCCAGAGAAAAGAATAATAATTTTGAGGTACATCGTATCCTGCTATCTGTCTTTGTTAAAGTGTGCTGCAGTAATATCTCTCTCGTTCTCTATGCTTAGGCTGTTGAAAATGAGGTTACTTGAGGCCACTGTTGTGCAGCTGATACACAGTGGCCTCACACACACAATTGAACAGGAATTTCCAGTTCAAGGTTATATAAATGTTGACATGAAATGAGGAAATTAGATCACAAACATATACACACACATATACAATCACTTCCACGAAGGGAAGTGATTTTGTGATTATGGATTATTAGCCATTAGGTAGAGAGCATTTTTTTATTTTGCCACTATTGTTCATTGTGTACACACTTGCTACTTGCTGTAAGGGTAACTGTGCTTTAATGGTACTTATCCTTAGTTCAAGTCAGGAGAGACTAGTTGTACGGAAAAGGAAGATTTATTGTGATAACAAATATGAGAATGTTTGGCGGTAGCTCCGGTTGGGATCGAATGGGTTAGAGGCGAAACCCGCAAATCTGAGGAGGAGGAACTCCCCCCGTAGACCATTCTCCATGGCGGGGTAGATTCGCTGACGACCAACTGGAGCCTGGTGGTGGTGGGGAGGCGGTGGGGCGCAGCAGCGATGCGACTGAAATGACAGAGATGGATGTGGCAGATATCTGTATATATAAAGGGGTGTGGAGGCTGGCCATTGGTTCCTCTGAGGGAGGACGGGGAGTGCCCTTGCTTAAAGGGCTGATTGAATAACAAGCTAGGCCAGTGCGGGAGAGCGCCTGGAGTAGCGATGATAGTAAGAGATGGATAGGTAGTCTTCCTGATTGAACTTCATTTTAGTAGTGTAGTTGGTAGTGAAGCTCCTCTCTAATGGCCTTGAACCCTTGAAGACTTCATTAGTGAGAGTTTCACTAAAGATCAACTTTCAAAACATGCCACTCATTATGAAATTGAGATCACTAGTGGTGAGAAAAGGAAAGGACCTGATGAGATTTCAGCTTTTGTGACACATTAGGCCACAGTGGCCAGTGGTATCTTCAATCACCAGTCAAGCAAAGCAGTAGAGCCAGTCAAGCTGTGGGACAAAACGTGATAAAGCAGCATCGCTGTTATTATAAACATGAAACTCACAAAAACCATTTAAGGGTCAAAGTCAGGACGATCAAGCAGGATCAGGATCGATAGATTTCAGGAGGGGCCTTTGAAGCCGGCTCTCTCATAGGTCAGGATTCAGGATTTTAGGATTTTTTGCATGAAAACAGTATAATGGTCTGGTTGACTGGAATAAATAGATTGTGCCTTCACAAACAGGCACAACTGACAATTTAATGGTCTCCACCTTAGGAACCACATACTATTACTACATACTAACCACATTATTCAGAAGTGCATTCATTGCCTGAAAATGACAGATCAAGTCATCCCATGCATAAACTGTGTAAAATGAAGTGTAAAACCTTTACTTTATGACACAGTAAAAACCCAGTAAACATTTCAGACGCAACATCTGTTGTTTAGAGTTAGGTAAACACTGGGATGAAGTGTTTGAAGACTTTATGCCTTTGCAGTGGTAAGAGAAGTAAAACCAGACAACATTATAATGACTTTACATCACTCGGTAGTTAAGATAGATAGATAACATGGCAACACTAGCAGGTCAGTGGAGAAGAAAAAGGAGAGGGGAGCGAACCAGCGGAGCACATAGGAAACATAAAGTCAGATTTGCAGCCTTAGACATCAAAACACAATTACAGTACACTGTAAAAGACACCGTGTCTGTGTCACCATGACTTGCAAACAACTTCATCCAGATGTTTCTCTCTTCCCCTCCTTCACTCTCTCTCTCTCTCTCTCTCTCGTGCACCCACACATCTGTCTCCACAAATTATTCCACACATCCTCAGAAAGGAGCATTCAATTTACATTTCAGTGATTTAGCTCTTCTCCAGAGCGACACACACAGTGCCTACAATAGAGTGAGCTTCAATTTCTAGATGAAAAAAAATATATAAGCAGCCAAAAATGAGGAGAACAAAGGTGCATGTAAGACAGAAGAGATGGGAAAAGAAATAGAATACAGGCTTAGAAGGGAGTTTTTCGAGAGCAGGATTTACATTTCAATATAAGTGTAGATTAAGTGAATGACTGTAAACAGATACACATTACTCCAAGTCAAACACTTCACAAATCAACCACATTGCTTGTACAATGACAAAGCACACAATCACAATCTTTTCAGACAGAGATAGATGTACACGACTTGTTGTTGTTGTTTTTTTTATCACTAAACAGACATCGCTCCAACTGAACTCGTACCAGTAAAACAGAGCTGACAACAGCGCCTCCCCGCGGCGGCTCTCTGAACACACCTGGGTTGCAAGGACACTACATCGTTTGGTGCAAAAGAAGAAGCGCATCACACTGATGACCTCTTTACTTCAATTGTAAAAAACGAATAAAAATTACAGTTGGACCAACAAAAACATGCTGACCTACTACTGTACGGCTGCCGGTAACCATACGGTGTGTGTGGTGGAAGAAATCAGTTACGAGGAGCTGTAGCCAGCAAGCAGAGCACATGCAAAATATCAACGAAATGAAGAAAACTTAGCCTACCTCCTCCACTGTGAGGGGCATGCAGATGCGGTACTCCTTCATCAACATAGTCCTACACGATGGTGGCGTCAGTAGGAGGCAGGTTGGAGGCTGTCGGAGTTCCCTTTCAGTGTTGGTGGCGTTCCCACAACGAAATCATTTGTTCAATCAAAAAAAGAAACGTATCAGCGGCACCTCCTGAGGCGGTTCCGTTACGCTGAATGAAGCTTTTTTTTTTTTGATTGGCAGACTCAGGTCCATAGATACACAACATGACAATTCAATAAAAATAAATAAACATAAAACAATAAAAATCACGAGTATTGACAGATACAATTCATCCAATGCACTCTCAGTTTTGAATAGTAGCGGGCACAGCTCACAGAAGGATCAGTAAGTGTCACAATGATGGCATTTTCAGACACATCCAAACGTTGCATAAACTTGAACATGAGATTTCTTAGAAGAGCTTTAAAAGTGCACACTCCCGCAGACACAAACATCTGACTGGCACTCCCCCCTCTAGGTACTCTAAGGAGAATTCTCATAGCATCGTTGTAGGCAACTTGCAACCTCTGCATGCTGGATTTACGGTAAGACACCCACGAGTCCAGACAGGTAAGAAAACAGACGCTGAAACAGCCCCTCTGTAAAGTGAACAGCTAGTTTTATGCAGCTGCTTCAACAAAACAGATTACGCCAATTGTCTATACTGGAGAAAGTTTGAGGAAATCCCAGCAAACTCCAAACCAGTTAGGATATCCGTTAACCGCAATTCAAACGTCTTTGTGGCACCGCTTGAGTCCCAGACGAGGATGGAGCTCTCCGCCGGTCCCAGTCACTTCACAACAAAACGACTTTTCTTCCACTCTGTGTTTGGGCGGACATGGAAACAGCTTACCAGTCTCTCTGGTGTTTCATCTGCCCCCTGCACCTTTTGAGTTTTCTCCTGGTGGCGCCGCAGTCTGAAGTAGCTGCATCAAGCTAGCGCGAGACGAACGCCGTTAGACCGGAAATAAGGCGACTTGACTGTCATTATAAAAGCGTCACTAAGGCTCAAAAACCGTCGCAACACGCGTCCAATGAGGGTTGTATTGTGAAAGATCTAACCGGATGTGTTTTTTCTTTTTGGCTTGACGTTAGTGAGCGCCTTCCCTCCAAACGCGCAGCGCAGGAGGAAAGCGTTTGGTTCTCGCGGATTTTCTATTCATAGAAACACGGTGATCACCTTTGTTCAGCAAGAGTGACAGTAGCAAAGTGAATTGGATAATTAACACTCACAAAGCCTCATTAAATTAGGCCAATGAAAGAAAAAAGGGGGGTATTGCATAACTAGGGATTTCATAATTATGCAGCTCTGACGTTTTTCTCCCTGATTTTATGTATCATCAAAGTAAAAATAATAATTTCATTTGGTTTACCCGAACCTCAACTGCAGAGGCTCATTGTAGCCCAAGCTTCGACAAGTCCAGTTCGACTAGTTGGAGACACAAACTAACTTTGTCTTTAACTAGTCACTTAGAGTTGTTTTTTTTTTTTTGTTTTTTTTACAATTGCTAACAAGCGTTTACCTATACTTAAGATACTTTTTCTAAGAGATTGGAATCAGCTGTGGTTGGTCTATTTTACACAAATTAAATCAGCTATTTCTCAATGTTTCAATGATATGTTCATTCAAAACTGCTTATCAGCTGTTTCAATAAAGCTGTTGAGCTGCTGATGTTGCAGAAGTAGAGGCTTTATACTATATTTAAGCTTTTGAATATTAGGTTTTAATTTCTGGCATGCTGTGTGCAAGCATTTGTAAATAAGACAAGAAAGAACCATAATTTTGGTATTGGGTATGCTTGTAAAGAAAATGTAAGCATTTTAGAAACCTGTTAATTGACTGCATTTTCTGTGAAAACAACATGAATTGTGTTAATGTTGTGCTAATTGTGTTTAGAGTTTTGAAAATGTGACTAAGGATTGGACAAAAGGATGTTAGCGATTGTAAAAAACATTTTATTCTGATATTATCCTCTCAGTGTCTTTGCGGGCGCTGACCGTGGTGCTGAAGTTTAGCCAGGGTTCAAATGTGGACTGCTTGGTCGATAGAAGGAGCAAACTGCTAATCTGAGTGGGTCCTGGTAATACTATGAGTCATGCACTGGACTTTTGTATTGTGTATCGTTAGTGGTCCAGGCCCATGGTCCATTAGCTGAGCGGAACAATAGACTATACAACGCAGTACCTCTTTCTAACTGTAGATGTCAGTGATCTTCCTTTTAGTGATGGAAAGAGGAGAAGATTGGAGGAGTGTAACACTCATGCCAGATTTTTTCATTTTTAAAAATCACAGACAAATTATCACACATGGGTGGATCACTCTCCTGCTGTATAAGCAGCAAGTGCTTTTACTTTTCATTTGCACACAGAGTGAACTCTATTTGGTGCTTGTGTAATTAGGGATAAATGTTAAATGTAGTGCTCAAGGTTATTCAGAAATATGTGTTATCCACTCATCCAATCATGTGTTTTAGACTGTGAGTCTTGATGTTTTGATCTGCACTTCGATCTGAATCACTTTTGACTTCATAAGATACAGCCAGCGAGAGGGAGATTAGTGTGGATAAGGACAACTATCTCTCTCTAGCTCCCCACTCCTCCTGTGTCTTTCCTCATCCCCGTTCTCCTTGAGTCAGCATCTCCTCCAACCACCTCCTAGGACGATGCTGACTGAGCGGGTGTTGCGTTCTCCTATCTGGGCAGTGTTGGTGGCTGCATGGTCCCCTAGCCCTATGATGATGCTGACTGAGTTGCCGCTGCTGTGATCAGATCTGGATGTCCCACCAAAATGAACTTTCATATATTGTGTATACTCTGCTTGCCCAAACTTGGCATCTATTGCATGCCCAATCATCCTAGTAGGGGATCCCTCTCTGAGTAGCCCCTCCCAAGGTTTCTCCCAATATTTCCAAGAAGGTTTTGTGGGAGTTTTTCCTTGTCCTCTGTGAGGGTCTAAGGCTGGGGGATGTTGTGTACTAATCATTTATTATTTTCACATGTTGGGCACTGTGAAGCCCTTAAGAGACTGTAACGTTGATTAAGGGTGATACAAATAAATGTGATTTGATTTGATTTGAACCTCTCCTCTAGCCTTTCACTTACTTTCTATGACTGATTCACTCACTCTTTCTCTTACGTCCTTACTCTCTCTTTCTGTCTCTTCACCTCTCTCGCCATCTTTTCATGCAGGTTGGAGTGCATCATTCTATCAGCTTCCTGATGCTATAGTGTTTGAAAGATCTCAACTCTCTCTAGGAGCGTGTCAAAGAGGGCAGTTATCATCGTTTACGATAGAGTTACATTATTTAGTAAGTCTTTTCTGAAGTCTTGCTTTGAATGCCGTCTCCAGTTTTGATTTCTTCTTTCTCCCTGCTGTACATGCTGGGGTGTTTATGCATTCATATCGTTTGTGTATCATCTCATGAGCATAAACAAACTCTTCTTGAACAGAAATGTTATGTCTATTTGATTTTTTCTTAAATCTACATATTCAAAGGCCACTGGGAAAAGTAAGTGCCTTTTTAATGTTTGGCTGATGCCACGTGATGTCGAACTGTTCACTGCGACCCTAAAGTACAGTATGGAGTATTCTAATGAAGAGAGCTTGGATGAGGTGATGGATTTTTGTGTGATTTGAGTGACAGTCTGAGGATTAGCTTGCCTCATCTTGGAGACTCACCATGTTAACTGAGGACAGAGAATAGACTGATACAACTTAAGGAACATTAATGCTACCAGCAATATCCCATTCACAGTCAATTTATATCTATCGCATTTTTCAGCTCTCACTTTTTCAAAGTGTTAAACTTCAGAGGGAGAGAGAAAGTACGAGAGAAAAAAGAGTAAACATTAGTCTTACGTGGTTTGATCTTGCATATAATATTAGTCTCTCAATCTATAGTCTGTTTTCTCATATTTTCACTGTCTCACTGGATTCTCTCTCCTTCTTATCCTCTCAGACTGCCTGTGTATCTGCCTGTCTCCCTGTTTGTCTCTCTTTCTATCACACCTCTCTGGCTCGTGGCTGATAGAAACTATAACCTAAATTTGGCTAGGACGAAAATAAAGCTGAGTAAGATGAGCATCTCCACTGTCAAACAAAAGACTATGTAGATGAGGAAGCAACTGCAGCAGTACTAGAGAAGCCTGTTGGAAGCTCAGGAAGGTGGTACAACGTTAAATAACAAGAGGCAGGTTCAGGAGTGAAGGCAGGAGGCATTGAGGGCATAGAGAGAGGTGACACCTAGAGGTGTTTACCTCTAGGTGTCAAGTGAAGGAGTGAAAAGAAGAGATATGCAGAGGGAGGGAAGGTGAGACGTAAACAAGACGAAGGGCTCATATAAACATTCACTTTGGAAAGAGGAGAGAGAACAAGCAATAGACTGAGGGGGAAGCAGTGCGGTGAGACAGGATGTAATATGGATTTAGGCGTTGTAGCAACCGAAAGGTCAGATTAGGTGGGCTAAACTAAGATGGGGAACGTAATGAAAGTGGTGGGATTTAGCAGCCACCAGACCTGATGAAATCAATCACCCTCCCATCTCTGACGAAGAGATGAGTCAAGACTGAGAGTCTGTAAATATTGTTTCAAGAAGTTTGGATTAAATCTCATTAGTCTCCCACTTGCAGGATTGGCTAAAGGGGTTCAATTAAGTGTTTTTAGTAGCACTCACACGTTGTTGCTGAATCAAAGCATCTGTAAATGAAGCAGATTTCATCACACATTTCAATTGTAAACATTGCTCAACACATGACTGTACTCAGCAGATGCCAGTGAACTTAGGGAACACAAATCAAACCCATTTGTCTAAAATATATTAAAGGGCAATAAGTCTAATTTTTACTGCCCCACAGCACAAATTGATTATAATATATCAGCAGGCGTTTGATAGTGTTGATCAAGACCGATGACACAACGATCAGTTTGCCAGGTGCTGAGATTTCCGGCTTTAAAAATTAATTTTCTGGCCGCAATAATGCTGTATTGTACTACAGTACTGTATTATACTCATAATCTACAATGAGCCTTAGACAAGGATACTGTAATAAGGAAGCTAACTGATAAATGTGCCAAAATAGATTTATGTATTTTTTTGTCATTGCTATGTAGGTCTACACCTTTATCAGTTTCTGTATGACACAAAGCCCCTAATGGCTTGAAAGGTGAAAAGAAAATGTTGGAAGATCCATTTTAAAATGATTGCCACACTTTACAATTTAATCTGGAGGCAGACTGTATTCCATGTGGTTTTTCTTCACCACTGTAGAAGGGAAGTGCAGGTCTGTGTAATGCTAAGTCCAACGTGAATGTCCTATCTGGATGATTGGTATAATGTCTATTACATCAAAATATCCCTAAGCTCCAAAATGCGTTAAACGTTAAAAAAACCCATTTACCCGTTCCTCCACATTACAGTCAGTCAAAGCTACATTGGTTTAAAACTTGTTTACTCGTAAGCTTGCAATATAAGTCGGATGAGACATCCTCAAAATAGCCTTATTTGATATATAGGATAATATTAAGGTTGTGGGAGGTCCCATGTTGTTTTTACTTTTATGGGAGTTATTTACTCAGATGCTTGTTTGAAAGAGTCAAAGTAGGAAATCTACACTGATGCTGATAGTCACAGGAGTGTCACAAACACCACAGTGTTTCAATATGTGCAATAACTCTATGTGCACTCTATTGTTTGCACACTTGTTTTTTGCACTATATTGTCTATTCTATTCTGTTTTCTATTGTTGTGAGCTGCCATAACACGTGAATTTCCCCACGGCGGGATCAATAAAGTTTATCTTATCTTATCTTATCTTATAATAACTCAACAAGCAGAGTGAAATAAGAAGGGGGTAGATGTGATCAATACATATTATATAGGAAATCGCACCAACACTTACCTCATACTACGAACACACCCACACACACACACACACAATCAGTACGTCTGTATAACAATACATACTGTAGATGTTTTTAGATAGACAGCACATAAACACTCCCATGTCTTCCCTATCAAAACCAAACTATTGCCATCTTTATGCTTGGTTTCTTCCTCATGCCATCTGTGAACTGGGTGTGACTGGTTAATAAACCAGGCCAATTTCCTTATTCAGGACAGGACAGAAACTTTGCACATATTCTAATCCACCTTTTTTATTTTTATGTTTGTATGTTTGTTTGTCTTTTTATATATTTATATTTCACCAATTAAAAGACCAAAATCATTCAAAATGGTATTTCATTATCTTTATTTCATTTTATCAGTAAAAGGTAACATACTTTATCATTCATTAACACACAGGACAAGTTGTTATCCCTTGTGCCATGATCCAAGGCAAACACTTGTAGAAGCCCAATTCAGATTAAAAAACAAAACAAACGAGTGATATAACCACCACCAAATGAACACCATAGCAGACATCAGGCTACAGCGTCACAGATCTACAGAGTCATTCGTCAGATGGCACCATTCGCCAGTTACCTACCCTAGCCAACAGCGGTATGTGGCATGTCACTTTGATTATCAAGTGGGCACCTTCCTTCACCGATGTTTCATTGAGTTGGGCCCACGACACCTCAAGAAGGCTCAACGGTGTATTCCAGCCTCCTGGAAACACCCTCCTCTATGCCACCACCTCTCAACTGATAGTAACATTAGTGATAGTAACAATGATAGTAACATTAGTGATAGTAACAATGATAGTAACAATAAAAAAAATGAACAGGGCTGCCTGCTGAAGATGAAATATGGGCTTGCCTCTGACAGAATTACAACTTTACAATATATTTCAGAGCCATAGTAACACCACCCTGCTCAGTGTGTACCAGTTATATTGGTAGTTGTTCAGATTGCTCTATCCTTCCAGTTGGAGGGAGGTTTTCCACAGGAATCAACGTCTGTCCTGTTGAAATCAGAATAAAATGACTGTTTATTGGAGTGGTAAATGTTTAACACCTTTCCACCTTTAAAAGAAGGTAGGTCTTACTATATTTTCTGTCATGTGTTCACCTTGACAGAGAGTGATGTGAGCAGCAGACTTTTTCCTGTAGTAGATCAATCCAGCACTCACAAAGACAAAACCAAGTAGCAGACCAAACCCTCCCACGACTATTTTATTCCGCTCTGACTCAGGAAGGGAGGGGTCTAAAATAATGAGAAAAAGATCTCAGAAACATCATACATCTGCTGACCTTACACACACACACACACACACACACACACACACACACACACACACACACACACACACACACATACACCATACCACACTCTTACCCCAGACTTGAAACACTGGTTCAGTGAGGCTGGGGTGTTGTACCATACAGGTGATTTTCTCTCCTGAAATGGGTGTGTACTCCAGGTAGGAGTGAATCTGGTAGCGCCAATCCCCATCAGCCATCACTTGAGAAAAACTGACATCTGAGGTCACTTCCTGTCCATCCCTCAACCATGTCACTCTGATTTGTTTTGGGTAAAAGTCATATGCACTGCAGACAAGTATGGAAGGGTGTCTACCACTAGGTAACTTCTGTGATGTCAGCTTGATGTTGGGCGTAGCTGTGAAAGTATCTAAAAGAAACAAGTTAAGGTATAACATTATGATGATAATACACCAATATACCATTTGACAGCTTCTGTGTATGATATCATTTTTTGTGGCTGTGACTAGATTCAAAACATCCACATACACACATACACACACGCAACACACACATGTACACACATGAACTCAATGTTTACCTGGATATTTGTTTATAAACGCTTTGTTGTCTGTGCACAGCAGATTCTTTTCGATTTCCCTCTGTATTACATCATAAGGATTAGTGTTCCAAGATTTTGCCATTCGCTTTCCATAGGTTGTGAATCCTGTCCAGTTGCCATTTGTGCTGTTGTATTTTATCATTAATTGCTTGTTAAAATGAAGCATTATGATAAACTCCATATCTTCATGGCCTGGACCTTTGAAGGTACAATATGCAGTGCATTGAAAAAAATCGCCATCTGAGAAAACTAGAATGAAAGGACACAGAAGTATTGATGTCAAATGAATGATTATAATAATTAATACAACTTACTCAAAGAAAGAAATCTCACTGGAGCAGGTAAATAGAAAAACGATGTAACTCACCCTGACTGAGAAGAGAGAAGATCATAAAACGAAGGAAATTCCCAACATACATGTTTTCATGTCAATACAAATCTACAGGAATAAAGCTTCTCTGTCGTGAGACATTAATGAGTCGACAGGATCGAGGCAGAAACACAGATAAGGAAGTAAGCGCTGACACACTGAAATGCCAGTTATACGTATCCAATGATACAACAATATGACAAGGAATGGCACCGCCCTTTTGTCATAGGAAACTCCCACCGTATGATCATTATCATGATGATGATGATGATGGTTATGATCATAATTAGTATTTGCATTATCCAAAAGCTCCAACTCATGTGTTTGGGTTCACATGTCTAGTATTGGATTCTGTATCTTTCGCTCTTTAAATAAACACTTAATCCAAGCATACAGTATATTATGTGTACTCCTATACTCTACGCTTAGTCTGTCAGGTGAATTTAAATAGCTGTATTTATTGTGAGGAGTGATGGGCGGTAACAGTAATATTATTACTTTCCTCAGTAGTAGTGTAACAAATAACTATTTCAAATTCATTTCATCTCATAATATTACAGTTACCAATCAGAGAAATAACCATTACAACGTTACTTTTGTCATGATTTTATTTTGGTCATAACTAAAGGACATGTCGCGAGCCCACACTGCGATGGATAGGTTTAAATTGAAAATATTCCCATTACTTTGATTTTGTCGAGAAGAAGTACGACAAAAATATTGTTGTCAGTTGTAAACTATGCAAGGTACTGAAAGCCAAGCTGGCAGTATTTGGTAGTGACAGAGGAGCACAGAAGTATTTTCAAGGTAACAGGAAACAATCTTGGAAAACGAATATAACGAGTAGTGTAATAAATTTATTCTCCCAAGGAGTAATAAATAAAGTAATATAATTACTTTCAAACTGAGTAACAAGTAAATAGGAATATATTACATATATTGAGTAACAAGCCCACCACTGACAGTGAGCTAAATGTAAATAAAAGTATGGAAAGTAATAATGATAGCATGTATTCTAATGACATCAATTAAAGAAATGCCAAAACAAAAACTACTGAAATCAAGTAAAAAGAGTGTGGAGTGAAGCATTATTATTATAAAGTCACATCATGTTCCACTGATAATCTACTGATCATATTTGCTCCTTAATTTCACATACTCAATACTGATTAAAGATATTTATCTCACACTTCAAACGACCAGTACAGAAATGAAAATGTTTGCTCTCAAATCTTTAATGTCTGCCATTATAATAAAAGGAAGGAAATCACAGATGTGTTCCTTCTTGATGGTTTCCTTTAACAAAGAGGAATACTCCAGCAGCAACTCCCAGAAGTCCCAGACTCAGGCCAAGTCCACAGAAGACAGCTGGACCAGAACTGGTCTCACTTATGTCAGGCTCTGGGGAGGACAGGAGAAAATAACCAGGAGTTACCTACCCATGTTCACTCCTTGTACATGAAGCTTTCACTGTCAACATCCATCTCACACCAGCTAATCCAAAGGCTAATTCATCTGGAGTTAAATTATGCAATGACGATGAGATGAAATATACATGAATGATTTTTAGAATGATTTTATTTTTACAACATGGAGAGTCTGCTGTCTCACCCCAAAACCTGGTTTGAGGCTCCTCCAGGGCTTCATGTTCCACAGTACAGGCATAGATGTCTCCTTCTCTGGGGATGAAGTGCAGGGTGGAGAAAACATGGAACGTCCCATCAGGATTAGGTAAGTATATGATTAGAGATTCTTCTGCAGTTACTTCTATATCATTCTTGGTCCACTTGACTTTGATGGAGGGAGGGAAGAAATGGTTGAGAAAGCAGATGAGAGTATTCTCTACCTCCTCCGTCACTTCATCTCTGGGGTAGATGATGCTTTCAGGTGCATCTGAGGGTTGAATTAACACTAAATTGTACAACAGTGGATACACAACGAACCCAATCATAAACATACAGATTCAATAATTTCACTTACCTCTAGCTTTTGTTACAGCTAATGGTTTCCATATATCTTTTTGGTTTTTGCATTCGGCTTTGTAATACACTGCATATTTGTAGGCCCAGGAAACATGGGCAGCAGATGGGATCCTGCTATTCCAAACAAGTTCTCCTTTCATGTAGTTTGCATAGTAGAGTTCATCATCATCCAGCATCATATTGAGCTGAGTATCGCCAGAGTCAAAGCATCCATAACTGTGAGCAAGTTCATGACTTCCTAAAAAGAAATAAGTACAATAATTAATTAAAAAAACAACTGAATTATGATTATAATAATTAAATCAACAATTAATATATCAATCTAGCAATGATTTATTGTATTAAAGACATATTTATAAAAAGATTCACAAATGAATTGTCAGTGTGGGTGTTTTTAGATTTTAAATCCCACTCATTCCCACTCCTACTAAAAGGATGGTAGGGTTTCCATGACATTTTGAGGTGGAGATATAAGTTTGAAAATCACTTTAAAAACTGCAGAGAAAAGGAAAAATGTATACTTACTTTGTGCACAGGTAGAAAAAGCTCCAGAGAAAAGAATAATAATTTTGAGGTACATCGTATCCTGCTATCTGTCTTTGTTAAAGTGTGCTGCAGTAATATCTCTCTCGTTCTCTATGCTGTTGAAAATGAGGAAGTTACTTGAGGCCACTGTTGTGCAGCTGACACACAGTGGCCTCACACACACAGTTGAACAGGAATTTCCAGTCCCAAGAACTGGGGTGGTGAAATGAGGAATTCAGATCATAAACACACACACACACACACACACACACACACACACACGCGGTTATGTCCACGAAGGGAAGTGATTTTGTGATTATGGATTATTAGCTATTAGGTAGAGAGCATTTTTTATTTCGTCACTATTGTATTGGTAGCTGTTGGCTGCACTGGACACTTTTGTTGCGTGTACACACTTGCTACTTGCTGGAAGGATAACTGTCCTTTAATGGTACTTATCCTTAGTTTAGTAGTGTAGTTGGTAGTGAAGCTCCTCTCTCATGGCCTTGAACCCTCGAAGACTTAATTAGTGAGAGTTTCACTAAAGATCAAATTTTAAACTTTGCAGTGGGAAGACAAGTAAAACCAGACAACATTATAATGACTTTACACCACTCAGTAGTTAACATCACATACCACCATGTTGTTTGCAACATGTAGATGCAAACATTAAACACTCCACTCATGTCATTGATAACACTCTCTGTGATAAGATAACATGGCAACACTAGCAGGTCAGTGGAGAAGAAAAGGGAGAGGGGAGCAAACCAGCGTAGCACATAGGAAACATAAAGTCAGATTTGCAGCCTTAGACATCAAAACACAATTACATTACACTGTAAAAGACACTGTGTCTGTGTCACCGTGACTTCATCCAGATGTTTCTCTCTTCCCCTCCTTCACTCTCTCTCTCTCTCTCTCTCTCTCATGCACCCACCCAATACAGGTTCAATGCAGTGTTTTTAGTAGCACTCACACGTTGTTGCTGAATCAAATGAAACAGATTTCATCACACATTTCAATTGTAAACATTGCTCAACACATAGCTGTACTCGGCAGATGTCAGTGAACTTAGGGAACACAAATCAAACCCATTTGTCTAAAATATATTAAAGTGGCAATACGTCTAATTTTTACTGCCCCATAGCACAAATTGACGATAATATATCTGCAGGGGTTTGATAGTGTTGATCAAGACCGATGACACAACGATCAGTTTGCCAGGTGCTGAGATTTCTGGCTTTAAAAATTCACTTTCTGGCCACTGACATTTCAAGACACTCCCAATAAATTCTATTGATGATGAAGGTTGATAAAGGTCATTGAAGATCATGTTTAGGGAACACAATATGATCACATTTGAAGAGCTTCCAACTATGTACAATATTCCCAAAACATAAAATACTTAAAAAACAGCTGAGGAGTTTCACTGGTGCAATGCCTCCTCTATCTGAAATAGAAAGGTTAGTCTTATAGCCATAATAAAGGATTGAACTCCATCGTTACATAACATGTTGGTTATTTTCATGATTTTTATTATTGTCTGTTTACTTGTACAAACTATTATTTAGTATCTATTCATTGTTGTTTGTGTGGTGACTTTGTTCAAAATATTTACGTCTTGCCTGGTGGATGAATTGTAAAAACTGAATAAATACATTGTTACAAAAAGTGTAATAATATGAGAAAAGCATGAAGCACATCACAATAATGCTGTATTGTCGTCATTGCTATGTAGGTCTACACCTTTATCAGTTTCTGTATGACACAAAGCCCCTAATTGCTTGAAAGCTGAAAAGAAAATGTTGGAAGGTCCAATTTAAAATGATTGCCACACTTTTTTTTTTACAATTTAATCTGGAGGCAGACTGTATTCCATGTGGTTTGCAGTGATGAAAATGATGGAATGGAGAAAATCTCTGTGATTACTGTGCATGATACATCACACCATTTCCCTTCCATTCCTCTGCCATTTTCTTCTCACAGTAGAAGGGAAGTGCAGGTCTGTGTAATGCCAAGTCCAATGTGAACGTCCTATCTGGATGATTGGTATAATGTCTATTACATCAAAACATTCCTACGCTCCAAAATGCGAGGTGTTATCAGGCAGGCCGAACACTTGGTAACATTCACCTGTTCCTCCACATTACAGTATGCCAGAGTTACCGTAATGATCAGTACATTTGAAAGCCATACAATAAGCTATTCTTGTTATTTTAGATTTACGGTCTAATTTTATTTTCTCAAACAAACAGTTGCTTCCTCAGACACTTCCTCCTGGTGTCACTACCCATCCTTTGGCAGGACCTCACACTCAAAGTTTCTTCCATACAAAAATATCTTGAAGATGAAAATGAAGCATGTCAGCAGTAAACTGGAAAGGCAATGATATATGTTTCATCGCTTTAATCATTTCTCTTTTTCTGAGATAATTTTGGTAATCACTAATGTAAAAAATTTAACTATTTTGGAAAATGATATGGTGATACAGTTAGCATTGGCAGAAATGGATCTCCTCCTCACGAGGTCTTTGCTGTTCCAGGCTTACATAAAAAACCAACCAAGCAGGCAACAGTACTATAACAGCAACAGAGGCAGTTTTTGCTACAATCAAAAGGTTGACATGATTAATGTACATCAGTTTCATTTTTAAAAGTTTGACATGGATTTACTTAATCAACTACCAACCCTCTCAACTATAGGCTACTAGGCGGCCTGACAACAGAAACCAACTTTTTATTGGCCAACTTGAACATCAACTGTCAAAGCTACATTGGTTTAAAACTTGTTTACTTGTAAGCTTGCAATATAAGTCAGATGACATCATCAAAATAACCTTATTTGATGTATAGGATAATATTAAGGTTGTAGGAGGTCCCATATTGTTTTTACTTTGATGGGAGTTATTTACTCAGATGCTTTTTTGAAAGAGTCAAAGTAGGAATGCTACACTGATGCTGATAGTCACAGGAGTGTCACAAACACCACAGTGTTTCAATATGTGCAATAATAACTTAACAAGCAGAGTGAAATAAGAAAGGGCTAGATGTGATCTATACATATTCTAGAGGAAACACTTCACCTCATACTACGAACACACCCACACACCCACACACACACACACACCCACACACACACACACACACACACACACACACACACACACACACACACACACACACACACACACACACACCAGTACGTCTATAACAATACATACTGTAGATGTTTTTAGGTAGACAGCACATGAACACTCCCATGTCTTCCCTATCAAAACCAAACTATTGCCATCTTTATGTTTGGTTTCTTCCTCATGCCATTTGTGAACTGGGTGTGACTGGTTAATAAACCAGGCCAATTTCCTTCTTCAGGACAGAAACTTTGCACATATTCTACTCCACCAATCACAATCATTTTTCTTCCTTTTTTTATTTCTATGTTTGTATCTTTATATATATATATATATTTATATTTCACCAGTTTGGTAAAAGACCAAAATCATTCAAATTGGTATTTTACATTATCTTTATTTCATTTTATCAGTAAAATGTACTTTATCATTCATTAATACACAGGACAGGTTGTTATCCCTTGTGCCATAATCCAAGGCAAACATTTGTAGAAACCCAATTCAGATTAAAAAACAAAACAAACAAGTGATATAACCACCACCAAATGAACACCATAGCAGACATCAGGCTACAGCGTCATCAGTCATTCGTCAGATGGCACCATTCGCCAGTTACCTACCCTAGCCAACAGCGGTATGTGGCATGTCACTTTGGTTATCAAGTGGGCACCTTCCTTCACCGATGTTTCGTTGAGTTGGGCCCACGACACCTCAAGAAGGCTCAACGGTGTATTCCAGCATCCTGGAAACACCCTCCTCTATGCCACCACCTCTCAACTCCCCTTTACCCTTTACTATCAAACATAATGATAGTAACAATAAAAAAACAAACAGGGCTGCCTGCTGAAGATGAAATATGGGCTTGCCTCTGACAGAATTACAACTTTACAATATATTTCAGAGCCATAGTAACACCACCATGCTCAGTGTGTACCAGTTATATTGGTAGTTGTTCAGATTGCTCTATCCTTCCAGTTGGAGGGAGGTTTTCCACAAGAATCAACGTCCGTCCTGTTGAAATCAGAATAAAATGACTGTTTATTGGAGTGGTAAATGTTTAACACCTTTCCACCTTTAAAAGAAGGTAGGTCTTACTATATTTTCTGTAATGTGTTCACCTTGACAGAGAGTGATGTGTGCAGCAGACTTTTTCCTGTAGTAGATCAACCCAGCACTCACAAAGACAAAACCAAGTAGCAGACCAAACCCTCCCACGACTATTTTATTCCGCTCTGACTCAGGAAGGGAGGGGTCTAAAATAATGAGAAAAAGATCTCAGAAACATCATACATCTGCTGACCTTACACACACACACACACACACACACACACACACACATACACCATAACACACTCTTACCCCAGACTTGAAACACTGGTTCAGTCAGGCTGGGGTGTTGTACCATACAGGTGATTTTCTCTCCTGAAATGGGTGTGTACTCCAGGTACGAGTGAATCTGGTAGCGCCAATCCCCATCAGCCATCACTTCAGAAAAACTGACATCTGAGGTCACTTCCTGTCCATCCCTCAACCATGTCACTCTGATTTGTTTTGGGTAAAAGTCATATGCACTGCAGACAAGTATGGAAGGGTGTCTACCACTAGATAACTTATCTGATGTCAGCCTGATGTTGGGAGTAGCTGTGACAATATCTAAAAGAAAGTTAAGGTATAACATTATTCTGATAATACACCAATATACCATTTGACAGCTTCTGTGTATGATATCATTTTTTGTTGTGGCTGTGACTAGATTCAAAACATCCACATAAACACATACACACACGCAACACACACATGTACACACATGAACTCAATGTTTACCTTGATATTTGTCTATCATGGCTTTGTTGTCTGTGCATAGCAGATTCTTGCTGATTTTAAGCTGTATTATGTCCTTAAGATCAGTGTTCCAATCTTGTGCCATTAGCATTCCATAGGTTGTGAATCCTGTCCAGTTGCCTTTTGTGCTGTTGTATTTTAACTCTAATTTCTGGTTAAAATGAACAATTATGTTAAACTCAACATCTTCATGGCCTGGACCTTTGAAGGTACAATGTGCAGCGGCCTGAAAAAAATCTCCATCTGAGAAAACTAGAATGAAAGGACACAAAAGTATTGATGTCAAATTAATGATTATAATAATTAATACAACTTACTCAAAGAAAGAAGTTGAAATCTCACTGGAGCAGGTAAATAGAAAAACGATGTAACTCACCCTGACTGAGAAGAGAGAAAACCATAAAACGAAGGAAATTCCCAACATACATGTTTTCATGTCAATACAAATCTACAGGAATAAAGCTTCTCTGTCATGAGACATTAATGAGTCGACAGGATCGAGGCAGAAACACAGATAAGGAAGTAAGAGCTGGCACACTGAAATGCCAGTTATACGTATCCAATGATACAACAATATGACTTGGGAGGAATGGCACCGCCCTTTTGTCATAGGAAACTCCCACCGTATGATCATTATCATGATGATGATGGTTATGATCATTATTAGTATTGGTATTATCCAAAAGCTCCAACTCATGTGTTTGGGTTCACATGTCTAGTATTGGATTCTGTATCTTTAAATGAACACATAATCCAAGCATACAGTATATTATGTGTACTCCTATACTCTACGCTTAGTCTTTCAAGTGAATTTAAATAGCTGTATTTATTGTGAGGGGTGATGGGCGGTAACAGTAATATTATTACTTTCCTCAGTAGTAGTGTAACAAATAACTATTTCAATTTCATTTCATGTCATAATATTAGTTATCAATCAGAAAACTTACTTTACTTTACTTTTGGTAACAGGAAACAATCTTGGAAAATAAATATCACGAGTAGTGTAACAAATTTATTCTCCCAGGGAGTAATAAATAAAGTAATATAATTACTTTCAAACTGAGTAACAAGTAAATAGGAATATATTACATATATTGAGTAACAAGCCCAACACTGACAGTGAGCTAAATGTAAATAAAAGTATGGAAAGAAATAATGATAGCATGTATTCTAATCACATCAATTAAAGAAATGCCAAAACAAAAACTAGTGAAATAAAGTAAAAAGACTGTGGAGTGAAGCATTATTATTATAAAGTCACATTATGTTCCATTGATAATCTACTGATAATATTTGCTCCTTAATTTCACATACTCAATATTGATTAAAGATATTCATCTCACACTTCAAACAACCAGTACAGAAATGAAAATGTTTGCTCTCCTCTCCTCCTACACAAACAAATCTTTAATGTCTGCCATTATAATAAAAGGAAGGAAATCACAGATGTCTTCCTTCTTGATGGTTTCCTTTAACAAAGAGGAATACTCCAGCAGCAACTCCCAGAAGTCCCAGACTCAGGCCAAGTCCACAGAAGACAGCTGGACCAGAACTGGTCTCACTTATGTCAGGCTCTGGGGAGGACAGGAGAAAATAACCAGGAGTTACCTACCCATGTTCACTCCTTGTACATGAGGTTTTCACCGTCAACCTCCATCTCACACCAGCTAATCCAAAGGCTAAACTGACATGACTGGTTCATTCAGAGCCTAAATGTACTTCATGTAATGTATTCTGGTGTCAATAGTGAAAGTAACTAAACGGTGATGAATAAAGATATTGTTGAAATTGTTTGAACAGTTTTTAATTTGTTGTAAAAGATGCATTTCAGTAAACGCCACCCTTAATCGGAGGATAAAACAATCTGTTTTGTTACTATAACAATATTTTCAGAAAACATGAGGGAGAAAAGTTGCCTTAGCAAGATGTAATGGCTGCTGCATATGTTGAATTTCTATGCTCACATCACCACATTAGAATGCAGTGATGATAAGCATATGGATTTGTCAATATTCAATATTCAGATATCGTGGATGTGGTGGTCCATCATTGAAATATAGATACAGGATGATTTTATTTTTACAACATGGAGAGTCTGCTGTCTCACCCCAAAACCTAGTTTGAGGCTCCTCCAGGGCTTCATGTTCCACAGTACAGGCATAGATGTCTCCTTCTCTGGGGATGAAGCGCAGGGTGGAGAAAACATGGAACGTCCCATCAGGATTAGGTAAGTATAGGATTAGAGATTCTTCCGCAGTTACTTCCATATCATTCTTGGTCCACTTGACTTTGATGGAGGGAGGGAAGAAATGGTTGAGAAAGCAGATGAGAGTATTCTCTACCTCCTCTGTCACTTCATCTCTGGGGTAGATGATGCTTTCAGGTGCATCTGAGGGTTGAATTAACACTAAATTGTACAACAGTGGATACACAAAGAACCCGATCATAAACATACAGATTCAATAATTTCATTTACCTCTAGCTTTTGTTACAGCTGATGGTTTCCACTTATCTATTTGACTTTTGCATTGGGCTTTAAAATAAACTGCATATTTGTAGGCCTCGGGAACATGGTCAGCAGATGAGATCCTGCTAATCCAAACGATTTCTCCTTTCATGTAGTTTACATAGGCGAGTTCATTATCATCCAGCATCTCCACGATCTGAGTATCACCAGAGTCAAAGCATCCAGCACTGAAAGCAAGTTCATGACTTCCTAAAAAGAAATAATTATAAAATACCATAATTAATAAACATTCTCTGGTTATTATAATAATTAAATCAACAATTAATATATCAATCTAGCAATGATTTATTGTGTTAAAGACATATTCATGAAAAGATTCACAAATGAATTGTCAGTGTGGGAGTTTTTAGATTTTAAATCCCACTCATTCCCACTCCTACTAAAAGGATCGTAGGGTTTCGATTTTGAGGTGGACATATACGTTTGAAAATCACTTTAAAAACTGCAGAGAAGCAGTAATAAGGAAAAATGTATACTTACTTTGTGCACAGGTAGAAAAAGCTCCAGAGAAAAGAATAATAATTTTGAGGTACATAGTATCCTGCTATCTGTCTTTGTTAAAGTGTGCTGCAGTAATATCTCTCTCGTTCTCTATGCTTAGGCTGTTGAAAATGAGGAAGTTACTTGAGGCCACTGTTGTGCAGCTGACACACAGTGGCCTCACACACACAGTTGAACAGGAATTTCCAGTCCCAAGAACTGGGGTGGTGAAATGAGGAATTTAGATCATAAACATACACACACACACGGTTATGTCCACGAAGGGAAGTGATTTTGTGATTATGGATTATTAGCCATTAGGTAGAGAGCATTTTTTATTTTGTCACTACTGTATTGGTAGCTGTTGGCTGCACTGGACACTTTCGTTGTGTGCACACTTGCTACTTGCTGGAAGGATAACTGTCCTTTAGTGGTACTTATCCTTAGTTTAGTAGTGTAGTTGGTAGTGAAGCTCCTCTCTCATGGCCTTGAACCCTTGAAGACTTCATTAGTGAGCGTTTCACGAAAGATCAACTTTCAAAACTTGCCACTCATTATGAAATTGAGATCACTAGTGGTGAGAAAAGGAGCTTATAAGAGTTCAGCTTTTGTGACACATTAGGCCACAGTGGCCAGTGGTATCTTCAATCACAACTCTAGCGAAGCAGTAGAGCCAGTCAAGCCGTGGGACAAGACGTGATGAAGCAGCATCCTTGTAATTATAAACATGAAACTCACAGAAACCATTTAAGGGTCGAAGTCAGGACGATCAAGCAAGATCAGGATCGATAGATTTCAGGAGGGGCCTTTGAAACCGGCTCTCTCATTGGTTAGGATTTAGGATTTTAGGACTTTTTGCATGAAAACAGTATAATGGTCTGGTTGACTGGACTAAATAGATTGTGCCTTCACAAACAAGCACAACTGGCAATTTAATGGTCTCCACCTTATGAACCAAATACTATGGAAACACACTTATTCAGAAGTGCATTCACTGCCTGAAAATGACAGATCAAGTCATCCCATGCATAAACTGGGTAAAATGAAGTGTAAAACCTTTACTTTATGGTACGGTAAAAACCCAGTAAACATCTCAGGTGGAACATCTGTTGTTTCGAGTTAGGTAAACACTGGGATGAAGCGTTTGAAGACTTTCTGCCTTTGCAGCGGGAAGAGAAGTAAAACTTGCGTTTATCTCAGTGTGGAGAAGTGAAGGGATCCTGTTGTGTGGAAAATCGCTACTGCTGATTCCAAAGGTCCAAGCCAAGGCTATGCAGCATGGGCTGGCTTTGTAGTGCCTGACCCATAGTGCGCATGTGCACAAATGCCATCCAATGGGCAAAACTATTATTGAATTGTTTATATGTATTGTAAATGGTTGGAATGGGTAGCCTTAGTATTGTTTGTTTTTTGTTATTAATTGCATTATGTAGATGCTTAATTATTTTCATTAATTTTGTTTTTGTCTGGCCAAATGATACATTATTATAATTATGTTATAGAGAGATGATAATTGCATTTGGTTTGTTTCCATGGGGGGGAAAAGGGGGATAAAGGGAAGCCCAAGCCAGGTGAGGGGAAAGTGGGTATGACGTGTAGGTGGGAGCATCCCTGAATATTTAAACTTAAGTACAAACCTTTTTTTTTTGGCCCAACATTTGTTTTTTTACTTTTTTTTTTTTGTAAATAAACCTTCTTGGGACATGTTCTGTTGTGGCGGGGCCAATTTTTATTTTGAAAAGGAAAAATCAAAACACAAAAACGGTCATCTCTACCTGCCACAACTTACAATGACCCTTAAAAAGGGTACATAATAAGGATGCTAAACCAAAAATTTTGGGGGAGTCAATGCATGTGCCAAAAAAAATTTATTATTTTTCTCATTCTATGTAGGTCTACCCTTTTTCGTTTTGTCAAAACAAAGCCCCAATTCTGAAATGAAAAAAAAAAAATGTTGGAAGGGGCCAATTTAAAAAGATTTTCCACACTTTTTTTTTTTACAATTTAATCTGGAGGCAGACTGTATTCCATGTGGTTTGCTGTGAGAAATGAAATGGTGGGAAAAATCCCTGTGATTAAAAGGCATGAACAAAAACAATCATTTCCCCCATTTCCTTCCATTTTTTTTCATAGTAAAGGGAGTGCAGGTTGTTAATGCCAATTTTCCCAAAGGAAAATCTATCTGGATGATTGGGTTAATGTCTATTTAAAATCAAAACATCCCTAATCCAAAATGCGAGGTTTATCAGGAGGCCGAAAAAACTTGGTAAAAACATTTACCTGTTCCTCCCCAAAAACAGTATGCCAGATTTTTCCGCAACGATCATACATCTGAAAGCCCAAAAATAACCAAATTTTTAAAAGGCTTTTTTTTTTTCCCCTTGTTTAAAATTTTTTAAAAATTTTTTCGGGGCAAATAAATTATTTTTTTTTCTTAACCCAAAAAAAAAGTCCCGTTTAGGTATTGGTTCCATACTTATCTTTGGATTGAGAGAGGAGGGAAGAAATGGTTGAGAAAGCAGATGAGAGTATTCTCTACCTCCTCTGTCACTTCATCTCTGGGGTAGATGATGCTTTCAGGTGCATCTGAGGGTTGAATTAACACTAAATTGTACAACAGTGGATACACAAAGAACCCGATCATAAACATACAGATTCAATAATTTCATTTACCTCTAGCTTTTGTTACAGCTGATGGTTTCCACTTATCTATTTGACTTTTGCATTGGGCTTTAAAATAAACTGCATATTTGTAGGCCTCGGGAACATGGTCAGCAGATGAGATCCTGCTAATCCAAACGATTTCTCCTTTCATGTAGTTTACATAGGCGAGTTCATTATCATCCAGCATCTCCACGATCTGAGTATCACCAGAGTCAAAGCATCCAGCACTGAAAGCAAGTTCATGACTTCCTAAAAAGAAATAATTATAAAATACCATAATTAATAAACATTCTCTGGTTATTATAATAATTAAATCAACAATTAATATATCAATCTAGCAATGATTTATTGTGTTAAAGACATATTCATGAAAAGATTCACAAATGAATTGTCAGTGTGGGAGTTTTTAGATTTTAAATCCCACTCATTCCCACTCCTACTAAAAGGATCGTAGGGTTTCGATTTTGAGGTGGACATATACGTTTGAAAATCACTTTAAAAACTGCAGAGAAGCAGTAATAAGGAAAAATGTATACTTACTTTGTGCACAGGTAGAAAAAGCTCCAGAGAAAAGAATAATAATTTTGAGGTACATAGTATCCTGCTATCTGTCTTTGTTAAAGTGTGCTGCAGTAATATCTCTCTCGTTCTCTATGCTTAGGCTGTTGAAAATGAGGAAGTTACTTGAGGCCACTGTTGTGCAGCTGACACACAGTGGCCTCACACACACAGTTGAACAGGAATTTCCAGTCCCAAGAACTGGGGTGGTGAAATGAGGAATTTAGATCATAAACATACACACACACACGGTTATGTCCACGAAGGGAAGTGATTTTGTGATTATGGATTATTAGCCATTAGGTAGAGAGCATTTTTTATTTTGTCACTACTGTATTGGTAGCTGTTGGCTGCACTGGACACTTTCGTTGTGTGCACACTTGCTACTTGCTGGAAGGATAACTGTCCTTTAGTGGTACTTATCCTTAGTTTAGTAGTGTAGTTGGTAGTGAAGCTCCTCTCTCATGGCCTTGAACCCTTGAAGACTTCATTAGTGAGCGTTTCACGAAAGATCAACTTTCAAAACTTGCCACTCATTATGAAATTGAGATCACTAGTGGTGAGAAAAGGAGCTTATAAGAGTTCAGCTTTTGTGACACATTAGGCCACAGTGGCCAGTGGTATCTTCAATCACAACTCTAGCGAAGCAGTAGAGCCAGTCAAGCCGTGGGACAAGACGTGATGAAGCAGCATCCTTGTAATTATAAACATGAAACTCACAGAAACCATTTAAGGGTCGAAGTCAGGACGATCAAGCAAGATCAGGATCGATAGATTTCAGGAGGGGCCTTTGAAACCGGCTCTCTCATTGGTTAGGATTTAGGATTTTAGGACTTTTTGCATGAAAACAGTATAATGGTCTGGTTGACTGGACTAAATAGATTGTGCCTTCACAAACAAGCACAACTGGCAATTTAATGGTCTCCACCTTATGAACCAAATACTATGGAAACACACTTATTCAGAAGTGCATTCACTGCCTGAAAATGACAGATCAAGTCATCCCATGCATAAACTGGGTAAAATGAAGTGTAAAACCTTTACTTTATGGTACGGTAAAAACCCAGTAAACATCTCAGGTGGAACATCTGTTGTTTCGAGTTAGGTAAACACTGGGATGAAGCGTTTGAAGACTTTCTGCCTTTGCAGCGGGAAGAGAAGTAAAACTTGCGTTTATCTCAGTGTGGAGAAGTGAAGGGATCCTGTTGTGTGGAAAATCGCTACTGCTGATTCCAAAGGTCCAAGCCAAGGCTATGCAGCATGGGCTGGCTTTGTAGTGCCTGACCCATAGTGCGCATGTGCACAAATGCCATCCAATGGGCAAAACTATTATTGAATTGTTTATATGTATTGTAAATGGTTGGAATGGGTAGCCTTAGTATTGTTTGTTTTTTGTTATTAATTGCATTATGTAGATGCTTAATTATTTTCATTAATTTTGTTTTTGTCTGGCCAAATGCATACATTATTATAATTTATGTTATATGAGAAGATGATAATTGCATTTGGTTTGTTCCAATGGGAGGGGATATGGGCATAAAGGTAAGCTCTAAGCCAGGTGAGGGGAAAGTGGTATGACGGTGTAGGTGGCAGCATCCCTAGAATATTAAGCTGTAAGTAGCAAACCTTTTTTTGGCCGAACTATTTGTTTTGTACTTATCCTTTTTTGTAAATAAACCTTCTTGCACGGATGTTCTGTTGTGGCGGAGCCAATTATTATTTTGAAAAAGGACTCAACAACATCAACACGGTCATCTCTACCTGCCACATACTCTACAATGAGCCTTAGACAAGGATACTATAATAAGGATGCTAACCAATAAATTCTGGTGAGTCAATGCATGTGCCAAAATAGATTTATGTATTTTTCGTCATTGCTATGTAGGTCTACACCTTTATCAGTTTCTGTCTGACACAAAGCCCCTAATTGCTTGAAAGCTGAAAAGAAAATGTTGGAAGGTCCAATTAAAAATGATTGCCACACTTTTTCTTTTTACAATTTAATCTGGAGGCAGACTGTATTCCATGTGGTTTGCTGTGATGAAAATGATGGAATGGAGAAAATCCCTGTGATTACAGCGCATGATACATCACATCATTTCCCTTCCATTTCCCTTCCATTTTCTTCTCATAGTAGAAGGGAAGTGCAGGTCTGTGTAATGCCAAGTCCAATGTGAACGTCCTATCTGGATGATTGGTATAATGTCTATTACATCAAAACATCCCTAAGCTCCAAAATGCGAGGTGTTATCAGGCAGGCCGAACACTTGGTAACATTCACCTGTTCCTCCACATTACAGTATGCCAGAGTTACCGCAACGATCAGTACATCTGAAAGCCATACAATAAGCTATTCTTGTTATTTTAGATTTACGGTCTAATTTTATTTTCTCAAACAAACAGTTGCTTCCTCAGACACTTCCTCCTGGTGTCACTACCCATCCTTTAGCAGGACCTCACACTCAAAGTTTCTTCCATACAAAAACATCTTGAAGATGAAAATGAAGCATGTCAGCAGTAAACTGGAAAGGCAATGACTTATGTTTCATCGCTTTAATCATTTCTCTTTTTCTGAGATCATTTTGGTAATCACTAATGTAAAAATGTAACTATTTTGGAAAATTATCTGGTGATACAGTTAGCATTGGCAGAAATGGATCTCCTACTCATGAGGTCTTTGCTGTTCCAAGCTTACATAAAAAACCAACCAAGCAGGCAACAGTACTATAACAGCAACAGAGGCAGTTTTTGCTACAATCAAAAGGTTGACATATGATTAATGTACATCAGTTTCATTTTTAAAAGTTTGACATGGATTTACTTAATCCACTACCAACCCTCTCAACTATAGGCTACTAGGCAGCATGACAACAGAAACCAACTTTTTATTGGCCCAGTTGAACATCAACTGTCAAACCTACATTGGTTTAAAACTTGTTTACTCGTAAGCTTAAAATATAAGTCAGATAAGACATCCTCAAAATAACCTTATTTGATATATAGGATAATATTAAGGTTGTGGGAGGTCCCATATTGTTTTTACTTTTACTTTGATGGGAGTTATTTACTCAGACACTTGTTTGAAAGAGTCAAAGTAGGAAATCTACACTGATGCTGATAGTCACAGGAGTGTCACAAACACCACAGTGTTTCAATATGTGCAATAATAACTTAACAAGCAGAGTGAAATAAGAAGGGGGTCGATGTGATCAATACATATTATATAGGAAATCACACCAACACTTCACCTCACACTACGAACACATACACACACACACACACACACACACACACACACACACAATCACCAGTACGTCTGTATAACAACACATACTGTAGATGTTTTTAGATAGACAGCACATAAACACTCCCATGTCTTCCCTATCAAAACCAAACTATTGCCATCTTTATGCTTGGTTTCTTCCTCATGCCATCTGTGAACTGGGTGTGACTGGTTAATAAACCAGGCCAATTTCCTTCATCAGGACAGGCCAGAAACTTTGCACATATTCTACTCCACCAATCACAATCATTTTTCTTCCTTCCTTTTTTATTTCTGTTTGTATGTTTGTTTGTCTATTTATTTATTTTTATTTCACCAGTTTGATGAAATATAAATACACTAACAACAAACGAAAGTCCTTATTCTGCGCCCTACAACTATGAATCTCTTTTATTTAGCAGTACTTTACCGCCCACCTGGGCCCTATTCACTCTTCTTAGAAGAGTTCTCCAATTTCATCAGTTTACTCGTAAGCTTGCAATATAATATATTGCAATATATTTATATTTCACCAGTTTGGTAAAAGACCAAAATCATTCAAAATGGTATTTCATTATCTTTATTTCATTTTATCAGTAAAAGGTAACATACTTTATCATTCATTAATACACAGGACAAGTTGTTATCCCTTGTGCCATAATCCAAGGCAAACATTTATAGAAGCCCAATTCAGATTAAAAAACAAAACAAACAAGTGATATAACCACCACCAAATGAACACCATAGCAGACATCAGGCTACAGCGTCATCAGTCATTCGTCAGATGGCACCATCCGCCAGTTACCTACCCTAGCCAACAGCGGTATGTGGCATGTCACTTTGGTTATCAAATGGGCACCTTCCTTCACCGATGTTTCGTTGAGTTGGGCCCACGACACCTCAAGAAGGCTCAACAGTGTATTCCAGCATCCTGGAAACACCCTCCTCTATGCCACCACCTCTCAACTCCCCTTTACCCTTCACTATCACACATAATGATAGTAACAATAAAAAAACAAACAGGGCTGCCTGCTGAAGATGAAATATGGGCTTGCCTCTGACAGAATTACAACTTTTCAATATATTTCAGAGCCATAGTAACACCACCATGCTCAGTGTGTACCAGTTATATTGGTAGTTGTTCAGATTGCTCTATCCTTCCAGTTGGAGGGAGGTTTTCCACAGGAATCAACGTCCGTCCTGTTGAAATCAGAATAAAACGACTGTTTATTGGAGTGGTAAATGTTTCACACCTTTCCACCTTTAAAAGAAGGTAGGTCTTACTATATTTTCTGTAATGTGTTCACCTTGACAGAGAGTGATGTGCGCAGCAGACTTTTTCCTGTAGTAGATCAACCCAGCACTCACAAAGACAAAACCAAGTAGCAGACCAAACCCTCCCACGACTATTTTATTCCGCTCTGACTCAGGAAGGGAGGGGTCTAAAATAATGAGAAAAAGATCTCAGAAACATCATACATCTGCTGACCTTACACACACACACACACACATACACCATAACACACTCTTACCCCAGACTTGAAACACTGGTTCAGTGAGGCTGGGGTGTTGTACCATACAGGTGATTTTCTCTCCTGAAATGGGTGTGTACTCCAGGTAGGAGTGAATCTGGTAGTACCAATCCCCATCAGCCATCACTTCAGAAAAACTGACATCTGAGGTCACTTCCTGTCCATCCCTCAACCATGTCACTCTGATTTCTTTTGGGTAAAAGTCATATGCACTGCAGACAAGTATGGAAGGGTGTCTACCACTAGGTAACTTCTCTGATGTCAGCCTGATGTTGGGTGTAGCTGTGAAATTATCTAAAATAAACAAGTTAAGGTATAACATTATTATGATAATACACCAATATAGCATTTGACAGCTTCTGTGTATAACATCATTTTTTGTGACTAGATTCAAAATATCCGCATACACATACACACACGCAACACACACATGTACACACATGAACTCAATGTTTACCTTGATATTTGTTTATAAAGGCTTTGTAGTCTGTGCACAGCAGCTTCTTTTCGATTTTCCTTTGTATTAAGTCAAGAGGATCAGTGTTCCAATCGTGTACCATTAGCATTCCAAAGGCTGTGAATCCTGTCCAGTTGCCTTTTGTGCTGTTGTATTTTGCCATTAATTCCTTGTTAAAATGATGCAGCAAGATATACTCCACATCTTCATAGCCTGGACCTTTGAAGGTACAATATGCAGTGGCCTGATAAAAATCTCCATCTGAGAAAACTAGAATGAAAGGACACAAAAGTATTGATGTCAAATTAATGATTATAATAATTAATACAACTTACTCAAAGAAAGAAATTGAAATTGAAATCTCACTGGAGCAGGTAAATAGAAAAACGATGTAACTCACCCTGACTGAGAAGAGAGAAGACCATAAAACAAAGGAAATTCCCAACATACATGTTTTCATGTCAATACAAATCTACAGGAATAAAGCTTCTCTGTCATGAGACATTAATGAGCCGACAGGATCGAGGCAGAAACACAGATAAGGAAGTAAGAGCTGGCACACTGAAATGCCAGTTATACGTATCCAATGATACAACAATATGACAAGGAATGGCACCGCCCTTTTGTCATAGGAAACTCCCACCGTATGATCATTATCATGATGATGATGATGATGGTTATGATCATTATTAGTATTGGTATTATCCAAAAGCTCCAACTCATCAACTCATGTGTTTGGGTTCACATGTCTAGTATTGGATTCTGTATCTTTCGCTCTTTAAATAAACACTTAATCCAAGCATACAGTATATTATGTGCACTCCTATACTCTACGCTTAGTCTTTCAGGTGAAGTAAAACCAGACAACGTTATAATGACTTTACACCACTCAGTAGTTAACATCACATACCGCCATGTTGTTTGCAATATGCAGATGCAAACATGAAACACTCCACCCATGTCATTGATAACACTCTCCATGATAAGATAACATGGCAAAACTAGCAGGTCAGTGGAGCAGAAAAGGGAGAGGGGAGCGAACCAGTGGAGCACATAGGAAACATAAAGTCAGATTTGCAGCCTTAGACATCAAAACACAATTACATTACACTGTAAAAGACACTGTGTCTGTGTCACCGTGACTTCATCCAGATGTTTCTCTCTTCCCCTCCTTCACTCTCTCTCTCTCATGCACCCACACATCTGTCTCCACAAATTATTCCACACATCCTCAGAAAGGAGCATTCAATTTACATTTCAGTCATTTAGCTCTTCTCCAGAGCGAGTACAATAGAGTGAGCTTCAATTTCTAGTTGCAAAAAAATACAAGCAGCCAGAAATGAAAGCAAAGGTGCATGTAAGACAGAAGAGCTGGGAAAAGAAATAGAATACAGCAGCCATTCTCAACCTGTGGTACGCGTACCACTGGTGGTACTTGCGCACCCTGCTGGTGGTACTCGGAGGGATCCCTGGAATCTCAATGTTTTAAAAAAAAAGAAATAAAACCAACTTTAAAATCAATTGTAAAACATGTTGTACAGTAATACTATCAAAATACTACTACGAATGAAAATAAGCTTGAGATAATTGAAATTGGGCTTTAAAATAAGTTCTACATTTATTTTGTTGTTTTTAGATTTAGAAACAAAATAAATGTTTGTTTCTGACGTTGTTTCTGACGGACACTACTACCTGTTGCGCGTGCACGATTAGCTAACGTTACAAGCAAGCTAGTGATGACAAGAAAGCCGAGGGATGTTGCAAAAGTGGCTCAAAACAGGAGGTATTCGAAAGAGAAGTGTGGAGGAGAATATTTCCAGCAGTAATGAAGTTCAACAAGTGAACGAGGAGGAGGACAGTGAACCGAGCACAAGCGCAGGCTCCGCCAGGAGGGCAAGAGCGGTATGCACAGCCACAGCCCTGTCTGACAAAGCTTTGTGCTTTCTCCTTCCTTTTGCGACCACATATCTGTGCGAGAAAGGCTTCTCTTCACTTGCTGTCATCAAAACCAAATACAGAAGCAGGCTGGATGCTGAGCCAGACCTGAGACTGAAGCTGACCTCGATTGCCCCAGACATCAAAGGACTGTGTTCACAGAGACAGGCGCAACCTTCCCATTAGGCTTATATGAGTTGTCAATGGACACCAACTGTATGAGAATTGTGTGGAAGAGTTTGCTAGTTCTAGTGCTACCCCTTTGTACACTGTGGCTGTGGCTGACAAAAGTTAACAATAAATAATGTTATTAGGAATAAATTTGCCTCCTGCGTGAACTGTGCATAGCTGAATAGACTGTATTTTAACATCGGTCATATGGTGGTACTTGGACAGCCAACTACTTTCTCAGGTGGTACTTGGTGTAAAAAGGTTGAGACCCACTGGAATACAGGCTTAGAAGGGAGTGTAAGTGTAAATTAAGTGAATGACTGTAAACAGATACACATTACTCCAAGTCAAAAACACTTCACAAATCCACCACATTGCTTGTACAATGACAAAGCACACAATCACAACCTTTTCAGACAGAGACAGATATACACGACTTGTTGTTTTTTTTATCACTAAACAGACATCGGTCCAACTGAACTCGTACCAGTAAAACAGAGCTGACAACAGCGCCTCCACGCGGCGGCTTTCTGAACACACCTGGGTTGCAAGTACACTACATCGTTTGGTGCAAAAGGAGAAGCGCATCACACTGATGACCTCTTTACTTCAATTGTAAAAAACTAATACAAATTACAGTTGGACAAACAAAAACGTGCTGACCTACTACTGTACGGCCTGTTACCATACGGTGTGTGTGGTGGAAGAAATCAGTTACGAGGAGCTGTAGCCAGCAAGCAGAGCACATGCAAAATATCAACGAAATGAAGAAAACTTAGCCTACCTCCTCCACTGTGAGGGGCATGCAGATGCGGTACTCCTTCATCAACATAGTCCTACACGATGGTGGCGTCAGTAGGAAGCAGGTTGGAGGCTGTCGGAGTTCCCTTTCAGTGTTGGTGGCGTTCCCACAACGAAATCATTTGTTCAATCAAAAAAATAAACGTTTTTTTCTCCACCTCCGTATCAGCGGCACCTCCTGCGGGGGAGTCCAGACAGGTAAGAAAACAGACGCTGAAACAGCCCCTCTGTAAACTGAACCGCTAGTTTTATGCAGCTGCTTCAACAAAACAGATTACGCCAATTGTCTATACTAGAGAAAGTTTGAGGAAATCCCAGCAAACTCCAAAACAGTTGGGATATCCATTAACTGCGATTCAAACTGCTGTGTGACACCGCTTGAGTCCCAGACGAGGATGGAGCTCTCCGCCGGTCCCTGTCACTTCACAACAAAACGACTTTTCTTCCAGTCTGTGTTTGGGCGGACATGAAAACAGCTTACCAGTCTCTCTGGTGTTTCATCTGCCCCCTGCACCTTTTGAGTTTTCTCCTGGTGGCGCCGCAGTCTGAACTAACTGCATCAAGCTAGCGCGAGACGGACGCCGTTAGACCGGAAATAAGACGACTTGACTGTCATTATAAACATAGACAACATAAACATAGACATATATACGTATATGTCTATATACGTCTATATGCTTTTAGAATCATATATATATATATATATGATTCTAAAAGCGTCACTGTCGCCAATGTCGTCCAATGAGGGTTGTATTGTGAAAGATTTAACCGCAAGTGCTTTTATTTTTTCTATCATGCTTGAAGTTAGTGAGCGCCTGCCCTCCAAACGCGCAGCGCAGTTTCTCGCGGATTTTCTATTCATAGAAACACGGTGATCACATTTGTTCAGCAATAATGACAGTAGCAAAGTGAATTGGATAATTAACATCTAGATCTATTTGCTTGTGTTTACTTTTATCCTCTCAGTGTCTTTGCGGGCGCTGACCGTGGTGCTGAAGTTTAGCCAGGGTTCAAATGTGGACTGCTTGGTCGATAGAAGGAGCAAACTGCTAATCTGAGTGGGTCCTGGTAATACTATGAGTCATGCACTGGACTTTTGTATTGTGTATCGTTAGTGGTCCAGGCCCATGGTCCATTAGCTGAGCGGAACAATAGACTATACAACGCAGTACCTCTTTCTAACTGTAGATGTCAGAAGTGGTCTTCCTTTTAGTGATGGAAAGAGGAGAGGATTGGAGGAGTGGAACACTAATGCCAGATTTATTCATTTTTAAAGATCACAGACAAATTATCACACACGGGTGGATCACTGTCCAGCTGTATAAGCAGCAAGTGCTTTTACTTTTCATTTGCACACAGAGTAAACTCTATTTGGTGCTTGTATGATTAGGGACAAATGTTAAAAAATATGTAGTGCTCAAGGTTATTCAGAAATATGTGTTATCCACTCATCCAATCATGTGTTTTAGACTGTGAGTCTTGATGTTTTGATCTGCACTTTGATCTTAATCACTTTTTACTTCATGAGATACAGCCAGCGAGAGGGAGATTAGACAAAATCAAATTGAGGCCTAGGTGCTGAATTTTTACTCCCTTTGAATTTAAGGACTCTCTCATCCATATGATATAACATTAACAGAAGAGCTGAAGAATCATTTTTGGAGATGTCCAACAAAGTTGAGTCCTCATTGCCTTTCACTATTTACTGATGAAAACAAAAAAAACTTTTTTTCTGACATATGTTTGCAATACTGTTAGCTATTATAGAATATATGCTTTGTGCCATTAGAGATGGAGGAAGTTATAACCACATCACATTTACTGTCCCATTCAGGTGGTGGATATCTTGTTGTGGATCAAAACTAATTATTACCAAAACTACAACCCATTATTTTAAAGTGATAAGTCTATATTAGACCTTTGTCTAAAACAGGCTGGTGACAAGTCGGTGAATATAACCTTTTCATTTGTACTGTGAAGGGACGAGACATAAGAGTTCTCAGGACTCAACTCAAGAGGGAGCAATACACTTGCATATATAGTACTGTACATCTGCAATCCATTCCCTACACTACTAGTACTAGGGAACAAGAAAGCAATTGCACATGCACATACTCAAACGCATACATACAGACACACACACACACATTTCACATCCACGTGTCCATTGCACAAACATTCAAACATGTTCACACTCACTCAACCACAGATACACATGCACCTACACACACACACACACACACACACACACACAAACATCACAGTTTCACTAAAGAGCAACAGCTGACAAAGAGAGGCTGATGATGCACTCTGTTAACAGTACAGTGTGACTCCAGCTGAATTCATACAGTATACCAAAACTGCACAAAGCAAACATAAGAGGTTTATGTGACTGTGTTGCCACGAGACGGTTAGAGAAGGAATCAGTGACTGGATTGAAAAACAAAATAACGTGACATTACGCAAGGCTGTTTGTAGTGTCAAACTGATCACACCTGCAACGGATAGACGGAAATAGACGTGCACATATACACACACAAGCGCACACACACACACACACACACACACACACACACACACACACCTAACTCTGTTTCTTCCAGCTGGTATCAACGTGTCTGCAGAGAGAAGAAGCTGTTGCTAAGAGACCCAGCTTCCTCACCTCTCACATGCTCAACATCATTAGCTGGCCTGTACACTGTCACTTACTTAACTCAGTCCACTGTATCTGGAGAGAGAGGAGCTTGTTCTGGGCTTGTACAACATTAGCAGGACTTGTACTGCAGGCACCATTCTGGGAAAGAAAAACACTGGTGCTAGATGGGCGTCACAGGTCGGCTTAATGGCTATGTTACAGCCAGGTGAATAGGCTGGGAGGAGGAGGGGAGGGAACGGATGTCTTCTACAGCTTGTTTGTGTGGCCAGTATACTTCAGCCTGATTCAGGCTGTGTAAAGTCTGACGTTTGAGCCAATCCTTTTCAGACTTGAGCTATTTAATATCCACTGAGGATTCTTCAAAATCGTGGCTTCTTTGACCTTCAAATTGGTATGGTGGAAAATAAGACCATTAATTCTTCTTTACCTTTTCATGTCTTTCTGCTTAGGCATTACCTTTTAAAACGGTGCACCTTTAATTCAGTTTTGTTTAGGGCGCCGGCACGCTAAGATGGAATCTGAAACTTTGGATGCAAGCCGATGGCGCCAATGACATTTGGAAAGACCACAACACAATGGAATCTGTCTCTGATGCAGATTCATTTTCCTACAGCGCCACTTGGCCTGTTTTATGCTTTCTGTGTAGCTTGATGCCATATGAATGCAGATGTGCCATCCATCTGCCTTGGCATTCACGCTTCTACATGCAGCATGAACCAGACATTAAGCACCACCAAACGAAGGTCTGAATTGAAGCTGTATGGAACAGTAAATTGAAGCCAGTTCGTTAGTGAGAGGGCGCTAGTGTTGAAGTGGATGGAGATTATGAAGTGATTATCGCATGTAATTAGGAAAACTTGGAGGGCACTGCTCTGTTCTCACCACAGGGATTCATTCACCTGTAGAGATGACTGCATCTCATCAGCCATATGATACACAACATACAGTACAGATACTCACACACATGCACACATATTCACACACACGCAAACACACAAACCCTCACACATCTTCATTACACCAATTCCCCGTCCCTTCACACACACACACACTCTCTCTAAGGTGTGCTTTCAAAATCACACCAGTAAGGAGGCAATTGAGAGTTGAGAAACGACAGCAATTCAAAGATAGAACACCTTTGAGGGATTTATGAGGTGAGGTCACAATAGTTTGTCTGCTGATAAATTACTGTCTGTCTCTGTTGCTATGCTGGGGCCGTCAAAACAGCACTTGGCAACAGCGTCTTTTCCTTACCTGAGGACTTGTGTTTTTATCAAATCAATAATACACCAATCATCTGTTTATAGTGACTAATTTAGCATCAAATCTCCATACATTGTCTCTGCATCATTAGATTTCTCTGTTGTTCCCCGGTAGAGTTGATTTCATGCAGAAATGCTCTTTGAAGGGTGGCTGGGTTAATTCTTCTCTAATTAGATAATTGCAAGTGGAGTGCTTGATAATAAATCAGATCTACAGAATGAGATCATGTGTGAAAGTAACTGATGAAAACAAAGGGAGTCAAAGTAAGAAAAGCCTTTGACAAAGGAACGCAAAGTACCTGTTTGCAAACACAGACTGAACTTCCATCTAGCACAGAGAAAGCACAGGGCAGTGAGAGTGCCTTCGTCAAGTGGTATTGCCCATTAACGCTTTCGCACGTGGGTAATTTACACATTGGAGATGAGCACTTATGCCACTCTGCGACTCTGTTCATGGCTGTTCAAACACATTGCTTGCAAACTCTCTGCTTCTGTGGCCATGACTGCGTTCATCTTTATCAATCATGCAGATGTAACCTTAGCAGTGATTGACGCTTTGTGGTCAAGACTGTTTCCATGGTTACACTGAGATCCAATCCACTTCTCAGCCTTCCCTATTGCAGGTTTAAAACTTGTGCACACTGGCGGTCCTTCAAGACCAGCACTCCTGAGAACTATCCTACCAGCCCTGGAGAAATGAGGTACCCATAATGTGTCTTGTTATCCAGGTCATTTCAAACTTCCCTTTTTGCAATCTAGCAGGTCAGGCAGCCATCTAGGTGTCATGTGCATTTCATTTAGGGCAGAAGATTGTCTCCTGCATAATGTATAATGAAATCTGAACTTATCGCCAGTGGGGAGATATTGCTGTGAGGCAGGTGGCATTTTAGAAGCTTGGGGTTTGGCTTGCATTTCCCCTTGAAGATTAAACTACAACCACTCAATATCACCGCTATTAGGGAGAGATGTTTTAAGGGAGAAGAGTACCTTGAGATGTGTGTGTGTGTGTGTGTGTGTGCACGCACTTTATGTGGATACTGTATCTGCTGGTGTGCCTGAATATGTGTGTGCTTGAACTGCAGATTTGTGCACAGAGTTTTTGCCTCATCGTAGCAAATTTTAGGCCTTCTGATCAACCCAAGCTGCAGCTTCCAGGTCCCAGTGGAGACATGGGTTGCTATACATCAGTCAAGCATTACAGAGTAGGGGATGTCAACTGCAAAAGATGGCAGTTTAATGAGTCTCTGTGTTGTTTTATGCAGGCTCAGAGAGTTAATCTGTCTCTCTCTCTCTCTGTCTGTCTGTCAATTTATGATGCATTGAATCAGAAAAGCTGAATGGAAATGGGAAAATCTGATAAAAATGTAGCAAAACAGTTTTTATGCTCGCTTGAAGCAGAAAAGAAAAGGAAATTATGCAATAAATTGGATTGGAAATTCTTCTTGTTGAAGTTATAATGACAAAGGCTTGGCACAATTGTTCAAAAGTGGCTTTAGGTATTCTGAAATGTCTGAAATATCTGTCCACCACAAACTGCTGGAAATATCGTATATATATATAAGTCTCCATTGTGGTGGTGTGGCTATTCGTTTTTAAATTAAACTAATCAATTCTTGAAAGTCTCTACATTTTTCTGCTGTATATGTTTTTTTACATTCTGGAAGCCAATTTATTCACTTCAACCCAGCTGATGGAAATGCAGCTAAGTCACAGTTTTATTTTTGTGACACAAGTAAAATTCACTTGGTTGGATTGAAACATAGTTTATGTTTTTCTGTCTCTGTCTCTGTCCTGTTTTCAGATGCTGTAACCACTTTAGTGCTGTGTGTCCACCGAACTCAGATCACAGCCCTCATCTGAAGATGGTCGAGGCAGATCAGTGATCAGACCACTATAAAGTATATGAAGACATCCTGGCATGAGATTAAAAAAGGTGAGGTGCCTTAACCAGCCCAATATAGTTCTTCCCGGGACTGAATTGAACCTTTTAGCCTTAAATTGAATTAGCCTTTCACTCAAATTTGTCTTCTGTCTTCTGCCTGTCTGACCATTAAGAGTAATATGGTTACTGGTAGTCAGTGAAGAATGGAGACAGAGGAGCAGGGAGCAGTTGAGAAAAAAATACAGACAGAGGAAATGACTGAGGGAGAGAAAAGCTGAAAAGGATAAAGGGAAGGAGTGACAAGAGCTCAAAAGAGCGGGGGTGAGAGAGTGAGAGAGGAGGAGAGAGGGAAAGGTGAGTTAATGATCCTCCAGATGGAGGCTAATGAGTTCATCTAAGGTGCGCTAAGGCGCTGTCTAGACCGTGATGAAAGTTACACACACACACACACACACACACACACACCCTCTCCCCTCACTCCTCTCCGTCACCTCCACCTTTGGAGTGCGAACAAAGACACACCATGAATTGATGAGTTCCTTCCTCTGGTATCAGTGATGTGAACACCTTGCCTCTGGCTGTTCAGGCTCTGGCACAGACAGCTATTGCTTCTAATGAACAGAATTCAGCTTTGCTAGGTCCGCTGAAAGTTTCAAAACCAATAATACTATGGTGCGATGACGCCTGTTTCCCCTTGTGGATGTTCATCCCTACTTCCATCTTCCTTTTCTATCTGCAGACTATGGTACAGTATATGTCCACAAGTGACAGACCAATGCACATCAGTTGCCTTGCATCTCACTTGCGTCTCAATTACCTTGTCTTGGGATGCTTTCCACACTTGGTGATTGATTTACAAAGCTAACCCTGAGGGAATAGGATATTTAGCTGCACACTTTCTCCCATTCGTAAGTCTTACAAATGACGGATTTGCAAATAGGAAAAGATATGCACCATTGATCTTTCTCTGGGTATTACAGAGCTCCCCTGCTTTCCAAATTGCTTCTGAAATTACAATGGTGTGTATGAGGGTGAGGTGGCAGGTGGGTGGGGGCGGTGGTGATGGTGGGATGTATGGCAGTCATCTCTTCAGTGTAAACGGTTTGTTGTCTTTGATAGCCAGGTTCACTCACCTGCATCCGCCTCAAATGCAGCAGATTAATAATGTAGGCGCCTTGCTCCCCTCAGGGACACCACTGATTGGGTGGAAATAAGCCTATCGCTTGAGGTGCGCAGCCACTGCTGTGCTGCTCCAATTAAACACACACACACACACACACACACACACACACACACACACACAGATGCGCACACCACATGCACACACGCAGCAACACACAGGCAATTACACATGTGACTCTGCCATGTGTCTGCGTCTTCATGGATGTCCTCATCATTTAACTGACTAACGCTAACCAGTGCAGATAATTGCACAAAGGACTTCTCATTTCATTTCATCCAATTCATTTTGAATGTGTTATACGTCGCATAAACACACACAACCTCGACAGTCTCTAAATAATCGTATACATGACACTCACGTGTGGAGTCTAAAAGGGACCCAAGTGGTTTGTTGTGTGAAGGATCTTATTAATGTTAGAATATACCCTGACATGTGAACCAATTGCCAGGACCTGTATCTCAGTGTACAGTGTAAGAACAAAGTGTATTATTGAGCTTGGTGCATGTTGTGTAACATAGCCTTATAAAGAAAAGTCCATTATGAAAAATATGAATTATAATTACTATTATGCAATTAGTTCTACAATTAATGGAACTATGGAACTATAGACATATGAAATATAATATAATGTAAACATGTAAAATAAAGAGGTGGGCACATGCTCACAGCTCTGACGTGCAAACCTGATGCATACTGAGACACTAAAAATAAATCCTTCAATACTTCACTTCAACAGCTTCCACAGCCAGGCTCAGGGTCACTTATGGGTGGGTGGACAAGCCAGCAGGACAAAGCAACACGGCAGAACGGCGAGACAGAATTCACCCTGTATATTTGCTTTATTGGATACCACACAGTATATGCACTCTGACAACTTCGTAATTTTGAAGCAGCTATGCATGTTATGGAGGACGTGTCCTTTAGGCATGGCTGCCATGCCCCGGTCATGGTAGCAGTGGAAGCGAAAGAGAGGGTTGATGGAAGTGAGGAGTGCATGTCAAGCTGAATCAGTGTAGAGTATTATGGGATGAGCAGTGTCAGCGCCAGTAGCACACTGCTCTGATCAGCTGAAGGCACAGAGAAGGGGATGTGTTGTGTATGTATCTCTCTCTCTCTCTCTCTCCCGCAGCTCATTCGCTTACTAACACACAAATATTTGACCTCTCTGAGGCTCAGTGCGTTAGCCTTCCTTCTCAAACTCAACAGACGCTCCATTCTTCACCTCCTCTCTACAGAAACTCTAATTCTGACATTGGCTAGGTCCTCTCGAGGGAAACCTGTACCAGAACTCACCCAAACAGCTCTGTGACCAGCGTGGCCTCTTCCCCACCTTCTCTTTCATTCTCTCTCTCTCTCTCTCTCTCTCTCATTCTCTTTTGTCCTCTCTTTAATTCTCCCTCTCTCGCTGTCGTCATGGTGACTGCCAGTTCTTACCGAAGGTGAAGCGTATAGCCCATAATGAGGGAAATTAAAATTAAGATTGAGAAAACTTTGGCTGTACTTCTGTTTCACTCCCACGTAGCCTATGATTGAGTCACAGGCCTATCACGGAGACAGAAAACGGCCGTGCTGCCGGCATCATTCAGAGGTACAATTAGGTATCAACCGTGAATGGGTGGTACGAACACACAAGCATTAATACTCATTGTTTTGGTTTTTGTAAATATGTTTTTAGTAATTTTGTGTTTTTTTCTACAAGCATTATCTGCGTTAAGACAAGTTAGAGAACTAAGGTAAACCGTAAGCCACAAACAGAAAAGATAAACGTCAAAAACGCAAAACAGCAGTTTTTTTTTTCTCTGATGATGTAATGCAACGGTTTCAGACTGAATGAAGTGCGGTAGAAGAAAAAAGTAAACGACAGGTAGAAAATAAGAAATTCAAGCTGGAGAGAGCTATAAAACAGGAGCAAAGAAATGACTCTCCCACTGCTGCTGTTTGCCAACAGCTACGAGCAATCGGTTATACAAAAAACATTGTCATGTCCATGATTACCCAATGCTGGCTTTGTCAGTCTGTGAGTGCTCTTCATTGTCTTCTCCTCCTGTCGCTCCTCTTCTCTTATATAATAGAAAAACATAATGACGCTGCTCAAATCAATTTTTTCCACAAGGGCCGGACTGAATAACGCCCCCATTCTCATCATTCTACGCAATTGCTTTGTGTGTGTGTGTGTGTGTGTGTGTGTGTGTGTGTGTGTGTGTGTGTGTGTGTGTGTGTGTGTGTTTGTGTTTTGGGCAATTATAGCCCGACCTTTTCTTTCACCCTTCCTCTCTATTGACTGTGAAAACAGACTTGGATAATAATTTACAAAAAAAACAGTAGGAGTTTTGACTACTCTTGTTGCCCATGGCAGCGAGTATTTGTGTGTGTGTGTGTGTGTGTGTGTGTGTGTATGTCCATGTGTGCATAGATGTGTGTAGTTATATGTGCATATATGTGTGGACACACAGTGGTATGCATGTGTCCGTATTTGGTAGTAAAAGGATATTTTATACCCTGTGGCTGCTGGATATCCCATTTCATAATTTCCTCTCCCTTTCCTCTCCCCGGTCTCCCCCCTCTCCCTCTCGCACCATCCAGTTCCTCCTCCATGACTGTTGTGACAGGTACAGTGCGGGGCCGCTGTCACTGCCACTGCCACCTATTTGATCTCTATTGTTTCTCTTGACTTCTGCCTTTTGCAAACCCCTTGTGATTTGGCCACACCTCAGCCCAAGATCAGCGTCCTCCAGCCTTGATGCCGTGCAGGTTTCCATTCCAACCAAACACTACAGCAGCCGATTCAACCGACTAACCCACCTTCAACCAGAGAGCAGGAAATAATTAGCGGTCGTATAATGAAAAGCTGCTTCCACGCGGCTGTCGACGGCTGCAGACCTAGATGTTACTACATAGTGTGCACGTTGTAAAAATCCCTCTTCCTCTTCCTCCTCTTCAGAACACGTTTTCTATCCAGTATCAAAGCAGTACGTGTATGTGATTAAGTCAAGCACACTCGACCCGAGGGTTCACGCTCCTGCAGCTCCTCTGTCTCCATGCGAGGTCGGAGTGCAGTGTGTGCAGCGTACGTACAGATGAAGCGCCGGTAGCGTGCTGCCCGTCTCTTGCGCTGGGGTGGATTGCCTTTATTACAGGTCTATCTCCTGTCAATAGACACTACCGATTCGAGCCATTAGACCGTGGCACGTCTGCTTGAGAGAGCACTGGAGTGGAAAGATAGAGGGAGGGGAGAGGGAGAAAAAAAACCAGGGAGACAGATAGAAAAAAGGTGGAGATGAACCCATGGCTCACTGTCACTGCTTACAGAAGGAGAGATAAAAAGGGGGGAAGGAAACAGAGGGGAGGGAGAGAGAGAGAGAAGAGAGGTTGATTAATGAGAGAGCAGGGGGAGTAGAATTTGCTGCCAGTCAAACCTGACAAAGAGACAAAAAGAGAGAGAGAGAGATGAAGAAATGGAGAAAAATAGCAGAAAAAGAGATGTGAGACGGAGAAAGTGATGACTGAGAAAAGGAAAACTACGATAGAAGGGAAGGAAAATGGGAAGGATAGGATGTGCCGAGAGGAAGAGGGAGAGAGGTGAGAGAAATAAAGGGATGCGATAGTGAGGAGATGGGAAAAAGACAGAGAGTGAGGAGAGAGCGAGAGAGATACAGGTGGAATGACAGAGAGAGAGAGAGAGAAAAGAGAGTGTGACAGAGAGGGAGAAAGAGAAGTAGGGGTGAGAGACTCCAGACTAACTTGAGTGTGGTGTTACTGTCTCCCTGGGGTGAAAAGCTCAGTTCAGTAGAGTGGATCAGCTCTCCTTGCAGACACTGTTTCTCTCTCTCGCTCTCTCTCTCTCTCACACTCACACACACACACACACACACCCCATACCATCACCATCATTTCAATCTAACCCCGTGATTTTAAACCGATATACCAGCTCATAAGCTCTCCAAGGGACTTAACTGAATGGGAAATACTTGTACTGTGTGGACGTGGCGGGTTGGACAGAACTCAGTGAGTCAGACAGGGTGACTCCTACAATGACGAAGTGAAACAGGATGAATTTGTGGGACGACCCTTGTCCTCAGTGACACAACCTAACCCAGTTTCCTATACGATCTTATTTATTTATTCTGATTATTACATTTATCTAAACAAAAACAGTAAAAGATACAAATAGGATAAACTTTCAAGAGGAAAGTGGTTAAAAATACAAAATACATCAAATTAAATAAGCTAGCTATTGCTAAGTGCTAACGTAGGTCTAGTGCTAACGTTACTGTAAGCAGCCGCTGTCTTTTGACGATACAATGTCATCAGTTGAGTATTTGCTTGTTGCTATTGCCTGTAATAGATGTGTGGTAATAATGTACATAAACAGTTATCACATCGCTTCATAGAACATGTTAGATATATTTATATAGTGTAGATATTACCGTCTCTGTGATCATGGTTGCTCTCATGCACCGGCTGAAATTCTGATGTTAGGTTATTTGTAGTCGCTTTCAGTAGTCTCAGTAGACCAGCTGACGTTTGGTTTGTTTGGGGGTGTGAGAGCTGCTGTCAGTCCGGTGATGTTCTGGCGACAGTGACCGCTGGGAAGTGCAGTGCAAAAACATCACAGCAATGACTGATTATCACCAAAGATGGCACCAAAATAATAAATAAAAACAAGATTCTCGCAGATTATCACTCATTCATTCATGTTACCTTGTTGTTGGTGAGGGCGAAATAAACTTTCTGTATTACCGTGTATTACCAATGGATGAGTGTTAGGCAACACCAAGGTTTTTTCCACCGTCAAAACATCACAAACCTAACATTATATAATAGTTTAGAGCAACAGTGTTTATTCCAACTGGGTAATATTTTTATTGGTTTATTATAAATGTGAAGTAAGTTCAGGCTCTGTCCTCTGTACTCTTTGGCAATGCATCCACTGAGCTACGATGATCGCAACTGTGTGTGTCTGTGTGTAAAATTTAAGACATGCTTGTCCTAGTTCTTTAATAGCAGGCACAATCAACATTCACACACAATCAATTGCAAGTCTCCGGCATTGATGAATAACATCCCCTGCCAGTTTCCATATTCTCCTTGCTCAGTTTTGTGCTGCAGCTTTGGAACACCCATGAATATATATGCAATAAGTCAAGGGAAAAGACATTAGCTGATCAAAAGGCAGGACTTTTATGTCCGTTATTTGATTTGCACTAGCACAAACTATTAGCAGATGCGAGCCTTTATCTCTCAAACCACTCAACACCAGAGCCTGCAAAATATTAAACGCTCACATTGTTTATTACATGCCTCGATGCAGGTATTGTGTTTGACCCTGCAGCCAAACAATATAAAACCACAGGGGGATTCCGGGGATAACACATCAGACTGAGAATATATGAGCTGGTCTGTGCACCGTTCTCTACACTCTGCCTAGGCTGTTCCCATTGCTCTGAGGCAGAGGTCTAGTGAATGATTTAGAGAGCTCAGTGCATCTATTACATCCCCTGACCTGCAGTGTGTAAGGTCTCCGGAGCATCGCCAATATGTTTGCCTCTCAATCCAACCACGTTTTCCTGGGTGAGAAGCTCCTGAGGCTGGAGGGATTCTGTGAATGTGTGAGACAGGGATGGTCGCTGAGAGTTGATTGTTAAATAAAGAAGGGAGTTGAGTTAATATTCCACTTTGGTATAACATTTTTATTTTCGCAGTGAATATGTATTCAACTGGTGATTGATAATTACCTACTGGTAAAATGATCTTGATCACTGTGACCCTGCTTTATTTTGTATGCGGTAGAAGTGTGAGTTTCACAGTAACGGAAGCAGAATGAATGACACATCAGCAAAAATTGGCTGGCAGACTGTTAAACTCACATGTGAAAAGCAGTGCCAAAAACTACAAATGCCATACCAAAAGTGGGATATTGCTACAATGTGTGAACAAAGTATGCACAAAAGGTCATACCAGCAAAGCATCAAAGCACAATAAAGCAGCATTGACTCTTTTGGTGTTCAATGTTGTTTAATTTCTTTTGAAAAAAGACAATCGTGTATAGCATTAATCAAAGCATTTACAAATCTGAAATAAAATACAAATCCAGTGCACTCAAGGGTTTCAAACAGTAAATGCTGGATGGGTCTTTTCAGTCACACAGAACTCTTCATGGGTTTGTATGTTGTATTAAACAACACATTTCTTAGCTGTTGAATATCGGTTAAACCACTGCAATTTGCTCTTGTCCAGCTGAATATGATGGCAGTAATCATGTGGTCATTGTAGATTAAATTACAGAGAGAAACATCAAATAGTAAATCACTGTCCTTGGTGTCAATAAGTCTAAAAGAAGACACATAGCGATCTTTCAAATTCAAACCTGTACAACAAACATGTAACTGTAAAATTGCAGTGAAGGGAGAATTTGGCAATGGTGCTCTCAGAAGGACCTCAGAGGCAAACGTAATCATTCTCGCTTGTGTTCCCCCGTGAAAGAACATCATTTAGGGAACTTCACTTTGAGTGCACCTGCAATAGCTGCATGGCTTGAGGGCCAGAATGAGTCACTGAAGAATAACACATGTTCGACTCTGATGATAGATTCTATATCCTATCCTTGTGTAAAATCTACATCATAAAAAGAGCTAAATAATACTAATCACAGCTGTCGCATGAAAACCTGCAGATTATGTTTGTGTTGTTTCATGATTTCGCTAGAATTGAAGAGGTATGAAACATGGGTATGAGATATGAACATGAAACCAATTCAAAAGACACTCAATAGAAATCAAGACTTTCTGTCTTTCTCAATATTTGAAAAGGTGAGGGTTTTCTTTTAGTTGCAAGGTTTTCATCTGACAGCAACAATATGTTTGTGGAACAGAAAAAAATGTGCACTCCTGGTACCATTTTACAATCAAAGGGAATATTTAAACATAAGAAGTCATCTGTGTTACTTATCCTAAACATTTTAGCATTATATATATATATGACCCTGGAAGAAAAGTGACTAATACAGTATTGAAAATAAAAAATATTTACTAAATTGCTGCTCTTTTTCTGTCTGATTTTTCTTCTAAATTTGAAAGAAATTCTCTATGGATCTGAATCAGATGTACTACCAAAATTTGAACAAACCCATAGTTATGTAGCTTATTGTAAAATGTTCTTAAAACGTTCTTGGTCTATTTGCGTTTTAAACTATTAGTTTAAAATGGCGTTTAAAAGAAACTTCCTTTTGTTAACATGTAAAGCATAACCCCCAGGTCCAGCAAGTGGTATGTACAGTATTTCACATATTGGATCAGGGCTCCTACACTCAAGTCACCGGGGTTTGCAAAGGTTGACCTAAAATCAATGACTGATGTCAAGGGAATCAGGTAATTGGTCTCCCTAGACAATCAATGGCACCGATTGATCGATGACACTCCTAAGAGGAAATAAAAGACTGCAGCCCCATGAGGACATTTCACAACTTCACTTTGAACACTTCAAACAAACATTACAGTCATTTTAGCCTGGTGTGGTTTAGTCAAGTGTTATCTAGTCTAGTGCGGTGTTACCAAGTTTGATGTAGTCAGGACTAGTTTGTTCTAGTCTAATCTGGTCTAAACCAGTTTGATTTATTCAGGTCTACTTTGAAATCCAGTCTTATCTATTCTTAATGTTTCATCTGCCCATACCTGCTTTTGTTTCGTTGCCTTTTGTCCACTCTGATTGCTAAGTCTCTCTCCTATGGTCATGAATTGTTGTATTCTATTCTAGTCCAGGCCTGGGTGAAACAATATTTGAAAAATGTCTTAAGTGTTTGTTTTAACCTGCTCAGAGCTCCAGGTGTGGTTGGACTTACTTCGGATAGGACAAGTCAGATGACATCAGGTAGGTTGTCAGTCACTAAAGGTGTACTAAATTTCACATCAAACACTGACACTGTGATTGGCCACACATGATGGCACTCACTGTACCACCACTATGTCAAACCCCTCCCCTCTGGGACCTAAGGAGGTTAAAATAAACTAGAAAAAAATATTCACAAATACTATTTGACCCAGGTCTTGTCTGGCTTTAAGAAGTCTTTCCTGATGTCAACCTGGTCTTGAGATCTGTGCGGCCTGCCACCAGTGGCTAGTCTAAGGTGTCTGGCTCGGCATCCATGCAGGTCTCCCAGGGGTTGCGTGGCATGTGGGGCATAGAGATGAGGAGCAGGGCGACTCCACTGAGGAGGAGCAGGGTGAAGGCAGCGCACGCACAGGTGAAGGACCAGGAGTAGTAGTATTCAATCCAGATGGTCTCGTCGCTGTCAATCATGCGCTTGACAGACTGCCGCATTACCTCCACAGAAATGATGATGCAAAGACCTGCAGTCAAATACAGAAAAGGATTGTTCCTAATGGGAAGGATCTAGTTTGACTGTTAGCACCTTTTCATAACCATTTAAATAAAATATCTATACAGTTCAACATTTACACACAATTTGATTCTGAGAGTGTAAAAATCTACACTTTTTGATAGTTTTTAATACTTTATTAACACTGGAAGATTTACTGTGTAGATAATGTTCTGCATTACAAAGTGTGCTTGAAGAGACAAGGCCTGATCTGTGGAGCTTATATCCATATATCTGACCTGCAAAGGCGAAGAACATCCCAGCAGGCCTGAGCAGGTAGTCCCGCCCCTTCCCAAAGGAGAAGATGACACAGAGGGTACCCAGGATCATGAAGAATAGACTGAAGATTGCGATGGCTGCTGCTGAGATATTGTACTCTGAAGAGAGTAGAGGGACAGAGAAAATAGGAAGGGAGAGAGAGTGAGAGAAAGGGGGGGAGAAGTAATGCAAGGAGAGAAGGAGAAAAGAGAGGTGGATTGAAAGAGAGAGAAAGAAAGAGACATAGCGAGTGATAAAAACCAGAGAGAGAGTGGGTACGAACAGAAGGGGAGGCTGCAGTATCGTTTACACTCGGGCGGGTTATGACAGATAATTAGCCTTTAAATTAGCCTCACTTAAAAAACAGCAGCCACTAATCCACACTGGAAATAATGCCGACAACATGACAGATAAGATGCTGGAGGTAGGAAAACCATGCAGCCGGTCTCTCCAGCTGAAGTTGGGCTCCTTCTGTCTCTGTGTGAGAGCTGTGTCTGTTTGCTGTGTCTGTTGTTTGTTTGTGTGCGTGCATGTTGTCCGCTCAGCCCTGTATACCTTCGCACGCTTCGTGTGGCAGCCGGGAATTAACACAGCGATGTAGGTTCTCCAGTGCTATTCATTTACTTGGTGCATCTGATTCTATTCAGTATAACTTGCTCACGGTACTCTGGACCAATGCACTGCTGGTCAGTCACTATACTTCCCCTCTACATGTGCATCATTACTGTACACCACGCTGCTCCAGTGTGCGTAGTTAAGATTGAATGTATTCTCTCCATCGTATGTCTTTTACGTTGTATGTGAGGTCCTGTTGTCCCTGTGGCATGCCTGTCCGTCTGCATGTACTGTGAAACTCTCTACGTTGTCAATGCGGCTCTTCACCGACGTCACAAGTCAAGATCCTGTACATTTATTGCACTTGAAACAAAACCACTCCACTTTGAGACCGATGTGTATTCGTCACATGCTGATGTGTGTGTTCTTTCATGCTTCCTCGTCTATGTGTCTGTCCGCATATCTGTGTGTTTCTGTGTCTACCTGTGTCTGTGACGATGTGTGTCTGTGTATGGGTCCCTGTGGGCATTTATGCAGCTTAAGCAATTTGAGGTCCTGCCTGAGGACACGTCGTCTGGGTGAGAAGCCGGCGGAGCGAAGGGAAACAGCATCTCTCTGAAAATAACCCTCTGGCTAAAACAAGGAAGATGAGGAGATTAAAAGAGGATATTGTTGCCGATTTCTTTCCGATCTGGGCTGATCTAATATCAGGGACGGGTGAGATGTGTGTGCACGGTAACTGTGTGTGTGTGTACATATGTATGTCTGGGTCTGTATGAAGGAAATGTCAGTTGCCTCCATTTAGACCTTCTGCTTCACGTTGCACTGTGTTTCTGTGTCAGCATCACACACACAGACATTTAAGGCCCATATCTCTTCCAAGCCAGACTATCTCGGATGCCCTCTAAACATGTAGGCCAAACTGCAGGTTCTCTGGCCAAGCCCTAACCCAGCAGGGACGGAGGACGTGAGGAGGCACCCACCTTTCTGGGTCTTGACTTCAAAAACTTCTGCTTCCTCCCCCGATGTGAAGTGTTTGAAGTAGGAACAGTTTTTTGCTGCAGAGTAAGACAGGAGGAGAGAGAGAGAGAGATGAAAACACTGATTGAAGTGGAGAGTGCAGGTGGCTTTGGTTGTCTCTGCCCCCCCGTGTGTCTACACTACCAATGAGTCTAGAAGTCAAATGTCTCAAAGGATGCCATTAGAGAGCAAACACAGCATTAATGAGACACACACACATCTCTGGAAGCCACTTTTTTCTATGCGTAAAACACTGTCACATCTATTTCAACCATTTGGACATTGTTTTGATGATTCACACTGCTGAAACACACCATGCTGTTAGCCTGGTTAATAATTTGCTTGCTGTGGTTGTTCAGTCACTCGGAAGCACTCGTGTGCAAACTAGTCAAGATAATGCTTTGTAATACAGTTCAAATCTCTAAAAGTCTGATATCTCTCAAAAAGGCTTTTTAGGAACTGAAAAATCAGCTTTACTTCCCCATTTGCAACCATGCATTTTTTAAATTTTACAATGGATTCTGAATGGGTTTCAATAGTTATTAAACTCAGCACATAAAACTGCACGCAACCTTTCAGTTTAAGTAAACAAAATCTATAGCGGTCTATAGAGAGATGGACCTGATACTTCACCAGGGGGGTGCGTATCCCGACACAGGGGCTCAGGGGTTCAAAGGTGTTCTCTGTACTCACTATTTACCCAAATATGTTACATCCACACATGAAAGAAAAAGATATTTCTGAAACACAATTTTTGGTAAAGACTGCTGCAGTTTCTTCCTATTTGATCAGAGGAGCAAATTACAGCAATGTTCTTTGACTTGCTGTCATCCTAAAATAAAACATGTCTCAAACTCAAATCCTTCAATCAGCCACTCTCATTTCCCAGTGCCAGCCACACAAACACTGTCCACAGGAATCATAGTTTTTGCACGATGCTTGCCGAAACTCTAGTCCTATAGTTATAATATTAAATAGAATAACATTTTTCCCCTTTCACACATTCATCTACCTATTTGCTTGCTGTCTCTAAGGGTAGCTAGGCGGGAAGAGAGGGATGGAGAAGAGGTAAAGGCCAAATGACCATCCCCTCTTCTCTCCTCACACACCATCCTTTCTTTCTGAGATTAAACGCATAAAGCAGACGGGTCTTCGTTCTGTCCACACAGAGATGGACAATGTTTGTGTGCATGTGTGTGCGTGTGTGTGCGCACGTGTGTGTGTGTGCGTGTGTGTGTGTGTGTACCAGGCAACAGAGGAGCTGTTTTTTACCCAGGATGAGAAAGAATCACTAGAGGTAACCTAGCAACAGGCTGCTGCTGGTCTTATGTATTTTCCCATGTAAAGGCATATCGAGAGGATGTGTTGGTGTGTGTGTGTGTGTGTGTGTCTGTGTGTCTGTGTGTCTGTGTCCAGGGACAGAAAGGCTAGAGATAAGGATAGATGGAGGCAGGGTCACAGCGCAGCTTGAAGCTGTAAACATATTAGTTTCATTAGTCTATTTTCATTAGGTCTCTTCAGTGCGAGGGCTTCGCTACAATGTGTAAATTATGTGTTTGTGTCCAGCTAGAAGATCCACTCCAGTCTCTGTGAATGACATTATCTGCCCACCACACAAAGACAAGAAAACAAGACCTAATGGAGCTTCAACAGCTTGGGTTTCTAGTTCTTTAGTCGAGAGTCAATGAGATGGAAAGCAGTGTAACAAAATAAGGCTTAAGCTAGAGAATGCTTGAGTTTTGTTCTGTTGCTGAGGTGATTTTGAAAAACAAGCTTTGACCATTTCACGTACATTGATATAATAAAAACTGGTCTGTTAAATAGTATTTTGTTGACTGTTTCAACATTTTATTCCATTTCAAATTGTATGTTACAAATATTAAGTATGATTTATGATTTATGCTTTGTAATTGCCAGAGCAATGTTGTCTTCACTGCCACAATAGAAGGTAAAAGTTACTCTACTTTTGTTGCCAAGTTCTTTCTGTAGGTGGCACCTTATGCCATCGTTGGTGGAGTTGACCAAAAAAGATAAAAATTTCAGGCTTGAGTCTTACATTGAACAGGTGAAACACTGATTAGAGCCATGTAATGTACAGTGAAGAGGAAATATGTGAGTGCATAGCATTGACCTTGCAGGCGGGCTAATGGGAATACTTAGTTCCAGGGAGGAGGATGATTAGGACGAGGTATCGCCTGTCACTTCGGTTTTGCTTTCTTCCATTAAACTCTGTTCCTTCTCTCTTTGATATCTAGCGTCTCCCTTTCCCTCCCTTTCCACACTTCAGCTATATGCTTCTCCCTCCTCCTCTCCCCACCCTTAATTATGCCTCTGCATGTATTTTGTAAGAGTCCCTGCCTCTCTCGTCCACCTTTCCCTTTCATCCTTCTTTCAGTCTAATATGCCCATGATTTTTCTTTTCCCTCTACAATCGGTTCCCCTCCTCCTCCTCTTCTTCCTGCTTTCACTTATCTTTGAACTTTTGCAGGATAGATGAACTGCCATCAAAATAAATTGACTTTTAACGGACTGTGTACAGAATTTTCATGTTTTTTTCTATGACGAAGAGTGACAGGATGCAACTGGGCGGACCCAATTTAAATCCTGGAAATAGCTTTTTTTTTTTTGCAGTGGTGTTTGTGGTGCGAAAGGTTTTTACGAGAGGGTGGCGGGGGGGGGCTGTTCTTTTTCTAGCCACACAGAATGACCGACTGATTCTGGGTCAATGTGAATAGGATGGGTGGCGCTGGTATTTGAATGGCTATTCCATCAGGAGCACTCATAACTGGGACACAACAGCACAGGAGAGTCCTCACGTCACGGCCCTCATAATCCTGTGTGTGTATGTGTGTGTCTGTCTGTTTGTCTGTCTGCACGTGTGTGTGTGTGTGTGTGTGTGTGTGTGTTTACATACATGTGCATGCTTGTGTGTGAAAGTCATCATCAGCATTGTTGTCATCACCACCACCACAAACAGCACCATCTCTCTCCTCACAATCTGTAAGTTGTGACAGCCATTAATTCTGAATGATAACGGATGTCCTTTTATATATTGACTATTTCTTTAATGTGTAATTCCTTCTTATCTATGAACCTTCAACTTGTTTGCTGAATCCAAATGAATCCCACACCCCCAGAGTCTCGGTTCTGCGCCATGAGCTGCGAACCAGACAGAAGAAAACGACTAGGCATCTAGAAAGTGAAAAGGTTGGTTCAAGGTGACATCAGTGCTTTTGTGGCTGAAAAAGGGGGTATGAATTGGGGGCACCAGCCAGGCATTGTGTCCCTGAAATTGTTGGATGGCGCCACAGGAGGACACACAAAAGCAACGGAGGCAGAGTGTTCATTCGGAGCTGTAGATGTTAGGGGGGCTAATCTCTTAACACTGTGATTCCCGGAAAACCCAGAAAACATGGGCTGCAACTACGAAACTCAAAAACTTCATCTCTGGTAATAAATGTCTCCTCCCTTGCTTCTTTGCACGTGCATGTACACACACACACACACACACACACACACATATACCATTTATTCTCTTTATTTCCCAGCCGAGCAGCATGATGTGATTCATAAAGGGTTTGTTTGATTTTTACAGCACTCAAGCTGTCATGCGTCATTTGTGGGAAGGTAATTTCAAAAGTCATTTGGGTTCACTGCCTCGCTGCTGTTGTTATATAACTCCTTCACAAAAACATTGTAATTGCGCCAGTTTGAAGAAGTGCTGGTGTACGCGTCACTCGATGATCAACTCCCCCTCTATTTGGGAAAATGCAAAAGCATGTTATTAAATCCAATCACCAGTGCTTGCCATTGGTATACATCAAGAATGTAATCTGTTACTGTGCACTCTCAATCCAATCAGGGGGCTTTTTCTACATCAGTGTGTCTTGCTTAAGTGCTCCACACTCTCGACTTACACACTATACTGAGAAGCAGATAAAAAAAACACTGGTGTGGTGTTGTTAGCCACCCAGGTTCTACACTCAGTGGCCATTAGGTAGACCCATTAAGTACCATATCAGACCCCTTGCTGCACCCAGAACCTCCCAGAGTCATGGCTTCTGCTGCAAGGATCCATGTCTGTGCCTGATATTTGCCTGTTTGGAGCCCAACTGCTTTTTTTGCATGACTCATTTTCTTTCAATCTTTTCTAACGACTGCCAGCAATCTATTGAAGTGTACATTAGTCACTCTGTTGGGCCACTCACAACCCTGCTCCTGAGCTAAGATGCTATGCACATATTTCAATATATATCCTGATTGTCTCTTGAAGGTGTTGGTGTGGAATGAGTTCCCATTGCTGATCAGTGGCCTGCGTCCTGCTTTCTTTTCACTCAGCCAACAGCAGGGGCTGTAGCAAAGCAGTCATTACACTGAATACATCTTAATGAAGTTATTTATTTTTACTGTGTGGACATGCCAAGGGGCACTGTGGCATGCTGTGTACTCAAGGTACTCCATTTCCTCTGGATTGAGCCTTGGCTTATGAACTGCTTTCCCTGAGTCCAGACAGAGGGAAGCAGGTGGGTTGTCATTGCAATGGTTCACAGGAGTGAAGCCGTCTATTGGGTCACAGTGAGAACACACAGCTAATTAGAAAAGAGGATAGATATATTTGAAATGTGGGGCACACTGTGGTGATGAAGACGACTAAGACATACAATCTACTTGCTCTGACATGACTTCAACCTGTGTTGCATGTAGGGGTAAACATGGATGTGACAATTAGGTTTGTAAGGCAACATGTTTTTGAGGGATTATTTCCTGATAGAAACCATTTCCTCCTGTGGGTGTCGGGTGATTGACAGGAAGCAATGTGTAATGTAATGCATGCCCTGAAATGAAAACACTCAATGAAATAACGATAAAACAGAGAAACTTTTGACAAAATCAAATTAAGGCTTCATGTCTGCTGTGATGAATCATGAAGCTCGGAAAATTTTCACGTCAGTGGAAGTTGTTTTTAATGCTGTACAAAAATGAAAGGAAGCAAATGGCTTATTCTGAAAGTAGGAAAATGAGCCCTGACAGCTCCAACTGTGTTGACTGTGCCGACTGTGTGCAATGTGTGTGTGTGTGTGTGTGTGTGTGTGTGTGTGTGTGTGTGTGTGTGTGTGTGTGTGTGTGTGTGTGTAATGATACAACGTGTGAAGATATTAGTTTGCTGCTGTCAACGTTAGGATCAGTAACACATCATGATTGGAACAACTGTCTTTTAAGGGCTTTTGGGGTTTATATTGGGTATTGAACAGTCCACTGAGGTGCTGTTCATTTGAGACAAACAGGTGGATGGTTTTACATCAAGAGGGCACTCTGTGAACTGATCCAGTCCAAAAGCAGAGATTCTGCTTATTTCGGGTTTTCATGCTTTTATATCAGACAGCCGCCACCTCGGTCTCGGTCCCGGTCTTTTTTTCTCTGTCTCCCTCTCTTTCTTCCGCCCTATCACTCTCCACCTCACCATCCAGGGGTATTGTATAATTCTGTGTCCCCCATTAGTACAGCATCACCTCTCCTCACTGAAGGGCCCCCTCCAGCTTGGGACCCCATGAAAGCACTCCCCCTTTTCTCCCCGATAGAGGCATCCTTGCCACCCTCCATCCTGCTCCTTTCCCCTCACCATCCCTTTAATCCCTCTTTTGCCTCCCAGTTGTGCTCTAACTTGTCAGGTGGAGCTGGAAGCCACACTTCATTACGGCCTGAACTGATCCTGATGTAGTGGAGACAGGGACTGTGCCGATGATAGAACCAGAGTGAAATCTCTCCGTTAGGCTGCAAGGCACGCACACCAGCTAGAGACCATCTAGAGGCCAGCTAGACAGTGTTTAGCCGTGAGTTGACTCTGTTCGAAGGCAGCTTGTAATTAAGTGAGAGTCGATGCGTGTACAGGTGCATGTCAGCATTGTGCAAACAACGATTCATTGGTGACATTAGAAAATACAACTTAAATTAAATGAGTTCTCTGAAAACTCTTTCTCCAGGCAGTCCGGTGTCTCGTTTGATCAAAGCAAACCTCAGATGCAGTGAGACAGTCAGCATGAACAAGAGATGTAGATGTTACATTTCTTTTTATATTTTTACTTTTTACAGACTGATCATGTGCTGATAATTGATTTAACACATTCTCCGGGACCCCAGTGATCCTGTAAGGGACAAGTGCTAGGAAAACAAATAAGCGCTAAGGAGAGAGATAGAGGGGGTTTTCTTTCAGATATCACAATGGGAGGCCATCAGCCCAAGCAGAACAGATTCATGTTTTTCTCATGTTAACTGGGTGCTATGGCAGTCATACCCTGCCATTACGCACTTGACTTCAGCTGCTTGAGCGCTCTTAATTGGCAGTGTGTTCAGAGACTTCCTCTGTGGAAGATAATGATGGTTCAAGGGACGGCTGGGAATACAACACTCTGGCCTCAGACACACAGACCAAACACACTACCAATGCGTTTGTGCATGAGGGGAGCCATGTGTGCTTGCATGCATGTATGTGTGTGTGTGTGTGTGTGTGTGTGTGTGTGTGTGTGTGTGTGTGTGTGTGTGTGTATTTGTGAGAGACAAAGAGAGAAAAAAAAAGAGAGTATGGCACACAGAGAGAGAGAGAGAGAGAGAGAGAGAGAGAGAAATTGAGAGAGAGCAGAGTAGGAATTGGATTGAAAGAGAGGGAGATTATCACACAGCTGACCAAGCCTGCTCACACCACTTACTGTGACTTTGCCTCCTGTTGTCCTCTGGCTACATACTGACAGTGACACAGACTCTCAGCCTCTTTCCATCCTTTCCCCTCCCGCCCAGGCACTCCCCACAGGATTATGAACGCTTTCCTGTGATCAGGGCAGTGACACAGGCTTGATGTTTTTACGATTTAAATTGAAGCCAATTTGCTGTGTTTACAGTGTTTACTTGTGGTAAGAGTGTAAAGATTAATGGAAATTGTGGTGAAAGCCTCAGATATCCAAGTGGGGACGCTGCTGTTAGAGGGGATTAATATAAAATGAGGAAGAAGGAAGCAGATGAAAGCTAACAAGGGGGGACAGAAGGATAAAAAAAGGATGATGCTGCCACCAAGTCCAAGATTTGTTTTTCTTATATAAACTGTTTTTCTCCTTGGAACAGCACGTTTGCACAACTGCACGTAGTAGACCAACAGTTTAAATAATTCTTTCCCGGTTCTCAATTTAGTTTCCACACTTTCTAAATCTGTCAAAGAAAAACCCCTCACCCTGAATATACATCCAGGCTATTCTCAGAGAGCTAGCAGGGTCGCCAACCTCAGAACAAATTCACTTGAATTACAAACAGAAATCGCTCACTCAAACGCTTTGCCCCTAGGCTGGCTTGCACTCTGACGACACCAGGAAGACTTGTTTGTCACTATGGCGTCAATCAAAAAGGATCCTAACAGCGAACAAAAACACAAAGCACCCAACAGATGGTTTTCTTACACACAGTAGCGAGACAGAGCAGGCGAATAAGCTCCATACCTCCAGGTAAGCTGATGGGGCCGCAGCCTTTGCCCTGGGGGTCCTCCTCCACGATGTAGATGCTCTTCTTGCAGAGCCTCCAGAGGCCAAAGTGGGCTGCCTGGCAGGTGGTGTTGAGCTTCTCCACCCGGGGGCTTAGCACGGCCCAGTGGTCAGTCACCACCGCCGCCAGCATGGATGACATGCCCACCAAAATCACCAGAGATGTGATCTTGACCTTGGTCGCCTGTTCTTCAAACATGCTGTCACTCCGTGTGCGCGTGTGTGGTTGTGTATGTGTAAAGTTGTGGGTGGGAGGGAAGTGTGTGTGTTTGTCTGAGTGTGTGTATGTGTGTGTGTGTGTGTGTGTGTGTGTGTGTGTGTGTGTGTTTGCGCACGCGTACGTGTTGTGTGTAGGAGAGAGTGCGCGTGATCTTCGAGAGTTTTTCCGAGAGTGTGCGCAACAGAGCCGGGGTTGCGTCGGTGTGTCTTTGTCTTCGCTCTGGGTCCTTGACGTAGGACGCTGACTCCGAGGTCCCCCTGTCTTCTGCACGGCGCAGTTCTGATGTCCTCTCGTCTCTCCCGTCCTGCCGTCCACAGCGCTTTCTTTCTCTATCTCTGCCTCGTGCCTGGTGGTTGGTAAAAAGGGGCCAGATAACAGTGCCCTAGTTTCTACCTCTCTCCTCTCTTCCTCTCCCTCCCTAGTTGCCTTTGGTGAGCTGGGGCCGTTCAGCTGCAAGATGTATCGGAAAGTGTTTACACCTATTAGAGATTCGTTGACCATGCTGAAGTCGGCGAGAGTTGGGTTGGGTCAAGATCAAACAAGATCGTTTGAAGCTTAGAGAAAGCTCAATCGATTTTGAAGCCTTCCAGTTGTGCTCTAGTAACTACACAACGTAATAGAAAGGATTAGCTAATGAAACCTTTTTAGTTTAATATTATGCCCAGTAATGACGTATCACTTAGGATGAATCGACCATTCATCCAGAACATTCTCTGTCACATCTCTCTGATATTCTTATTCAGTCCAATCTGTTTCCAGCTCAATCGTCTCAGGCGCTGTGTGCCAGGGGACTCGTGGGGAGAGATTTCCTTTATTAGTTGGCAGCTGAATGAGCTGATCTACTTACTCAGCCAATCAGCAGTCAAGATCCGAGACAAGGGTCCCACCTGATGGTGGCATCCAGATTTGGAAAGGGAAAAGGCTCGAACGTGGGACCTCTAAAATTTAAGGGTTATTCAACAGATAAAATATGTTTGAGGAGGCAGTGCGATTGAATTTTCAGATCTTTGCACATTCTTGTGCTATGAGTTAAACTCATTGTCTTGACTATATACATATATACACCGATCAGCCACAACATTAAAACCACTGACAGGTGAAGTGAATAACATCGATTATCTTGTTACAATGGCACATCAAGGGGTGGGAAGCAATATATTGGGAAGCAAGTGAACAGTCAGTTCATGTGTTGGAAGCAGGAAAAATGGGCAAGCGTAAGGATCTGAGCGACTTTGACAAGGGCTAAATTGTGATGGCTTCTCCAAAACGACAGGTCTTGTGGGGTGTTCCCGTGTGTGATGATGCTCTGGGCAATGTTCTGCTGGGAAACCTTGGGTCCTGGCATTCATGTGGATGTTACTTTGACACGTACCACCTACCTACCTTGCAGACCAAGTACACCCCTTCATGGCAACGGTATTCCTTGATGACAGTGGCCTCTTTCAGCCCTGCCACTCTGCAGAAATGGTTCAGGAATGGTTTGAGAAAGAGTGACAAAGAGTTCAAGGTGTTGACCTGGCCTCCAAATTCCCCAGATCTCAGTCCGATCGAGCATCTGTGGGATGTGCTGGAAAAACAAGTCCGATCCATGGAGGCCCCACCTCTCCACACTTACAGGACTTAAAGGATCTGCTGCTAACGTCTTGGTGCCAGATACCACAGGACACCTTCAGAGGTCTTGTGGAGTCCATGCCTCGACAGGTCAGAGCTGTTTTGGCGGCGAGGGGGGCCTACACAATATTAGGCAGGTGGTTTTAATGTTATGGCTGATCGGTGTATATATATGAAGTATATTCATACTCTAATTTCGCGCACCAAGCATTCATGCTAACTCAAATCTAACATTGTGCTGTGTTTTTTTCTGCTTCTGAATTGACCTCCAACAACCTGGTATATTTTATTGAGAGAATAATCAGAATCGGTACTGATCTGCTAAAATGACATATTATCATGTAGTTTGAGGAGGGAAAGACTGTAAAAATATGATACATCTCAGAGGCACAATCAACCTTCTCCCTGTGAAATACTTGAATAAACGGACATGCTTTTTATAAACCACTGTGCCCCACTTTAGACAGGACTCTGGCCCATTTTCAGTCCTGACAACTCTCTTACGGCTCTGGGTTTTTAACACACTAAATGGCGAGACATTTAGAGCAAGAGTGTAAGGTGTAAAGGGAAACTCTTCAAGACAATATGGTGCTGCAGCTGGGTGTGTGTGTGTGTGTGTGTGTGTGTGTGTGTGTGTGTGTGTGTGTGTGAGAGAGAGAGAGAAAGAGAGCATGCAATCTGAAAACAACAACAGTGTGTATAGATGACTCACACAATCTGATGGAACGAAACTGCTTTTCTTAAACACCATAAGTAGTTTACTGAACCAGAAAACTGGGCATCAAAAAGTCATCTCAGAAAAAGAAAATCCATAGTGGGGGTTGAGGGAAGATGAGAAACGTTTGTGTTCATTATCACGTTTCACCTGGATGCACTCGCTGTGCTTCTTTTTTCCTCTGAGGACGAGTCACTCGCTGAGGCTGTGAGAGCTATTGCTTGTCTCTCGGTGTGTAATAAAGGTCTCCTGTGGCACAGCCTGTCTTACTGGGTGACCCTCTGACCCTCTCCATTTGCTCATGGTCCCTGGGTGGCCGTGGAGGAACAAAACACTTTCCAGCTGTGGAGTCTCCAAGCAACAGCCAACAGCGTGGAAGACCGCTGTGGAGCCGCTGTCAACCTGCCAGGGATGAAAAATACCAAAAACAGACAATAGCGTCCAGTTTAGGAAGCACCTCTGACTCACCTGTGGGTGTCACTCACTGGATTGTCACCAACATTACTGACAAAATCACTGACAAGCTGCCGGTGCCATGTAATGACAGCAATGCCGGTTGAAAGCAATTCTACTTAAATCAGGATTGACATGGCTAAAATCAGCAGTGATTCAATTCAATTATCTCTGCCATCTTCTCTGTTAGGATTCTTGTTCCAGTATGAAAAACAACTTTAATTGGCGGCTAATTTTACCCATAGCTGAATAGATTGCAGAGCCTTCAGAGGGACCCGACTGTATTCATCTGCTAATGACAGGCAACATTACTCAACTAAATTAGATTACCCAGACCCCAAGGCCATTTCTATGAGGGTCATGTTAATATTCAGCTATAATACAATGGGATCAGTTGGTATACATGTTAGCCTCCACGGCGCTGTCCTTGCTCATGCGACCTGTTATTGCAAAAGCTTTTGGCCATCAATCTGCATAGAATTATGTGATGTGGGACAGTGTGGATGAGCGTAGTTTGAAGAAAAAATTAAATTAGTTGGAAATGAGGCTGAAAAGGCTGATGTAGCTGTTGTGCTGCAACACCAGATATTAATATCGAAGGATAATTTCCCCAGCTAGATGAACAGATCTGATGCCTCTTTCATCAAAATCAAATAAAACCAGCCAGTAATTACATGTACCAGACAGTAGGAGGGTGATGCTTTCTTTTCATGTGAGGCACATCATACCTCAATGTACCTTTGTCTGTCTCTAGTCACCTGAGGACCATGCCACAACCATTGCAAATGAGGTGATGAGCTTCTGTTTTCCCAGTAGGCTCATTGCAGCATTATTTCCACTATAAAACAGAACCGATAGAAAAATAAGTCTGAGGAAACCCTCCTCCTGCCCTGTGAACTAAGGCACTTTGACCTTCCTTGAGTACCCTTTCAACATCCATCTTGGTTGAACGACTCAGACGGATTTAACATCAGCCAGGTGACTGTTGGCGTCATTTGGTTAGGTTCTCTCTCAGGCTGGGAATGATGGCTTTTTAACATTTTGATCTAAGTGCGCTGCCATTCGCAATGCTGACCTATTTATTTCTGTGCAAACAATGCAGACTCCGAGGCTGAAGTGGTTCATAGCTCATTCTGCGATGGCAGTGATTCAATCTTATGCAGCAGAATTGAATTGCCACTCAAAGCCTCAGAGAAGTTTAGACCTGCGATTCTGAAGTGATGCCGTGGAACGTCGTGAAAGGAAAAGATGGTCCACTGAGATTAATGGTTATGGTAATAATTGTTCTGGATGAATCCCTAGACACTTCAAATACACAATATTCCTTTGGTGCATGGACGGGTGACGCTTCTCTACCTTGCCCAGACTGTAAAGGGGAAGATAGACTCAGTTTTTGGTCAGAAAGGAAATGAAAAAAGAGCTGCATGGCATGAATTAGACATCTCTAAGATATTGTTTAAAAAGAAATCAACAGTAAGGCACAACAAAGTAACCCTGATTTAGTTTATTTATATTAACAACATTGTGTGTATGTTTTTGGTGGAAACTGAAAAGCGACAGTGAGAACAACCATTTGATTAAATAAAAAAAAGGACAAGAAAGCCAAGGCACTCTACTATTCTACATCAAAAAAATACTTTTATAATGGTGGCACACCAAGAACAATGTTTTAGCATGTTTTAGCTTCACACTCCAGTTTTTCTAATTGAAACATGACAAGTGCCTCGGTTTCTTTCTCTGTGATTTTTTATTACGCAACTCATCCAATTAGCACCTTCAACGTGCAGTTTCACTTTTCTGAACTCCTCTATATTTAGCTATGTTCTTGAAAAAAACGACTGTGTTTATCCCACAATAGTCAAAAATCAATATAAGCACATAAAGTACACCTGCCGCATACACGTGTAATAGAAAATATCGGTTGTTCTCCTACAGGACTTACTGTGCTTCACCTTACAAAACAGAATATACAGTAGATTCTTTTTCGTTGAGTGGCAAAATCACTGTGAAGTGCATGGACCGATGCCAGATTTCATCAAGGCATTATTCTATCAGCAACACCACCATTTGATATATTGTTCAGTAAAATGATGCTTTGAATCCTCTGTGCGTTTTTGCAAATGTTTTATGTTTAATATTTTTTTGTATATGATTTTTTACTGTACTTTTATATACATCGTTGAACATTAAAACCAAACACATTTGAATAGGTTTCCACACTGTAATATGAAAGTGCAAGATCAACACTCATAATGGTTTATACTGATAGCTTTCTTTTACATTAGCTTGCTTGGATATGACGTTTCTATAATGGAAAATCAACCACACCAAATACATTCAAATACTATTCTGTGATAGCTTGAGCTTGCTTGGCCAGACAGAACCAGTTCCGTAGCCCTAAAACTGATAAAACCCCACCTCGGTTGGCTCTTGGAGCAAGCTCAAGCAAACACTCAAAGTATTTTCTTAAATACAATAACAGAATTTTTCAAATCATTTTCACCAGGTCTACCTTTATCACTGGTCCAATTCTCAGCACCATCAAAAAGCTGTGAAAGGACCTCAAAATGGATAAACCTGCCACAACACAATATTTCCTGAGAGAACTAAAAGAAAAGGGAAGTGATGGACGGGCAGGACTGGAGCTCACACACGTCTGGATATTAGACATAAATCCTTCAGGGACAGTCGCAGACATTTCCCTCTGCTTCTGTCAGGAACTTCTGTTTAACATGGGAGGGGAAAGGCAGACAGGCAGACAAGCAGACAGACAGACAGGCAGACAGACAGTGTAACAGACAGACTCTTATTTTCCGCCTGGCCCTGATTCTTATCCATCCGACTCTGGATTCTGGAGCTCTATTCAGAGCAAAAGGAAGTCCTGACCTGTGCCTTTTCACAGTTCTGGGCACCCCCACTTTTGTCAGCTGCTCTTTTCTGTGACAGGCACATAGACAGACAATGCCACATCCCTCAGGGGGGCTGCGCTGGAAGGATGATAGACCGATGTGGAAGTGAATAAAAGGGCCATTGGACAGAGAGTGTTCCAGTGACAGGTCATTTTGTCACTGACAAATGTCAAAGAAGAATAGGACTAAGGAAGATATTGAAAGGAGGGCAAAGCCTTTTATGCTGTTTGGGGGATTGGATGGTCTACATGTACAATCTGTCAAAATGATTAAACATTCAATGATCCAACATCACAACTCACCTAGCAGATAGTTTTGTAAAGACATTACAAAGACGTTAAAAAGGTTAATAATTTGAGGGTTCTCAAAAAAATCTACTCTTCTAAGAGACAGTGCTGAGAGGAGTCCCTGTTGTCGCTATCAAATCCATGACAGGTACACTAACTAAGTAAGGCAAGACCACACTGGTGAGAACACACAAAACAAACGAATGGAGAGAGGTCCACGCTTGATAGCAACTGCACACATGGAAAGAACAAACACGGTTTCAAGTCGAAGAGTACATTTCATTTAGCACCTTGTTATATCATTTACAGGCAGAGTACTGCTGATTGGCACATTTTAAACTTCACGCTCAGGTTTCCCCACGACGTGTAGTGGTCATTACACCAGCAAAGGGTGAAACGCTCTTTTAAGCATTTCGACACATTTGAAAGATAACACTGATCTTACGTTGGCTACAACACAGAAAACGGTAACTCTACTCTGTCATGCCGCTCTCTAAAAGCAGGGAAACGTGACTAAAGAACCGAGGGTCTGTTCATGGCTTCATCTTCGGTCCAGCTGACTCTCCCCCTCATCGTCCTGTAGTCCTTTCAATCAGGACAGTCACTCTCTTTGGAACCCTTAGCTATCACAAGCCCTCAGGCTCTAACAGGTTGGCCCCTATCCCTGCGCCTCCAGGTGAACCTTGAGCCCAGTCGCACGCCACTCACACGGGCGTGGTCCTGCGATTCACCCCATCCTTTGGGTCGTTGGGGAAACAGTTATGGACCTGGAGGAACTCAGCGGCTGCGTCGTGCTCGGGGCTGTACGTGTTCTCCGTGACGCTGTCCCTTGCCAGGGCATACATGGACAGCTCGCCCAGCGGCCTGCTGGGAGATGGCGCCCCCTTCCGACCGACCACCGGCGAGTTTTCCCGCGACGCCTCCGTGGAACGAGAGCTGGAGTGCGATGTCCGCCGGCGGTAGCGGAAGCTTGGCATCCGTGAATATGGGGAAGAGGACGAGAGCGAGCGGATAAACTCACGCCGCGCCCTCCAGCGGACTTCCTTGTTTTTCTCGATGTAGATGTTGATGGCGAGGACCGCCACGGTTTCAGCCACAATGAAGGAAAGGGCGCCAAAGTAGAAAGACCAGCCGTAGGAGTAGGTGTACTTCTTGTCATCGTCGCGCTTGTCGCTGGGGTCACCTGCATTGCTGGAGATGTAGACAATGATACCAATTATGTTGCTCAGACCTAAAAATGAGAAACAGAAAGAGACGATGAGAAAAAAAATTGATTAAGGATGGAGTGAAAAAGAATGAATGAAAGGAGTCAATGGTCCATCACCCATGACTTTAACAAGAAACCCATCAAATCACAGCATGTAAAAGTGATTCCAGGACTCCATGTCTCTATTGAGGCCCTTAGTGATGTGTATCAGCGCTGTAGCAGTCGCCAGCGCCACCATTTCCAATAAAGCCTTTTTTTTCCCTCCATGGCAGAAGTAACATTTTTGACCACAGGTGCCGTTTCAAGCTGCCTTTCTTTCATCGCCCAGCCCTAACACTTGTGGCTCACTGTGTGCCTGTGGAGTCCTCCCGCTCACCTGCGGCTACAAAGAGAATGCCAGCGCTGAGGAGTATGTTGTTCTTCTTGCTGTAGACGCGTCCGAGCCCGACACACAGCCCCCCCAGCATCAACAGGACGGTGCTGAGGATGGGGAACACGCTGGATGCACGCACTAAACCTACAGGGACAGAGAATGGGAGTGCTTGTTGACACTGATTTTACTGGGAGAACATCATGAACATCAATCATGGAGGATAACAATACGTTTTTGTCAGATGATCAAGCGGGCAAATTCAAATACAGTCACATGATGTCACAGCCTGCTAATGCTCGTAAGTTGTGGCTGAATGCATTTGAATGACGTCACATTTCGCTACTCACTTTACTCCTCATGTAACCCGCTGACAAACAAAAAGGTTGTGGTCAGCCTGCTCGCCTTTCAAAATAAAGACAGACAAAGAGAAAGAGTGGGTAGCACTTACGCAGGAGGTATTCAGAGCTGTCTGTGTCATAATCATTGTCATCGGGAAAATGGTTGATCCTGTAGCAGCTGCCTTGGTTGATGCCTACAAGACAAAGACAGAGACAGACAATATCACCGACCGAGCCTCCATATCAGTGAAGACTAATAGTCCGCTGTAAGCCCACTGTATTTACCCATCAGGGCACTCTTGTGTATGTACTGTATATGAGCATTGTTTCACCCACAAGAGCAACCCTATCCAGGATCTGTACACCGATTCCCTTTCCAGTGAAGTTGAAACGGATGTTTTTCGATGTCCGGGGTTATACTCGTGACTGTATCCAGTCGGTTTCAGCAGGCTAAAGGACATAAGTGAGGGTGCTGGAGTCAGAGCCACAGTCACTCTCCCTCCCCAGTGACCTGTATTTGTTAACCTATGTCCACTGCAGTAAAAAAAACAAAAAACACTCCTGTGCACCTGGCACAAATCAGGGAGAATGGAGTGGGAAGTCGCGTCTCAGGTGACCCTTGGTTATTTGTTATTTCTCACAGCGCCATTGCCTGAAAAAGAGGAGACAGCGGGGGCAGCGGGACATAAAAAGAGAAACGTAACGCTTCCGATTGAAGTCATTTCAATTTTATGTCTTCCATTTGGACGTATCCATCGGGTGGCAATGAAGAGCACCATCGGGCGAGTTTTTTTCATTGTTCATTGTTCATTGTTCTTTCTTCAGCTTTGGTTGGACCCATTAATTAAACTGGACCCGTGCACATTGCACAATAAAAGCAACATTCTCTGTAATATCAACTCATTACCCTCCCTGTGGGTTTGACTTCCAACCAGAAATGATACCCTTTGACCCTTTTAAATTTGGGGCCAGACAAGGATTGCTGTCGATAGCGCCTAGGGCCTACCGGGGCTCCCATCCCCACTCTGGAACCGGAGGAAACTAGTGAGAGGAGTGGTAGTTTGTCATTTAAGGAGCAGTGCTTACATGACATAGTGGTGTGATTAAAAATTCATTACCCAGAGGGATTTGGTGGGTTGTGGCACGTGTCCAAATCTAGCTCAGGTGAATGGCATATCTGGAGTGCTAGGAGAAACAATAAGCCTATTTGAACAACAGCTGACCATTCATGCTGGCATCTTCTAGTGCCTAGGTAACACAGAAAGAGAGAATGTAAGAGAGAGAGAGAGAGAGATGTAAGCATTGAGATGTTAAATCTAAGAGAAGCCTGTAGCCGTAATTGTGTGGGAGTGTAAACAACACCTTGTCTGGGGAGAAAGAGAGGGACTTAATGGATATACACACTGTTGTGGTGGTGATGCTGGAAGCTCTTAGGCTAACATTCATTCACCATTAGAGCCGTGAATACCCTCAGCACCTCTCTTTCTGGCTACAATACCCATGAGATTAAGGTGGGCTGTCACTTTCTTCATCGTGGGGAAGGTTTGTGTGTGCGAATGTGTGTTTGTACGTCTGTGTATGTTTGTTTGTGTGTGTATTGCCACGTATTTGCGCTCATCCCAGTGCACGGCAAAGGAGGAAAATCAAATTCACATATTCAATCGGGTAAGCCTCAAGTGAGCTTCGCCTATCTCTTCAAGGCTTTAAGACTTTCCCTCATCCCATCCGCAAAAACACCTCGTCACTTACGTTTCATCCCTAATGGCCTGCAGACAGACGGCCCGGGCTTAGAGTTGACCCAGCCCTGCATAAACCACAACCTTCCCATTAAATGACTATACCGATGGCAGGCACCTGTCAACTCCATTTCCCAGGTGCCCTAGGGTGAGCCACACAAGGATCACGGTCTGCTTCCATTAACTAGGTCTGCCGCTTAATAAGGGACATCAAATTAATTAGCATCAAATCAGTGGGTGGAAATGGAGCACATGTTTCTGTGTCTAGTCACTGACGAAAAAAAAAAAGGGCTGTGCACTATTTAAAGCAGTGATGTGAGACTTTGTGCCTCGTGAAAACACACATCGAAATCTGGCTCACGTGGATAGAAAAAGAGCAGTTTGCTTAACAAAAACACAAACAACGTCCTGCTAATTGGTGTATGCCGTATACCCGCGCAACGCCGCGATGCAAAGTATATTTTGTATGAGTGTGTGTGTGTGTGTTTTCCATTCAGTTGAAATGTTGAAGATGCCAGGGCCTTTATAAACAAACACAGCCTTTATAAACCTGTCTTCTTTATTTCTACTCCCACATATTACTGTTCTTTTCTCTCTCGTGTATCTATTTTGCTCTAGTCTACGCTCACACAGTCGACACGCCCCTCACCTGCTTTACTCTGTTCTACTGACTCTCTCAGAGCCCAGACCCCCAGCGCCTCCAGCCTGTCTGATGCCTCTGCCTCCTCCCTTGTGTGTGTACGTATGTGTGCGTGATGGAGGACGGAAGGAGTACAAGGCAATATTGCAACTGATTGGGAGTCTGATTATGAGCAGAGGCCTCCAGGCTTGTGATTTATGACGGTTATCAGTTAGTGTGTGTGCTTGAAATGGAATAAAGTCTGAATACTACCTGGGAGGAAGTAGAGATTACACAAGGGAGGGAGGGGGTACAAGGAAATGGAACAGCAACAGCAAGGGGAGAAAATTAATGATTGGGGTGAGAAGAGAGTGATTTGGGAAGATTAGAAGCAACATTGAAGGGGGAGTCAAAGAGAGGAAGAGAGGAAGGAAACAAAGAGAGGGAAATCAGTAAAGGTAGAGAGAGAACGAGGATCATGCAAACAATATTAGAGAAAAAGGGCACAACGTAGCAGCAGATGGGATAAACAGAGAAACCGACAACTAGACAGACAGCTCACACAAAGACAGACAGAGACAGACAGACAGACAGATGCCTGTGAGATGTTGGTGGTGAAGAAAGGTGTTGAAAAAAGTGGGACATGGTCCTGAATTTTGCTGACGCATCAACACATTGCTGTTTCTCAGGAACTCTGGGGCATCTGGATGAAGTCACTGGGTGGGTGGGTTGTGACAAATTGGGAATTAATTGTACACAGTACACAGGTTACACGGGACGTCATTTTACATGAGCGCACATGGGTTCCCGGGGCCCCGACTGGAGAAGCAAAGACAAATGCTGAGCTTTTCCTCCTCCTCTCCAAGGCAACCCCAGTTAGTCTTTAATAAGCTAATTTACAAATAAACCATCTCCAAGGATGCCTTTGACGTCTCCATTGTGTTTTGATACCCACCAAACAAATGGCGGCACTTCCCCGGCTATCCCCGTTCCCCTCACAGATCTCCATCCGCTGCACATGACAGGTAACACAAATGTAGACATGCACACGTATGCACACGGACACATGTACAAACACATAGTATGTGTGTGTGTATGTCTGCGACTGCTACAGCAGTGTCGCCGCCGGCAACAGGATGATGCACTTTTTCATTATTGTGAATTTACCCAGCTTAGCCAATAAGGTGCCAGTCTCAGTGGAATACACCAATAGCATTGTACCATCAAATCCAACACTTGCTCAATCTTGTGTCTCCAGGAGTACAGTATATCATGACAACTAGCTCCACGCTACATCTGCCCCCACTTTCTCATTTTCTCACTTCCACTCCGATAGCTCTGATTGATGAATAAACCTATCAAAAGTGACATAGATATTGCATAGCACTAGAACTGCATAGCCTCCAGTGGGTAATGCCCATTCAATAAAGCTACAAAGAAGCTACATAGAAGCCCATTGCCTTCCCATAACAGATCTGCAGAAAATGGGAGTAGCAGCACCTTGTTCTGCTTTGCCATTTATTCCTGTCCTCAGTCCATTGAGATCTGTGAGGCAGTATGAGAGAGAGCATCTCTGTGCTGTGGTTTACAGCAGGTTGTGTAATTAGGTTTTATAGAGCTGCAAACAGATAGAGCACTGTTCCAGGAGCTTGTCGTCAAATACACACACACACACACACACACACACACACACACACACACACACACACACGTATGCGTACAATTACTATTGCTGAAGAGGGGAACAGCAGAACAGATTACAAAAGCATCCATGTTATTGCTCAAAACCTCTAGTCTTGGAGTCCATGTGAGGATGAAAGAAAAGCAATTTGGCGACAACATCAGTGATTCAGTGCTGATATGACTGACAGTTGGTTAATTAAATTGTCACTAGGGTACAATTTCTTCAAACACAACTCTGCTTGGGGTATACTGTGCATATGTGTCCATGTCTTTGGAGCAAAATTGAGATCTCTGCTATTGATCTCCAGGACCTGGCAGACCGTTGGGTATGCTGTAGATTGTTACGCTTTGTGTTATGATTGTAATGCATTGAGATGGAGATGCTTACAACAAACAAATCCATTCACTACACTAAACATTATCTAGTTTGTGTGAGGACAATGAGTAAAAAAGACATGATACTGCACCCCTTTCACAATAAGAGCATTTTTGAAACTTTATGTGTTCACATCTCTCATATTGTACAATATGTTTTGTGCAATCATTCATATTGCACAATCTTCTGTGACTAGGAACCCATATTAAGAAAGAATTAAGAAATATGGTATTGCATGTTCATGTTAATATGTTTATTTTGTGTGTCACCAAACCACCACGACAAATTCCTATCACTAGTAAATGTACTGTAAAATCAAGTGATTCTTGTTTGTGGCAGTGGGGTGTGGTTTAGGCATCAGCTGTAGGCGGAGAGAAGGTGCAGGAGCTCGGCGGGGAGGCAGGTGCACCTGCGAGAGTTTAGGCTGATTAGTAGTCAGCCTTTGTTCCACCACCTAACCTTGTGTTTAAATCTCACAATGAAGCCGGGTCCGTGATGATCACAGCACACCGGAGACAGAGCAGAGACTGGACCCTGTCTGCCTGAAATGGCAGAGCTGAAGAAGTGGCTGATAAGTCAGAACGTCTATGTTTGAGTTTTGTTGTTTGTTTGTTCCATTTTATTTTCGCAGTAAACCGTCTGTCTCCCACCTCGTCTCTGCATCCTTCCTTCCACCAGACGCCTGTAGTGGCAAGAGACTTGTCACATTGTTATTCTGATAAATTATTTTTCCCGGTGCTTGGGAAATTGATCAGCTAATAATCCAGACGTTCATCCCCAACAAAACTGCCTCTTTGAACAGAGTAAAAAAAAAAATGTTGGTTTTTTTCACATTAGGTCAGCATTGTGTTGTCTTGGCCGTGGCCTTGAAGATAGACGGGGTGAAAATGTCTGCAGAAACAGGAACTCGCCTAATGTACATCTGCTGTCTATCAGGTGAAAATCCCATGTCCATTTCTAGTTTTGAAACAACAGAAGCACTGCTACTTCAGTCAAATTAAAAGCAAGTGTCCTTAAAAGCAAGCTGAGAGGAGAGGAGAGGAGAACGCATCCAAAATGAAAGGTGAGTACATGTGATTATGAGGAGGTAAAAAGGGAGAGAGGCTCATTAAAAAGGAGAATAGCGGAAGAGACAGCCATATGGTAGATGAAAGAGTGTTGAGAGTTGAGGAGTTAAACCTATTGGAGGACCAAGCAAAGCAGATAAAAAGAGAGAGCGCACATCTAACAGTGGAGAGAGGGATAGAGTGACTGAGGCGGACTCTAGGGCTTGCTGGCTTATTAGTGCCCGCATGGCTTTTCAGTTGTTGCATTTTAATTACAGACCTGTGGAGCATGCTGGGAATGACAAAGAGCCTCCCCCACAGGACCCCTTTTTGCTCTGTTCACCCCCCCCACCCCCCTCTTAGCACCTTCACCCTTCCTCTGTGTGCAACAACACTGCCGCTCCTCCAAGCAAAACAACTGCCTCGCCGCTCACACCAATCTACCGCCAGCTGGGTTGTTTTACTGTAAATATGTACCAGTTAATTGGATTAGTAGGTGGACTCTTTTTCCTTTTCGAAGTTGTTGTTATTTACTCAAGTCGCCAATGAGTACAGCCTCGCTGATCCTGATGCAAATTATGTACAGCACTTTCATTTGCTCACTTGGCCTTGAAAAACAAACACTGAGAAAAGTACTCTATAATTGAGTAAAAAGCTGACTTAGCTGGAAGGTAGCCTCGTTCATTTTCTGTCTTGTTGGCCTACTGGAGAAGAGGCAGCACTTGTTGAGCAGGGATTGAGAAACACTATTACACGTTGTTTTTGTTTCGGTTTCTGCTGCAAAGCAGGGGATTGAGGAGGGAGCTGTCCAGTGCTGATCTGGCATGGTGGACTCGCGAATGGCTTCTATCTCTACGCAGACGTGTGTCACAGAAATGTGTTGTCGCAGAGAGAAAGATGTGTTGTTGTTGTTGTTGTTGCAATCGGTTCGGAAAAACATGGTGATGTTTCCCCCAATAGCTGTGATGCATGCTGAGCTATCCCTGTCAATAACCCAGTGTGCACTTGTCATTATGACCAGGGGGTGACTCTTCCTTCCTCGTCTTCTCCTCTCTATTTATGAGTCTCCATGACAAAAAAAATGAAAGCTTATTGCACAGACATGGTCTTTGTCCCCAACCTTATCAACATCAATTTAGTCTCATCCACTCTCATTAATCTGGGTTTATTATCCTCTTGACAGCAGTGATGGGGAATCATGGGTACTGGATTGTCTGAGTATGCTTGACATAACATTCGCTGATATATGTAATGTCTGCTAGTTTCTTAGAATCTCAAAGGATATCTGATAGACTGTGAGTCTGTCCACGTTGTAGACTGCCTAGCCAAGCATGACTCAATAACCAGGGTGTTCTACACAAATGTCTTGTGGGTCCATCTTAAACAGAAGGCAGGCCCAGAGAAGATCAATCATAGATGCTATCTGACAGGCTGAAGCTCTTGCAATAAATGGGCTCTAGGTTTGACTGACATATTTAAGTTTATTGCAGGGTAGTTTTTGTTTCAAGAATGAAAAAGAAAGAATTGACTAAACTGCAAACAGTCAAAAGCCACTGATGCACCACTGAAACAGATTTTACGTAGGCAATGAAAGTGTCCAATGTGCAGGCAAAAGACGTTTTGCTGGTTTATTCCAGAAAATAAAGTAATTATACTGAGCTTCAGCTGCCTCTCTGCTTTAATAAAATAAAGAAAACTTTTGTTGTCAGTGGTGCATGTAGCCATTAGTGTTAAGAAAAGTCACAACAAACAAAATAGAATACATTAAAAATAAATAAAATACTCAAGAAAGGAATGAGATTTTTACAATAAATGTATCATATCACAAGTACTAAATGTGAGTGGTAAAGATGTGACACTCCAAAAAGTTACTAAGCTCGTCCCACCTCACAAGACAATTGGAATTTTACATTTGTAACGCAGCTAATCCCCCAGAAATGAAAACCTTTGGCCGGGGGGCAGCCTCTGCTCTGCCTGAGACTGGAACACGATGTGCTGTCTTCGGGATGGACGCCTCCCCCAGCTGCTCATTTGTCTAAGGTGCCTACCTGTGGCTGGGTTGAGAGTCCTCCTTAATGTCAAATACAGAATGTTTCGAGGTATGTTTCAGAATATATGGCATTACTGCGAAATATACTGTATGTTGACTGGCCAATATTAAATGTATTTTGACAGTTTTCGCATATTTAGAAATATATCTTGAAATATATTCTGAGGTAGGCTATTTGTGATTTTATTTTTATTTTCAGCGTGGGAATTGATAAGATTGTATGCAGCCCTGTTTATTTCAAGGACTGTGTCAGGACAAAGTGTTTATAATTATAAACAAATCTGTACACAGTCGAATCGATTCCAGTGTTGATAGCTGAGGCAAAAAGGCAAGGGGTGGCCGAAGGCAGATTGGTCAATGAATGAATGTCTGTCTGCCTCTGAAATAAGACGTCACTGCCAAGAGCCATAAACAACAAATTCTCAACATTAAAAAGATGAACAGATGACGTTTTCCCCATATTCTAGACAAATAATAACATTTGCTATTTTTCTCGGACATGACGTGAACTCATCTATTTTTAAATCATTGGGTATGTTTCCATAGAAATGTCAGGGATGTTGCCAAGCAACAGCATCAGATACAAAGAACATATGAATGAAGGTAGACTAATAGCGCGCGCATTTCCTGGCCCCAAGTGTCTCAAAGTGAATGGGCTCAGACACCATGGGTTGGCATCGCATTGTTTTCCCTTCTAGCTATTTTATTATTTACATCTTTATTATGTAGGCTTGAACAATGCGATGGAAAAGTTACCAGACAACAGGAGTCTAAGCGTTTACCAGGAAACCTGTAGGCAGCCTCTCATTAAGTTGCATAGCTCCAGGTAGTCTACCAGTGTGTGAGAGTGCATTGTTATATGTATCCAATATTTTTATTACCTCTGTGAGTTTTATCCCCCTTATAGTAATTTCCCATTTTTATTCCCAGCTCATGATGGAGACATTTGGCACGCGCAAACGGAGTGCGTCCTTTTGTCTGCTCAAACCAATGCGCGCAGAGCCTATTCAACTCACTGAGAAACAAAAGAAACCTTCTTGAGATAGAGAGATGGTATTCAAGGGGTTCAAAGTATTCATTCTACAAAAAAAATAAAATAATAATAATAATCTTTCTAGTAGCTGGCATGTTATTCTCTTTCATAACGTTCCGTGCGTTACAGTCCAAAAGTCAGACTTGGAGTACTTGGCTTACCTTCTATACAGCAGATTCTCCACAGCCCGGAGTGGGTGAGATCGCCCCTCTTGGTTTTGGGCTGCGACTGGGTGTCGTCTGTGGTGGCATTGGTGGCGTTGCAGATGTACGCCCGCGAATACAGCCAGTAGTCCGTGCCGATGGCGATGGTCATCAGGCTGAAGGCGGCGAAAGCCCCCACGGTGGCCAGCAGCGTTTGAACCCCGCGTTCACACCAAGCCATGGCGCTTCATACTAGTCCACAGACCGGTCCGACATGCACATGGAGCGCGTCAAGGCGCAGATCCTTTGGTCATGCTGGTGCGTCCACCCAGTCCGCGCTCAGCTCCTCTCCTGAAAGCTGGGGTGTGTAATGAATATCGGAGGTAATATCGGCTCAAATGCTCACTTGATGCTTACAAACAACTGGTTGTTGTCGTGAATGTGAGAGGATACCAACTGTGCCCACTCCAGTGACTCCACGCAGGTTTGAGTCACACAAGTGCACAGGACAGCACGACAGAAACATCATATAGCATTCATAATACCACCAAGCAGTTCATTCTGCTATTTTTTCCCGTTTTCGTTGTCTCAAAACACTTTACTCTGTTCCCACACAGATTGCGGCTCTGTTTAAACTCAATGCCAGAGAGGACTACGTCAATGGTTCCAAATGAGACCCCACCCTCAACCAAATCTAACCAATGGAGGAGATATCCTGTTGAATAAAGAAAATAAAACTCTCTCTCAGTTAAAATTTAAATTAAATTGTTGCATTCAGTCGTGTAACTTCTTTGGGGAAGGATTAATTGGCTAAACAATCTGTCTCTCACTTGAGACACTTAGTTTTTTCCTCTCCACTGAATTCAGACGCTATGAATATTGTCAAGCTCGCAGTCAGCTGCCACCGGGGAAGGGGGGCAGGGAGAGAAGTAATGACAGGCTTTGACACAGCGGTTCCCCCGTGGTGCATCCCCACCAACCAAACCCCGTGCAACAGACCATTAAAAAAGCAATTAGATGTTTACTGAGTGTGTGTTACCATCAAGCACATTGTAAATCACTCCGGGCTCATTGGGTTTCCCAAGACTGACACAGGACAGCAGTATGCTGTTGCTAAACAGAAGAAACCGAGATACTTGTAACAGAAATAGTCGTTTATTGCAGAGAGTACAACGCGACACTCACCTTTAGCATGGGTGAAATATTAACAAAGACAATAAGGAAAAGAAGGCTGCTGACTGACATCTGTAGAGAAATAACAGATCCTGAGATCTAGTAAAAGTCAACACAGTGGGCAGAATTTACAGCTCAATAGCTGAAAGAGCAACAGAGGGTGTGTCAGGGACGACCAACTGCTCCCCTCTGATGAATCTGATTGGCTGCTTTCCAGGTCTGGTTGGATCCGCTTGGTGGATGGCTTTGTGTGTGCATGTATGTGTGCGTGTGCGTGTGTGTGTGTGTGTGTGTGTGTGTGTGTGTGTGTGTGTGTGTGTGTGTGTGCGCGCGCGTCATTCACAGGAGGCAGTCGATGGCTGCGGAAATATATCACTTGTTGCTGAGTAGTGCATCTGTATATGTCCACACAGCCCACAGAAAGAGAGAGAAAGATGCCAGGAAATGACTGTAACTCTTGAGCTAGTAAATACGATGTGAGCTTGCTCTAAAAGTACATTCACACATGTATAATCTCTGTGCAACTCAGAGCAGAGCACCATTCTGCATAGCTGCATGCAACAGAGAAAGGAACTGAAAAATGCACATTAATTTGAACTCACTCTGTCCCCCACACACCCCGCTATCCATCGCCATTGTGTTCCTACCTTTTCCATCCATCTCCACTGCCACTTATTCATGTAATTTCTCCTCTATTAATCTCTCTCCCTTCTCTGTACTAACCTCCACTTCCCATCTACCGCTATGCCATCAACATGTCCTCTGACAACATTTTTACATTAATTAGCTCATTCATCTCACATAATTATTTATTTCCTGAACCATTACAGTTCATCTCCCCCCCCCCCCCCCCCCCCCCCCTCTCTCTCTCTCTCTCTCTCTCTCTCCCAGCTCACACGCATCAAAATCGCTGGCCCATCCCCCTCTCCTTCAACACTGACTTTGATCAGGCAGCTGACAAATTGCTTTATTAAACATGCAAAAGTGCTATTCATGCCTGTGTAAACACCATTAGGTTCAGATTAAAGACATGCGTAACGCGTCGCTGTGCCAGACGGGAGGTTTTCAAGCCAGCAGGGGAACATTTTAGAAGTGTGCTGCCTGCATGGCTTGCAAGGTGCCTCAAGCTTGAGAAATATGTATTCATGATCTTGTGCCAGCCTGGCTTTCTTGATAAAGTTGGTCGACCAACTGGTTATTTGTGCCTATCACAGTTAAGTCATCAGAATCAGAAACACCTTTGTAAAATAAATGCAAGTGTGTCAAAAGGTTGAATGAAAAACACTGGGATATAAGTTTCTGATAGTGTATGGATTCAGACCAAATATTTCCAAAAGAGGCTGAATGAACCATTTATCGTTTTGTAATGATGAAAAAAAAATTAAAAAACACTTTCTATTTGTAAACAAAGTAAGAACCTTCAGGATGTTGTGAGACTTGTACTTCAGCAGCCCTCAAGGTGGCGATAACTCCCTTTTGATATCACAGTCCCGAAGAAGGACGGAGAGGAAATAGATATTCTCGGCAAAAATCCTAGCAGGAATAACAGCTAGGAGGAGACCGTGTCGCTGCGGTGTGGCAGTAGTAGTGGTACAACGCATGCGCAGTAGGAGCAACAACGCCCTTGCGCACTCTCTCATGGACTAAATGTCGCAGACTTGCACTGCGCATGTGTACTGACAGTTGGGACGACAGTGTCTCCTCCTCGTTCGTCTCCTAGTCATCATCTGAACAAAGGCCTGCCCCTTTTCAGGAGGATTTCTCTACCGCCATCGTTACTTTACATGTAATCGTGATTACTAAATCAGATTACGGTACTTTTGTTATATTTTTCAACGTAAATAACAGTAGAGATAGCGTCCGAAATGGATATGGATCACAATGAAACCAACGTCGAGACCAAATCAGCAATGCACACTTGGCGTTATCGCCACCATTTTACGTACAAAGCAGATCAAGGGAAAAATATCATCGTCCAGTGTAATCTGTGTTTACCGAAGGTTAATCTGCTATCAACGTCGAAGACCTCAACATCAAATCTAAAGAAGCATCTAGACGTAAGTTGTATCATTTAATTCTTACTCTTATAATTATCAATCCCCGTCGGGTTAATGTTTCAAAGAATGAATGAATGAATAGCCGACCTTGTGATTATTAACGTTACATTTTAGCTGCACGTCGATTAGCAACTCTTGGTGTTGGAAGGTCATTTTGTGCTTCCAGTGCAAGAAACTCAGAATAATATTGCATCTAAGCATTGTTTTGCATTTCTGTTACACTTGAAGTTTGAAAACCGATGTAAACTAAAAACCCATCTACATAACAGAATAGTCTTATCTTACTTCAGCAACTAAATGAGTGAACACGAAGAGAATAACACAGCGTTATTTTTCCATTGCATTTCAGAGAACACATTTGGGCTGCGACGCCAAGCCTGATGGAGTCAAGAGGGGCAGGAAGAAAGAAGAACACAACGGTGAGGCTAGTAGGCATTGTCAACTCAAGAAACTAAAAGCAGAAATCATTTCCAAATGCCTAACGCAAGCAAAGATAGATGATCTCATCTTCAGTTTTATTGTGGAGGATTGCCAGTCATTTTATCTGCTGGAGCAACCTGGCTTCAGGAAACTGATCACGGGCTTAACGGAGGGGCTGAAATCCATGGACAGAGTGACCCTGTTCACTAAAGTGGACCTGGGGTTCTCCAGCATGCGGGATGAGCTGATGGCAAAACTCAACAATGTCCAGTATGTGTGCACTACAGCCGACATCTGGACAGCGAGCAACAGGAGCTTCTTTGGGATGACCTGCCACTGGATTGATGCAGATTCGTTGGAAAGGAAATCCGCTGCCCTTGGGTTCGCTCGCCTCCAGGGCAGGAACACATACGACACCATTGCCGGACGGATACATGACATCCACGTGGCCTACAATATCGAGAGTAAAGTTCAGACGACAGTCACGGATAATGGCAGCCCCTTTATCAGCGTGTTCAAGGAGTTTGCAGTCGACAACCAGGACAATGACGATGACATTGGGTTTTATGAGAACGTGGGTGCTATACTTGAAGGTGAACCGGAACAGGACATGCTCTTGTTTCTGCCGTCCTTGCAGCGCTGTGCATCACACACCCTTGACCTGATTGTCACTGAGGACTTTTGGCAGGCAGTGTCCCAAGGTCCCATGTGCCAGTTACATTACAGTACAATGGCCAAGGTGTTTGCCATATGGAGCAAATCCCACCACCTCCAGGTCGCTATGGATGCAGCTGAAGACATAGCAAAAATGGCACTGGTTGTTCCTGCTGTTATACGCTGGAACGTTGAATACTGTGCGGTGCAGAAGATTGTCTCTCTCACTGAGAGGGAGCTGACAGAGCTGTGTGCCCGCCTGGAGGTCCCGAGGCTTCAGCCGGAGGAGATGGCCTTCCTGAGGGAATACGTCGCTGTGTTCCACCCACTTGCTTTTGCACTTGAACTCTTCCAGGCTGAGCAGAAATGTTACCTGGGTCTGGTCATCCCAACCATACTCAGTCTAAAGAACAAGCTAAACGAGCAGAAAGCTGCGGCACATTACTTCGGTGAGGTCATTAACACCATTGTGATGGCTATAGACGTGCGCTTCCAAGAGCTGTTTGCCAGTACAGAAGCAAAAATTGCGACAGCGACAACTCCTCAGTTCCGCCTGTGGTGGATGCCTGCTTCAGAGAGAGACGACATGTGCTCGGTGCTGGCAACAGAGGCGTCCCAAATGGAGCCGTGTCGCGAAACCGAGGAGAACACCAGCCGGAATCTGTCAACCATTGAATCCGAAGACGACTTCTTCAGTTACGGGCCCGTGAAGCCTGCCGGTCAGAACCAACAGCGGGGAGCAATGGACGAGATCCGCAAGTACCTTGAAGGAACGGGGAAGAGCCTAGAGTGCCTGCAAGACTTCCCCAGGGTGAAGCAGCTTTTCCTTAAATACAACACCACGTTGCCGTCCACGGCCCCCGTCCAGCGCCTCTTCAGTCAGAAGGGCAACCTCGTCACCTCGCAAAGAAACTATCTGACCGACGACTACTTCGAACGCATTCAACTTTTAAGATACAACAGCAACGTGTGCTCTTCGATCACAGAGTGAATAGAGGGTGACTCTTGTATTTATCCTTTTGATTGATGCAGAATCGGTGTGCTAAAATCTGATCATAATAGAAAGTTTAAATTGAGTAGCATCTCATATCAAATTATGTCGCCAAGATGTGTTTTCTATATACTTACACCTACCTGTTTTGATAGGCATAGCAAATATCTTGCACCCCAAAAAGGCATACTTATATATGAAATAGCCAATCGACAATCATAGACAGACATCCAAGGACTGAAAAGAACTACAAAAACACAGCATCTTTTTTATCTGTGCTTTATTGTTGTGATTTTAAGTAGCCACGGGGGTAAACTGAATTGATTTTATCTTTCATTTAGCCTAGTTTGTTTTTTCTACTGCTGTTTAACAGAATGCATCTCTTATCTGTATGTTTTATATTACATAAAAAAAGAGACAAGGAAAGGCTGTTTTTTTTGTCTTCCTTTTTTTTCATGAAAAGCACTGAGAGCCCAGAAGTAATCAGATTAGCGATGGAATGGGATTACTCCCATTACCACCTGATCTGCGTGCAGCCCTGACTACATCAACAGACTACTGATTACTATTTCAAAGAAGCCTGTGTTTGTCTGTCTGTCTGTCTGTGCGTGAGTGTGTGGAAGCTGGAGAGTATACACACACACACACACACACACACCATCATTCTGGTGCTGCTGTGTCCCGGGTGTATTCTTTGCCATGCGCCCAGATGTCAGCAAAGAGCTTTAGTTTTGCCAGACAGCTGACTGGAGACCGCTGGGAGGCTCATACACCGGCGCTGTCTAAAACAAGAGATTTCTGAAGCTGCAAAACCAACCCCAAGAGCGTATTAAAGACATTGAGACTTGCATGCATGCCTATATGTTCTACCCTTCTGCCTTTCTATGACTTGGATCAGGGGCAGTCCCAGAAGGCATTAGATTATATTCAGAGTATACCCCCACCCCTCCACCCTCACTCCATCCCGGGTTATGGGGATTCTATTCAACAATGCATCCGCTGATTGGGAGGAAGAATGAAAGCTTGAACGTGAGAGGTAAAACTGCAGGGTTGCTACAGAGAGAAATGTCACATCAAAATATATAGTGCTAGTACATAGATAACAGATATAGGTCCTAACCCAGTTGGAGCAGTGATTTTAAATGAAAATGGTGAAAAGCCGATCAGAGTTGGGGGAGTAAAGGATTACATGTAACGGGATTAGAGTAAACTGTTTACAAAGAAATTGGGAACTGCAATCTGTTGTGGGACTGAAAAAAAAAAAACACTGCAGTAATCATATTACAGATACTTAAAAAATAGGTCACTGCCTGCTGGATTACTCAATCACATTTTAAGTTAAAAGGTATTTTAGACGTGTTTGTGAGATTATGGACACAAACATTTATAGGTTTTGACAATGAATATGGCCGATAGTGGATGTAGATGAGCAGTTGATTTGTACAGGAGGAAACATTGAGTCCTTTCAATAGTAATGCACAGTGAAAAGGGGCACAGGAACATCTCACTGGGCTTTCTTTCTTACTGTTATCATGTTACAGATGCTTTACAAATGCTTTCTCATTTTAAATGATTTCAGCTGGGGTGTAAAAAAACAAAAAACAAAAACATCCATACATCTCTTTAACCACCCTACAATTGTATTTGAAGTTGTAATTTGGTTTCAAAATGCAGTTGGTGCTAAATAACTAAATAGCATCAACTGAAACATTTTGAATAGAAAATGACAACATAATTTGCTCTTGTGATCCATTTCAAATTGTGTGGCTGCCCTGCCACCTGTTGGACACACAGAGGTACACTTACAACCAGATCGGTTCACTGTTGACTCAAGAGAAGGCGACAATAAAAGAAACTATAAACCCCAGTTCAAAGTTTGATCCAAAGTGGAAGTTTTAATGATTTAAGAAAAACAATGGTACAAAGTATTACGTCTTCATACTGCACATCACATCAGTAGGCCCTGCTTGCATCACATTTCCACTGTTCAGTTTGAAACAATTAGTAATACTCATGACCACACATCAACACACAGCATCTAGGACAGGATCGTATTAGGCACAAAGTGGGTAGATGTACAGTGTGTGTGTGTATGTGTGTGTGTGTGTGTGAGACATAACAGCATTTGTCAGTAATTCATAACAAGGCCTGTCCATAGTCCTCTCGTGCTTCCTTCCTCTGAAAAATAACCTAGAATCCCTTTTATTATATAAAAGCAGCATGGTGGAAACAAATAATACTAAGTTACTACCCGTCCACCATATTGCTTCCACTGAGTCTTGATATATTATATCAGTGATATATTATGGTAAGGAGGGAAGCATTCGAAGACATTTCAGACATGGCCTATAGATTTCAATATTCTAATGCCCTTCTCTCTCACTGTCTGTAAGCACAGAGCAGAGCTAAGGTAGGACACCCTTCTGGGGCAGGTATGTGGTCCCGGGACAGCTCTGGTCACTGCAGCAGGGGCTTGATGAGACTAAAGTGGCCCAGGTTGTCGCAGGCCTTGAGCCAGCGCTGGACATTAGCGGGGGTGGAGGACGCCGCTCCGCTCTGTAGCACGCAGCAGTAGCAGGCGATGTCAGCCAGGGAGAGGTCAGGCCCGGCCAGCCAAGGGTCACGACCCAAGGTGGCGTTGAGGGCGCGGAGCACAGTGGCCCGCTCCTTGGCGCTGCCCTCGGCCAGCTGAAAGAAGGCTGTGTCCACCCAGCTGTCCACCAGAGTGGCGAGGGCTGGGTCGCTGGGGTAGGGAGTCAGCAGGCGGAAGAGGAAGCGCGCCACATTGGCCTCACCCTCGATGGGGCACATGTTCTGGATGCTGAACTTCATCTGCAGTTTGGGGACTGTGGAATGGGCAGAAGAGAGTGTGAGGACGGAGAGAAAGGTGTTTCATTCACACCTTCAGAAGACTTTCTAAATTATTATTGAATCAGGTATGGGTATGACGCATGTCTTAGTTAGAATGCAAAGACCTGTACTCAAAGGCTATACTCAAATCAACTTCAACCGTCATCAAGTCAAGAAGAAACGCTGCTATGGATGTATTCCACAATCGCAATGAACTGCATTCCACAGAAACAGAATCAATAGAATGGCCACTTCTTGATGATGATCTGTTGTGTAACACCACTGTTTTTTTCCTAGCAGCCAAATGTGCCAACAATGATGTTTTTGGTGCACTTCAACATGGCCGTCATAGAATTGTGATGTTTTAGTCATGGAAATTTAGTCATTGTGGACAGTGCATGAGGCCCAGACAGTTGGAATGTTCAGCGTGGCTGCCATCAGAATGTTAAGCGAAATGATGCCATTGCCATAGCAACACATGACATTCCCTCAATCTCCTGCACTGAAGCAGCGCTGGGAACCATGACAACGTTATCAAACATTCTGTGGCAGCATTCTTGAGGTGTACCAGTCAAATAACCATCCAAGGGTGCTTTGAATTATTTGAATAGTTATTGCCAATCTCATCATTCCAGTTCTGAGGCGCATTCATTTTCTACCAACGTGCTCATCCACTACTCTGCTCAGTCCACCTCCAATCTTTTCTGGCAGCAGAAAAATGACAGAATAAAAAACTATTTTATGGAAATAAAATGTGTGGCGCTCGCTCTGCAAAATGTAGTTGTCTTAGCACAAACACCTTAATGCATCCACAGATTATGTCCAATCATGTCAATATGCTGACATTCATTTATTGTAATACAAAGATATTAGTCAAAAAGGTGACATTTTGATTTTTTAAAATACATTTTGTCAACTTGAAATGTTGAGGAAAAAGTGCATTCTTGATTAGACTATTCAAATATTCCATGTAAGATTGATTATTAAAAATGAAAATAACTGGTAGCTGCAGCCTGTAAATGACATCCACCAATATAGCCAAGATACTTAATTTCTCTATCTGACCACAATCAGGTCCACCACCTGCTCACTTTCACTTTCACATTGAATTACTTTCAAATGAAACACCCCATCTGTTGTTTAACAGACAACATTTTTAAAGAATGGCACAATCATATAAAATTGATAATGCCATCAGGTTTGAAGTATATTATAGTTATTTGGTCTGATTGATCAGCATAATCTTGTGGCACTCCTGCAAGTAATGCTTCACTTTCAGTCTTCTCATTTCTCTCCCATTCATTTATACATTCCTTGTCCTCCTCTCTCCCTCCCGTTTCCCTTGCTGCCTTACCGTCTTTCCATATGAGGGTGAAGCCCAGCTGGAAGTGATTACGGCCATAGCTGTCTGCATGGCGTGGACCAAGGCAGGACAGGAGGTGCGAGGGCACGCCAGACACTGAGGAGTGGACATGGACGGAGGAGAGCACCCGGTATCTCTGGCAGAGCAGTCCGTGGAGCACCAGCAGGGTCAGAGGAGGCTGTGCCGGGTTGGCATTTATGACAATGTCACGAAGTGCACCGAGGTCCTGTGGCAGACAGAGGGACGGCCATATAGGGAGCATGGATGTGAATGGATCTGGGATAAAGTAGCCAAGATCTACTAACTGTACTGTACAAGCACATGTATCTAACAAGACTAACATAGTCTACAGCAGTCTGTAGTCACACCCTTATATCTGCATCGACAGTTCCTAGTCGAGCAGGTTGTGCTCGTTTAGCCTGTATCTGCAACACCTTAAAAACACAGTGTATGATGATGACTGGGAAAGACTGCTACTCCCAGGTAAACAATGCTATCAAAACTATTGCAGCTGTAAATGAGTATGTTTAGCATTGTTGATAAACAACAATGTATCTGTGACTCCAATTATGCTAGGATGCAGAAAACAATGTACTTGGTGGCCAGTTGCAGTCTGTTTCCCACCTTGCCCAGTAGTGTGTCGAGGTCTGTGGTGCCTTTGAAGGTTGTGGAAGAGGGGCTGTGGGAGGAGAGGCTGCTGCTGACCGTCAGGTCCAAGTCGGCATCTGGGGTGGTAACTGTCTTGGCCAAGCCCTCCACGGCTGCCTTCAGCTCATAAAGTTTCCGCATAATCTCATCCTGACGGGCCTCCAGGGCTTTGAACGCTGGGTCCACCTCCCCATTCTGAGGAGATGGAGAGAATTGCGCTTATGAAACCACAAATCGGTAAAAACAAATTTCAGCATATGTACACTCCCAGTTTTGAAGGAGTAGCACAGTCCTCTACTAAATTGTCCTCGCACAGAGAACATCAAGGCACAATTGGAAGACTATCAAGGGTATCCCCTGTTTATGGCTCTGGGGACCACCCTGAACAGTCCACACACACATACACACACACACACAGAAAGGAATTGTCATAGCAATGAATCATGCAGTTTGATTATTTTTAGACTAGTAAATTAAACAAAATTGGAGTCCTGCTATTGCTAAACTGTCACCATATACCATGAATATGCCACACAATAGCCTTCACTCTTTAGGAGGGATGCGATGACATTGCATCATCCAGAGGTAACGTTAATGTTCACGTGAGCCAGTGGATTGCTCTATCCTGACATGCTAAGTTAGCTAGCTAGCTTGGCTAAAAACAGTTCACGTTAGTGCGTTACGTTGGTATATCACGATAGCAATGAGAGTAGCACAGATTAGTTATGGGCGATGGCGCGAGCAAAATACAAGTGGATGACCTGATGAATCAACACTGTCGGAATAAAATTAGTTAAGTTACCTGAAGCGCATGTTCGGAGGGCCAGCTGTTCCCTTGCTGCGCGTTGATATTTGGTAACTTGTACATGCACGTTGGCAAATCAACCTTCATTTCACCCCCAGAGATGGGCTTTACCTGGTACATGGGCATGGTGGCAGACGGTTAGCGCCCTCTGAGGGATTAAAAAGTAAAATAAAAACAAAATCCCAGAAAGAGTTGTCTTCTGAGGACGTATCCAGCCTTGATCTTGACAGACAGCAGCAGCAGCTAGCCTACAAGCTCGCCTGGATACAGAAAAGGAGGCCGTGGCGACGTCACATCCGGTGAATGTGAAACGTGGTGATGCCTGTATCTGTACAGCAATGACTAGTTTAATCTGCAAGTGTACATGTAGTTTGGTGCAAGATGTTAGAAAAGTAATGAAATTACTATGTTAATATTTAGTCGAAGTTTCTGAAATCATGCAGGTGATTTTTCACCTTTGACGTGTGAGCTCGTGAGTATGCTCTGCGCGTGTCATCCGAAATACACTAGAGGGCACCACAGTATCTCAGATCCTATGTTTGTCGGTCCCTAAAACCAGGCTGTATGTCAGATACATAATGTCAGATACATAAGTATAATAGCGGTGTCTGCTACTGATCTGTTGTTGAGGGACGTCACCACGACCAAACAGGCAAACTAGCCTCAGATCACTAGTCATGTTTCACGGTCCTCTCGTGGTCTGGGCTTATCCCCCCTGGCTCACACAGGAGAGACGCGAGCCAACGCGACAGTATTAGTGAAGATTGCATTTCACTACAGATATGAACTGCACCATCTTGTACAAGTTTACAATGACAGGAAAAGTTAAACGCACACTGACCTATGTGATCGTTTACATTTGCCTTATTGAAGGTGGAAGCAGGATAAGTGTGAATTGGTTAAACATGGCTAAAAATGTCAAATAATCAAATAATTTCAGCCTTAAAATTATGTTTTTCTTGATTATTGAAATAATCTGCTAATTATCACCTGGATAATATAATCTGCTAATTTGCCAGTGATTATACACTTTTACTTTTGCTTTTCAATACAATTCACTGCCTTTCCTGCCTAATTTTAGCCATCAGAATTTTCTTGACATAAGTGATGATAAATGAGTTACTGTGCCCTGACATTTTGCACAAATGTAAGGAAAATGAAAATCAAACAAAGAAAATGTGACAGTGATCTAATTCTAATTCAGTACAGTAAATGTATGTAGTCTATTCTATAGTTTGTTGAGCCTTGCCAAGTTGCTCTTTGCATTTCATTTTATGAGTAGACTTTTCTGTGACATTTCAGAGCAGTCAATAATTGAGTATGATGGTATGTGGTCCGTGCCACTGAAAATATTGACAACCACTGGCCTAATGGTGTCCTACACTGTATCTGCATTTGAGAGGGTTTAGTCCAGAATCCTACATATCACTCTTATGATCCGATGATCTTTTCCCAATATTTCAAAATATGAAGATGGTCACAGTTTTAAAATGTTACTATTTTTTTTATAAGCATGGGTCAATTATTATTAACTTCAATAATATTTATATATTATCATTATTCATATATCTATATCACATCAGTCGCTTTGGATAAAAGCGTCTGCTAAATGACTGTAATGTAATATAATGTAATGTAATCCATTACAACTACTCAACTACATCATTGAAAATACTTCAACTATATGTAGGTGTTAGGATTTTCAAATTATGGATATCTTATTTTGGAATACCTCATTGAACCTTGTGTGTGTAATGTTTAAAGTCCTCTATACCTGTATGTGCCAGGCATAAGGAACTGAAGGGCAGTGTCACCTGTCTACTGTGACAACTTAGTTGGCTGTTTTTAATGCTGAGGCTACGGAGCTGTCTGTGTGTGTGTGTGTGTGTGTGTGTGTGTGTGTGTGTGTGTGTGTGTGTGTGTGTGTGTGTGTGTGTGTGTGTGTGTGTGTGTGTGCGCGCGCGCGCGCACGCGTACGTACGTGTTTGTGAGTATATAAGATTCTATTGTCACCTTTAGCATTTTTATTCTTCCTTTAGTCAGTGGTAAAGTAGCAAGAGAGGACACACACACACACGTAAGGTTTTCATAGCCTACCTTCCCACGTAATCCCACTGTTTACGCTTGCTAGACAAATGACGACCGCCCAACGGCAAATGGAGTCTATAGGCTGCAGTGAAGTCGCACACAGAAGAGTCTGTCAGTTGTGTGTCTGTCTGACTGTCTGTCTGTTTTGTGTTTCCTTGCATGTAGGGCCCAACATTAACGTCTATGCAATCACTTTTGAGAAAAGGAGATAAACAAAATATACATTTCAAATGTGACTGCCAAGGTTCCTACCACAGTCATTCTACACCTTTCACCTTTCTCCAATCAAAATCAATTCATTTGGTCAACCCTACCCAAAGTGATTCAATTGCGAGAGAACTTTAGATTGACACAATCGCACCGCTGCACCAGGAAGTACTTGAAGAGGCCATGACTTAGCCTGATACCGAGCACTTCTCCTTTGACATTTCCCCTTGTGTTCACCTTCCTCTCTGCCACTTCCCTGTCAGAGGGATTGGCTTAGTAATGTTACACACTTGAGCCACATCCTCCCCACTCCGTCCACTGCATAGCACGACAGACAGAGAGAGAGAGAGATGACGACAATGGGAGAGATTTAATTAAAATGCACATTTGAGTTTGGTGTTCCAACAGCTTGTTAACCCTGAATAATTCACTGTTTGCTGAGTCCCGATAGGAGAGAGAGACAGGGAAGGGGGAGCGGGTCTATTGAGGTAATGGTCGGATCTGATGGCCAGACTAAGAATTGGGCTAGACATTGAGACTAGGGGGGTGAAACCTGACAGTGTACAATAGTTCTCTAAATCATGTAGGAACAGGGGAAACAGAGTCTGACAGGCTGTACAGAGTATGGGGGGCAGGTTTGGGAGGGGGGCGGGGGCACCCTGGCTACTGATGGGGCCTTCTAGATGCCGTCATAGGCAGGCTCAGTCTTGCTGGGTCACCGAGTGAGATAAGCAGGAAGTGAACTGACAGGCGACCAGGGATGCTTTGTGTATAGTTAAATGCGTCTTGAGTACAGTTCACTGAGCTAATGCAATTGCCGCTAGAAATATATTGTCGGTTCAGTGTAGTTATTGAATCTGATTCACTTTGATGATGAATCAGACACTTCAGCTGACGGCGTGTAAAGCCCACAGGAGGTTCTTGAGCTCGTCGGACATACATTTACAGGATCAGGGGAGGAAGCAATCATGTGATTGTACTTGGTGAATATTGAAGTTGTGGGCGTGCAGGGGTGAGATAGAGTTAACGTTACCCAACACGTAGGTTTGTTGTTTTGTTTACAGCTACGCACATCCTTATTTACAGTGACAACTTGTACAATTAGGTATTAATAGGTGAGGGAAAATAAGAGAAAACTGACAATAAATAGCAGCAGTCAGGACACATTGATCACTCCAGACGTCCTCCAGCGTGTTGATGGAAATGTCTATAGATACAAAATCAGGCATCATTGGGACTTTTCAGGGGCAGAGATGTGGACTTGGCGAGGCTTGTGTAATTGTATATTAAGATTCCTGGTAGACATCTTTCAGTTCAAGCAGATATGCACATACACACTCCACCTATGCGTCTACTTTTGGCATTGACGGATGTTGGACGTTCTTTAACACTGCGATCTCCACCCAGACACAAATGCCCAAGTTCTGAGGTGCAGCCCCTCTCCTCTCAACCCGACCAGACAGTGTGCCTCCATTATCCGGCGAGTCAAAGTAAGTGCGGACCGGATGACTCTCGCCATCTTATCTGATGGTGTGCCTTCTCATTTGGAAAAGTCTGCAAAGTGCTACCGTCTGCCTCTCCACGACAACCATTACCCAGTCTGAGGGTGTGTCATCACATGCAGCACCTGCTCAGCGGTTTAGGTGAGGTGTGGCGTTAACCCTAACTTCAAATTGCAAACTCACATTAGTCTAGTTGACAGACGCAGCTCGACGTACATATCGGAAACCTAATCGGTTATCATACGTCCAATCAACGGGCTCGGGCCAGCGTGGAAATTGATTTTGAAAAATTTCCCTTTGCACGAACACCCTTTGCGTGTCAATAGGAATGGCCACCGATATGTGCGTGGCCTATCATTCATTAATGAAGGGCATCTACACACAGATATCATAAGCAGAGGCACAGGACTAATGCTTGTTGAGGAACAGAGGCAGTGCTGTCAGCCCCTGCATTATGGATAGAGTTCCTGTGCGGAGCTCACAAAGGCCATTCAGTCATCCTAACACGCCAGTTAAATCTTTTACGACGTTCCTTCCTGTTCAGACTATCGGGTGGCACATCGGTGATACCTCAGGGCCCCGAAGGACTGGAGAATGAATCAAAATATGATCAGTGTTTGTTGTCGCCGGATCCCGTATACACAGTTGAAATCTGAATGGTTTAGCTTCTCGTTCCCCGCGGTGGCCCCGCCTCCGCCCCATATCATTTTGTTATCAGCAGAAGATGGGGTGCACATTAAAGTTTCACACAGACTTAATAAGTAAGGTGAGCCTGACACTCCTTTCTTGGTATGAGTTTTTGGTGACAATGAAGTGAGGGCATCAATTATTGAAGTGCCAAGAGACAAGCACAGTAGTCCTGTATGTCCATCCTGGAAGGTCTATCCAGTACTACTGCGTGGTATTAGCTCTGTCACTCACACATGGGTTGCTCCAGTTATACTCAACAGAAATGTGCAATTCTCCATCCCTAAAAGCATATTCTCAGTGGTCCATGATATCAGTGGTACCATCCACTGTGCTGTAGGTGCTTGGTTGGTGTGCTAGTAAATTAAGTTAAGCTAAGTTAAATTAAGCTAAGTTAAGTTAAGTTAAGTTAAGTTAAGTTAAGTTAAGTTAAGTTAAGCTAAGTTAAATTAAGCTAAGTTAAGTTAAGTTAAATTAAGTTAAGCTAAATTAAGTTAAGCTAAGTTAAATTAAGTTAAATTAAGCTAATTAAATTAAGCTAACTACTACTCTACTACTACTACTGCTACTACTATTCTACTACTACTACTGCTACTACTATTCTACTACTACTACTATTCTACTACTACTACTACTACTACTACTGCTACTACTGCAACTACTATTCTACTGCTACTACTGCTACTACTATTCTACTACTACTACTGCTACTACTGCTACTACTCCTACTGCTACTACTACTATTCTACTACTACTACTACTGCTACTACTATTCTACTACTACTGCTGCTATTACTATTCTACTGCTACTACTGCTACTACTATTCTACTACTACTACTGCTACTACTGCTACTACTATTCTACTACTACTACTGCTACTATTACTACTACTACTACTATTACTGAATTCAACTCGACGGATATATTTTCATCATCTGTAACCTCTCTTGCAATCATTTGTGACTATTCATTCAAAACATTGCTGATGATGTTTTTTTTTATTTGGGAGAGAGAGATTGTAGTTATTGTAGTTCCCACAGTGGGATTGATTTGCCACACATTTATCTTTTATTTATTTCTCATGGCATTCCTCTTGAAATGTGTCTATCGTGTCTATTACACAATTTATCATATTACTTGAATTCATCCCACTACTACTACTACTACTTCTACTTCTACAACGTGGCGCTTCAACAGAATCTACAAAGGCACTGTGCATGTAATGATACATCATATTGGGTCAATTATATTGAGTCACAAATAGCAATTTCAGCCTCTTGACATATAATAGACAACAAGCCCTGTTCTTTGAGGCCAGTAGGAGAAAGAGCATCATCCACTCCACATGTTCACCTTGACATCCCAAAGCTTGTTTGTTGACTGTCATTTTTCTCACATTAGCACTGTCTGTCTGTCTGTGGCTACCAGGACAGCAGAGTGTTATTGCTCTGTCACAGTTGTTCTCGCTCCTTCAGAGAGAGACATAACTACAATCTCTCTCTCTCTCTCTCTCTCTCTCTCTCTCTCTCTCTCTCTCTCTCTCTCTCTCTCTCTCTCTCTCTCTCTCTCTCTCTCTCTCTCTCTCTCTCTCTCTCTCTCTCTGCCCTTGAGCCCAGATAATCTGCTTGTCACATTATCTTGTTGTGCTGTCCCACAGGAGCACAGCAGTCAGCGTCGACTTGTTGGCTCACATTTCCTTCCTGTTTACCACTTGCCGTTCCTGACCCGCAGGGGTCACGGCTGCATTGTGTGTCCCCTGGCTTGTGTTACCCACTGGTTTCCCCAACCTTGTCCCGCCTCAACCAACAAGTCCTCCCTGGTTCTCCTCCCCTCCAATCACTTCTGCAGAGCTGAGGGTCAGAGACTGAAATGGGTGGATGATGACCTCATGGATGCTCTGTCTGTCAGTGCATGTGTAATGTCTGCTGGACAGGCAGTCAGTTGACCTGTCTGTCTGTCTGTATGTCTGTCTCTTGTCTGTCTGTCTGACATTCTGTCCGTAAATGCTCAAATATATATATCGTTGTTTCAGCATATACACTTAACTCTGCACTTGGCACTTTCTCCCCTTCTCCCCCTGCCCCTCCCTCGCTCTCTCTCTCTCACTTGCTCACACACACACACACACACACACATACACATTTTGGGAAGGGAACATCCATTTGTTCACACATGGCCACGTGCCATGTAGGGGTGGGGTTGCGTGATGATTCCTGTGGCATTAGAAAGAGTTTGGATGCCCCAAAGCCACTGCATCCATACAGGATGATACAGACATGCATACAGTCCATTTTTCTGATTTATTGTGTAATGTGGTATAAAGCGGTTTAGAAGTGAGAGTGGTTTCTAGCTCAGAAAGGTGGTGCCAGTGACATTTCTAGTATGATGCAACACACAAGCCGAGTATGGGCGTGGTTGAGGAGGGACTACTGTTTAAACCTCTATGATTACCATGGCACGCCATCTGAATCAAGCAGCAATAGGCATTACTACACATCCTACATCTGTGACTGCGGCCTGATGCTAATGCCAGGGTACGCTCTGTATGTGCTCCCGAGTAGCAGGTGTCTGCCGTAATAGCCGGGTTCCCCCTATAATATACAGATATTTGAAATGATACTGAGGTGCCACCTCTAGAGGAACGAGTGGCACTCTATATTTTGGCGTCTCTAGTGGGTGGGTGAATGAGGAGGTGGCTGTTAGCTTTAATCCCATGAATCCTGTAAGTGCAGAGAAAGAGCAAACTGCATTCTATTAAAAGTCTCTTAGAAGTTGTGGCGTTCGAGTCCGAGAAAGGGGATGACAACTCACAGAAATGACGTGCTAAACGGGCCGTGACTCTGTTGTGATACGTTCAGATCTATTCTGTCTAGGGGAGCTTTGCAACAGACTAAATGTAGGGCCTATCTTGCAGTGTATGCATTTCCTACTATGCATCACACACAAACAAACACACATACGTACCCTGATGTGTGTGTTTAGGTGTGTGCATGCCTGTGTGTCTGTGTCTGATCCTGCATTTGTTTTTGTGTGTGCGTGTGTGTGTGTGTGTGTGTGTGTGTGTGTGTGTGTGTGTGTGTGTGTGTGTCGTCCCCCTAGCCTGAGCAGCACCAAGGTTCAGCTGGGTTTTTTTACAAAGCTGAGGTCAGGTGTCACTCGATCCAGCCGCGGTGACACTCAGGTGTCCGTCAAGGTCACCCCCACTGTTCTCTCCCTGCTCTTGCGCTATGGCTCCCTAAACTCACACACATACACACTTGTCTACACACACAGAGAATCCCTGTGTTTGCAAGACATGTCCCACTTCTCCTCGTACCCGATACCACGCTGTCTGTCATTCAATCTAACTTATTGGTGGATTAGATAAGGTTAAGTGAAGATTAAAGGAAACCTCAGAACTCTAAGGAAAATGGAGTGTGTATGTGTGTGCGCGTGGGTGTGTGTTCTGTGTTCTGTGTGTGTGCTGATGCATGTGCACATCTGGTGAGCACATGCATGTGTGGATGCACACTTCCTCTATATGCTCCATAGTTAAATACGCTGTCATCTTCTTCAGAGAGAAGCTTCAGTGTGTCAGTAATCACGTTTTGTCACGGCTGCTAATGCAGCTTCCCTCAAAAGGCTTAACTAGCAACATATTGTATAGTAGAGTTATGGTGTTAATGCCATGCCACGCTATGTCAAATCCAGTAGACAAACAGAAATTACACTTGAGTTAAAAAAATGAAAAGAGCAACCAGACTTGGGTTTTATTAATTTATTTTCTCAGTAATTTGGTAAATGGTACATTTATTTGGTCAATACAGCATTATGAACTGTCTAAAATGTATGAAAAAGCAAACTAAAAATTTGGAAAGTGGATTTCAGTGGACCGGCGCAAGACCTGCAAAATAAGAAGAATCAAAATGTTTTATCTAACCAGATGGAAAGATGACCAACTAAACTAATAGAGTCCCTGTAGAGGTGGAAATGAGGGGAGCAGTCAGAGTTGGAGAGGAGGAGTCCAGTTGTTTAGGACAAGACCATGGCCTGGAACTCTGTGGAGAGAAGAAACAGCATTAAAGAGATATAAGTTGTGCTTTCATGCCTCATCTGTCTGACATCTGCCTCAGTGCAACTCTCTAGTACATGGTATATATAAAGTAACCAGACTTTCGTTTGGAAAGTCTTGCTCAGGGTAATGCGGGGCAGAAGTGGTACGCTAGCACTGGGCGATGATGACTATGCTGGCTACCTCTCTGGGGTTTTTGATAATCTAGCACTGAAATATATTACTGTCCTTATTGCTGACGATGCCATTAGTGCCCCTGAGCAGCATGCTGAACCGCAGGCTGATCCAGGAAAACAGCAATGTAGGTCAATTTGCATTCCCACTGGATATGTGGAGATTGTTTTCTGTTGTTTTTTCTTTCATTCCCATTGGATATGTGGAAATTATTTTTTTGCACAATAGTTTCCCCTCTAAAACACACAAGCGCACACACAAACACACACTTGCATATCCACAGAATGGGTATATAGAATAGGTGTGGAACCGCTCACCATCTGCTCCAATCTTGCCATCACTGTCATCATCGGCAGCACACAGGAAGGCCTTGGTCTCTGAGTCGGTCAGAACTCGAGCCCCAGGAGAAAACCTCTGGAGGAAGTACCTGGGACACACCACACCACACCAGACTCAGATAAGACTCCCTGGCGGTGTTATTCCTCATATATTACAGGCTAAGAAACCAGAGATAAACCCTAATCAAAGGGGTGTCTGTTTGGGAGGATCTAACACAGAGGTCCAATCAGTTCTCATCCAAACATTCTATGTGCATCAAATGAATGGTAATGGTGAGTTTACAGTAAGGCTAAGTCTAGTCTAGTATCCAATAAGTGGGCCTGGACTTGCATCTTACATTTATCATGTTAGCATCAGTAAAGTAAAAGGTGGGGGACCTATGACCTTCGTCCTGTGATCATTATATAGACAAACAACCACCAATATAAACAAAAAAAAACAATTACATTTTCAGAAAAGCAGTATATTTTTCATGTTACCTACATCAGTTTGACACGGGTGGGTAAATTCAATTTTTCCAAATTTGGGTTGGGTAAAATGGGAGTTTAGGTGGGTTTATCCTCCACTACAACCCTGGTCTAAATACTATAATGGATAAATATGAATTGAAATCAGTCACAGGCCACATGGGGCGTCCAGGCACACAAAGCTGATTGTCTTCCAGGAAGTCATCCGACGGTTGACAAAAACGTCCCCTCACCCATTAGTACAGCATAATCCACGGCACAACAACAAGCCTGTAGTTTCTGAACTGGTTGCCCACTCACTTGAGCTCATCCTCCTCGACATAGCCGCTGCCATCGTTGTCCAGGATCCCGAAAACCTTCTTCACATCCTGGGGGCTCTTCTTGGTGAGACCAGACAGCTGGAAGAACTTCTTGGGGGAGAAGGAGTCCGGTGCTGGTGGAGAATGAGACAGTAGAGTCAGGAAAGACCAAAGAAACAACCTAGAGAGAGGCTGCACGATTCAATAGAGTCTGAAATGCACCTAAATTGTTTTTGTTTCTTTTCACCAACAATTGCTGATGATGGATATCTGCCATCTGTTCACCATATACCGATTTGGATTTATTTTTTTAAGACTGAAAATGAGGTTGGAATTGCACCTAAATTGACATTATATAATACATGCTGTGAGTTTTTCATTACAGTGATGGGTAGACTGTTCCCAAACCAGTCAGAGGTGTTAACTAAGGCAGGGCCTATGGTAAAGTCCCTGCAGCAGTTTGCCACCAAACCCCTCAAACCCGCTTATATCAATTTAGTTTCTAGACACCAGTGGATTAGTGGCTGATGACTGACAAGATATTACTATGTAATGTCAATGTTATGAATGATTAGACATAGATCACCAAACTAGCCTGCCTGGACACACATAGCTCAGAGAGAGCATTGGTCCTGAATGCCCCCTGTGAAGTTTTTAAATGGGTTTTCCAGATTTCCAGACAGATTTCTGGCAACGTTTGCTCAATCTTTGCTCTCGTTTTGAATTATAATGATAAAACTACTTAGATCAAATTTGGAATCACTTAGGCTAAGGTAAGGCAAAGTGTCCAATTTACACCCATGAAATCATTGAACTAAAATGTACCCCTGTAGCGCCTCGTTCTGGCTGAGGCCTCTGCCACTTTACAATATCAGATTTGTACAAATCCAGTACCTCTACAATATCCTACAGAGAGGAGCTGCTCGGGTCCCTGTGGTGACTGCGCAGACTTCAATTTCTACTGTATAGAAAAAAAATCTAACGAAGAAAGCATTAATGATATTAGTGGAAGACGATACCTTGGCAGTCCTTGATAGCACTGTCGATGGCATCAGCGGAAAGGATAGATGAGAGCGACATTTTAATCCTGTTGGAGGAACAAACATAGTGAATTATTAACACATTTAGCCAGGTACAGTAGCAAACCTAACCGGACAGGCTGGGAGAGCAAAGGTGTGCAAGTGACAGTATTAATTCTGTTAATGCGGCGAGGGCCAGCAGAGCGGTTCGCATATGGATAGTCCATAAATCCTGTCTGATGAAAGTAAAAGTATTCGACCAGAACTATCTCTACAAAACAGTATATCCAGTAATGTCAACCTACAGATAATCAGGCTAGAAATATCCATCTCGTCTTGCCTATAGAGTCAGTAGTGTCACCTTAAGCAAACGAGTCACCTCTCCTTTTTATTTCACCTGCCATGTAGGCAGATAGGTAACCCCTCGAGAGCTCTTAAATCCGTTTAAACGAAATAATTGCACGATGAATTATAAAGAAATAATAAAAAACAGAGAATCCCACTCGTTTCTACAAAATGATTTTAAACCAATAAAACAGTTTCCAGTCGCTTCCAGTCCAAGCGACCAGGTAAAGCCTGCCCCGGTCCCACACAGCAACTTACCGATTTGAGGTTCTTGCCCGGTCGGTGATCCAGCAGAGAGGTAAGGCTATGTGGTGACTGGTGTCCGTCAAGGAGGATTTATATAGGTCTGATTGCAGTGACAATGGGGATTGCTTGAGTTACCTGTCTATGGATCAAATTCTAACTGCCCGCCCCTGATCCAATTTCTCAGCTAACTAATTAACCTTTACTATTTATAACGCCCAGGGGCAGAGAGACTGGACCATGGACATCTGTAACGCCCTTGTAAAATGGCAAATGAAGTAAAAAGGTGCATTATTCTTTCTGTCCACCACGCCCTCCCGTCAACCCAACCCTCCTCCTTCACTCACCTCTAGAATTATATAGTGCAGTAAATGCAGGGAGACGGTAATGCAACTGCAATCTCTCTCTCTCTTTTTTTTCTCTCTCTCTCTCCCTGCATCTGCCCCCCACCCTCCTTCCCTCCACCCCTCATCCCCCCAACCCTCCGCATGCAGATATCCCTTTACAGGCAGCAGTCCCAAAACTAGCCCGTCTGAGTTACACATAACTGCTGTAATATGTAATAAGTTATGGGAAATAAAAAGTCAGCAGGAATTCAGGCTTCTGTATCCTTGCCAGTCTGTTTTGGATGGTGATGTTGTGGCTTCCCCTGGTTAAACAAACAACATCGGTGTGAGATGACTGACGCTCACAACCTCTGGGTGTCTGGTCATGTATGTTGGCATCCTGAGGCGCTTATCTGCCTAAATGCACCACTGCCTTGGACTTAACATATCTGCCCAAAATGTATCATGCCCTTGCCCTGCAAATGCAGGTCAGATAATCTCCTACCAAATCTAATATAACCCCCGTTACACACACACACACACACACACACACACACACACACACACACACACACACACACACACACACACACACACACACACGCACATAATCGCTGTTCATCACGGAGTGTTGTGGATGCTTATGCTGTCTCACACTACAAGAGGGGTAGGACAAGGGGATGTAATGGCCCCAGGTTTTGCTTTGTCAACTGTGCTGATTGAGGGAGCCGAGCTCATCCTCTCCTATCGATGATTCGGCATACAGAGTCGCCGGTTCAAATGCACCATTGTAAATAGAGGTTGTGGTTGGAGGGAGGGTGACGCCACCGTGTCCGTGCAGGCCCCAGCGCACACCTGAGCACTGGCTTCATGATAAGTGGTGTTTAGTTATCGCCTGTGGTCCATTGAGACTGGCTAATTCCTCTACGTTTTCTTGAAGGCAGAGCTGCACTTTGGGTCATTTGCCTGTTTGCCTACCTGTCTGCCTCTCTGTATAATTGTCTGTCTACCTGTCTGTCTGTCTGTCTGTCTGTCTGTCTGTCTGTCTGTCTGTCTGTCCATTTTTCCACTTGTAGAGTGACCAGTTAAGGTTGTGTGTTCAGAGGACATCCGTTGCCCCCAGTGGGTCTGACACACAAACAAATGCAAGGGTCATTAAGCATATTCCTGGGAGAGTGTTCACTGCAGCAGCTTTGAAGGAAGGTTATTTCTCATCACTGCAGAACAACGGGGTTAGTTGAAGGTGTGCATATGAATCTGCAGTGTGTGTGTGTGTGTGTGTGTGTGTGTGTGTGTGTGTGTGTGTGTGTGTGTGTGTGTGTGTGAGAGAGAGAGAGAGAGAGAGAGAGAGAGAGAGAGAGAGAGAGAGCACTCATACATGCGTTTGAATCACTTACTTAAATTATTTTGTGTGGAAATCTTAAACGAATAATCATTTATTCTTTTTCACAATATAACCTAATTCAATTTAGTTGAAAACAGCAGATTTTTTTACTACTGCCCTGACAACTGTCTGTAACAGTAACCAGAGCCACTTGATCTGCAATCGGACACTGTTTAAGGGATATCCTTGAATATCCACGTAGCCAGAGGGGGACAAACTCAGCTCAATCGTTACAGTGTTGTGGCCATCGGGCGAGTCAGGTGGCGACTGTGCACGCACACAGGGCACTAAACAGCAAGTAGTATCAGAGGGTGCCATGCATAAAGGTTGGCTTAAGTGAATGTTATTTAAACGCCCGAGTCGTCCAGGTGAAACACTAGCTACTAAAATAATTTTCAAATAATTGTGCTGCAGAGCATTTCGTTTTGGTGCGTGTAGGTACGCAGCTCCAAACTGATCTGTCCTCCAGGATAAAACGAACTAATCCTTCTCTTTTATTTTTCTTCAAATTACTGATGATATACTTCAATTATTTAGAAAGAAATGATGTGACCAACAAACAAGGGTAGTGTATTTTACGCACGGGACATTGTAGTTTCTTTTTGTTTAATTCATTGGCAACTTCCTGGTGTCTTTCATTACTGAATAAAAGGTTGTATCTCCGGTTGTTTGTCATTGTCAACCTTGCCTAATCCTAATACAGCTGACCCCGGTACCAACTTGTTAATGGGCCCCCTGAATGAGCGATGTCCGATCGTTTTCTTTGAGTTATTCCCTTGAAGTTGGACTCGAGAGCAGACTGAGAGAAACTCAATCATCTCTAGGCTCTGCGTGAAAAAGAGACTGAGGACACCGGATCGAGAGCAGTGGTGCGGCTTAACCCACAGCCGGTACATGATGTCATGCGCCATGTTGATACCTCGCTGCCTATACGGTTACTGGGCGATCATTTATTCATTTACATTTGCTAATGTTTTTACTAGCCTTACTATATAGGCTGGCTGAACGGATGATCCTCCCCCTCATTGTCCCGGGAGCCTTGTTCGGACAAAGGACACTGTAGATGCTCCGTTACTGTTGTCTAAAGCATGCATGTGCATGCACATGCTTTATTTTCAGACGACCCCTCTACACTGCAACACTGAATGCTTAAAATGTTTTTTCTCATTTGGGTAAGATACAGTTGTTTCACATTTCCACATTTTGCTGAAATGTTCTAGAAATGAGTGTCAATAACTTGAAACGAGGCATACGGCGGATCACTCCACCAGTATGAATAAAATTACACTTGAATGAAAAAATCTTTGAATCATATTTTAAGACTCAAAGATGACTTGTTGAGTTGGATCATTTTTGTTATATTCCTTTTTTATTTCGTAATTTTACACATGGGGCCATGACTGGGCGGTGTATAATGAATGTTCCTCTGACATTAATAAAGTATATAGGAACTCATCATGTATCTCCCGTTGATCTGACTAGCCTGAAACCAATGGATGTGTACAAAGAATTGTTTGGAGACTTGATGACTGCTGCCCCGCTGATACGTGGGCTTGTCTCTGTTCGGTGCTGCTGTCCCAAATACTGTCAATGGCTTTGCTACCATCTAGTGGTTACAAGAGGGAGACGCATGAATCCCCCTATCACAACGCGTGTATATGGACACACACACACACACACACACACACACACACACACACACACACACACACACATACACACACACACACACACACAGCCACATAGTTTTTTGTGTGTGACTTATATTACTAATCACACATTAAAGTATACCAATAGCATAGTATAATATTATGTGTTTTGGCATGTGGAAAACCACACTGTGCTTTATTTTGGTTTGGCATTGCTCCACCATTTTGACAGGTGTTGTTCCTTACATGAAAAGGCAAAAAATCAATGCCTTATGGCATCTATGAAAAAACACTTCAATAAGACCGTAGCAAAAGAATATTTATTCTTTTTTTTATCGTTCGTTCCTGGAAAGTGCATCATAGATTTTACAGTAAGCAAAATTCATATTTAAGACATGAACACAACCGAGCTACATTCACAATTATCATTTTGGACAGTGTGTTGCATAGGAGGAAACGTCTCGTAAGCAAATGTATAAAAATGATTTATATTCAGATGAAAAGGGGAGGTCGACGTGGGCAATGTTGTTCCATCAGAGCAGGTGTTGGTCAGTTTCCATTTATGCCTTAACCATGGCAGCGAACTCTGCAAGAAGAGAAAAGAGAAAATTGGCTTTGTAGTTTCACTCGACTCAGAGAGGCTTTTACTCGTCTGGATTACAACATGGAAGGAAAGATAAAGAACAGAAAGGAAATCCGTACCCTCAGCCCCAATCTTGCCGTCACCGTCGGTGTCACCGGCCTTGAGGAAAGTACTGGTCTCTTTGTCGGTCAGCGCGCGTGCATCTGCTTTGAAGTTCTGCAGGAACAGCCTGTGGTCAAACGGGAAAATATTAGTTTGTACAACTCTGACTGGCTGAGTCTCATTTGGTGTTGTAAAATATCAAACGTGACCGCATACCAGTTCATTTAAATGTCACCACTCATATTGGTATGTAGTGTCGCTTAGTTTTTAGCACCTGATTAAGAACAATATGCCTAATGCTTGGCAATCGATTGAAAAGGGAAATATTTATTGAATATATTATTATTATTAATAATAATAATAATAATAATAATAATAATAATACGATTATTATTATAAACAGAACGGAAACAAACAAACGGAAAGGAGCCGAAGCGCAAGACCACCCAATGGCTTACTAGCAGCTAGGTGGCTAGCGCGATTCTCTTATATCAACTAAACGAAGCAATAGATTTTTTTTAAATGACCTGGCATCACTATCCCTTACATAAGCAATCACACAATAAACACATTTCTGCAAGTTTTGTTACATTTTTTTGTTAAATCACATTTGTTTGATTGAAATTGTGTGCAAAATTGTGTATTTCTATATAACATATTTCTGACTGAGAACTCTATGGTTAGTAGTTTCCTTATAATATGTAATGTATTACAATTGTCAGAGGTGACGTCAACTATTTATAACCTTCCTAAGATATTTCGACGTGGTGTGGGCCCCCAGGGGTCCTTAAGGCGGTTCCAGGGGGGTCCCCAGTGTATGAGGAATAGACCTAGTTTAAGTTAGGACAGTGAGAGGTGATATGCGAATGTCAATTTTGGTCAGAGGTTTCCCTCTCCCCACAGTGATGTCCTACCTATAGCCTAAACTATTATCCAGCTCTGTAACAAATATCTAACAACAAAAAACTTTAAAAAAGGGGTACGTCGTAACGTGTATCTGTTTGTGGGAGTTGACATGAAAACTTTTGTTCTCGTGTATAAAGCTTCAATAGTGTTCCTTACTTCAGCTCATCCTCCTCAATGAAGCCACTCTCGTCCTGGTCGATGATGGTGAAGGCCTTCTTCACTTCAGCGGGTGATTTGCCAGACAGACCGCATGTCTTGAAGAACTTGGTGTGAACGAATGACTCGGCGGCTGTAACAGTGTAACACCAATAGCTGGTTAAAACGCGCATTATAACATTATCAACCAAAGGCGAGGTGATGGCCATACATTTTTGTTTTTGTAATTTTGTGATTTAAATGACTCGAGGAGTTACCTTTGCATTCGTCCAGGGCTGCAGTTATCCCAGCAGCATCCAGTACACCTGCGAAGGCCATGTTGATCTGTAGAAATACAAATAGATGATTAAAACATGCGGGATTAAATAGGGCACACTGCCTAATTGGAGAACCTATACCCATACTGCAGACGCGTTACAATAGGTATAGGGATCTAATTACATGAGACTATGAGACTGTTGATTTAATCTTGTAGGATGCACAGCGAATCACATTGAAATTACTTTGAAAGCCGTCATTGTTTTTCCATTCAAACAACCATAAAGACTCAATAAATTGTATGCTAAATTATAATTAGCCTGTAGGCAATAAGTGTCGATAATATTTCCAAAGGGAAAATAAATATATTTCAGAAGCCCGAATGCACATGATTTAATCCACCTCATATGTGATTGGTATTATTTGCTGTTGGATTTCCAAAGTCCCATTTGAGAGGCTGAGAGTGACACGTGTTTCCTATGCTGGGAGGTCTGACCACCAATCCATTTCTTCACACAGTGGAGTCCGGTCGCCCTCAAAACCCCAGTATCATCCATTGGATGGCTGGAATGGATCGCGAAGTCCTCATTAAAAGTAAACCCTTAAATTTTCAGCGAGATGCCCAGCCTGATGCTGCAGCTCCCATTGAAACTCACCTCTGGTTGTCTTTGCTTTGTACAGATGATCCAGACTTTGAGTCGACTGCAGTGATCTTCCCAGTGTTCCTCGTGACCTTTTATACTTTCACTGCATCGAAATCTGAGGCACAAGACAACTGACACCACTGAGAGGGGGTGGCGAGCATTTGTTCTCTAGCCAGAGACTAGTCTATTTTAAGTTTCACAAATGAAGACGCTTAAAAGGTGCGTTTGAAAAAGTCTTCAATATCGCCCAATGCTAAGAATATACACTGCTGAGGAGGACGAATTTGACTGCTGCTGGCCATACACACCCTAGTGTTCAAGCCTGTGGACACTGAGCATGCTGCATTAGAGCTGTCATACATGGAATTAATGAGTAATTATTTTTCTTTTCGTGGACAGTTGGTCATTTTGAGATGCCAAAAACACTACTTCGATTCGATAAGTCGATTTCTTTCTTTAAAAAAAAAAAAAGACCAAGAGATATAGTATATGGTCTAAATGTGCGGTGCTTTGTCTGATATCTTACCCGATATGAAGTATCTTACAACCGTAATCGAGCGAGTGTGTAGAGTGCTACATTTATAAACAATATAACTTTTTATTTTCTGTTGTCAAGATTTAGGGTGATTTCATTGCTGCATAGTTTTTCTAATACCGTCCATCATTTCTATTATTCTCACAATTGCACATGTTTGCAAGCATGATAAATATTTTTGCTGTCAAGTAAATGTTTTATAAACTTGAAACAATATACAACAGGGACATTCTGTCCTAGAAAATAGATGCACGTTCTAAAGCTGGCAGGTTAGAGTTCACCTGATGGTGGCAGCACTGTCCTATGGGAGGTGGCTGGTAGGAACTGTGAGGTAAACAGTAGACTGCTGTCATAACACCTCTCTGTTTTGACCACTAATTCATGGTAGCATGCTTATGGTGTCATTTGATAGGTAAAACTTTACTCATGGACTGCAGACTTGCAGTTCATGTAGCAGTATAGTTTGTGCAACTGATAGCCTTCCTCTTTAAATTGTAATGTATCTATGGTTTGACTGAGCAGCTCTCAAATTTCTTCTCAGGCCAATATATGTATCTATTTTCAAAGGAAATACATTACAAGACTACCATATCCCCTCAACTAAATTACTTAAGAACCCCTCAACCTCCTCACATAAACCTGCATTCTTGCACTGAATTTGCTAAAAGGTCCTGCTAGTGCAACGGTGATATAGCGCTCATAGCAGTCCTGTTGCAGTCTGCTTGCCACAGCACTTCATCCCATTGACCACACTGCAGCTGGTCAACAGAAAACCCTTGGAGCAGGCACCCTAATTGCACTATGTGTGAATGCTATCAATAGCAAATCCCCCCAAATCCAGGAAGTGTTCAAGCAAAACCCCAGGGTCTTCCCCACTGTGTGTTTGCCAGGTCCTGGCCTAAGCCCAGTAAGATTCCCCGTCCCATCTGGCTTTTATCAAAACAGTGCTGGGCAGTTCAGTTCAACCATCCCTCATCCCCTCCCTATTCACATTTCAGCATTCATATACGTTGGATGGTGGATACTCATCCTGTTCACATCATCACAGCACAGTTGACCAATGCACAGAGGACTGACCTGAAGGAGGTGACATTACATCAAAAGAGTATTTATTCCTGGTGATTCACTCTTCCTCAAAAGTGCAGATGGGATTGTACAATTGCATTTTTCAGAACATATAGCACATGTGAATGAAATTAACAATATACTAATGTGTTCAATGTTGAGAAATAGTCCGCAGGCAACTCATAAATAAGATATAAAAAACATTCTTTCAGCTGATGGTTACTGAATCTTGAAACAGGTTCGCAGTTCCATGAATAGAGGAGGATCTTGGTCAGTGGAAAGTTATGCCTTTACAAGGTCAGCAAACTCTGTAAAAGTGGATAGAATAAAACTGCCATTAGTATTGAGCAAAATATATTCAAAAGTGTATGTCATTAGGGTGGTGTACTCTAAACTGCATTATTAATTGGACCCAAATGTGTGATCAAGCATGTGAGCCTCTTCAGATATTCAACTCTGAAGAAATAAGAGTCCAATCAAATGTAATCTCATATACCAGGGCAACGTGCTCTGCTAAACTCAAAGATATGTAAGAAACTGTAATGCACTCCACAAAGAACTCTGACCGTCAACTCCGATCTTGCCATCACCATCAACGTCACCAGCGGCGAGGAAAGCCGCTGTCTCTTTGTCGGTGAGTGCTCTGGCAGAAGCGGAGAAGTTCTGCAGGAACAGCCTGATAGGTGGTGGATGAAGGAGAGGAGTTGAATCAGGACCATTATACAGTTCAGATCGTATTGATAGGCCTGTAATGAAACACTACAGCACTAAAACAGAAAACTGAAATGCTTCAACAAGCCTATCCTTGAGACCGAAAATGCACTGAGTCATAAATCCATTAGGTCTCATTAGATAAGAGCTTACAGTTGATTTACATGCTAGTCATACAACTAGTATGTTGTTTGACTTTCAGATTAAAGCTAAGATAAGTGAATATACCATTATCTTTTACATGCATCCAAAGACCCAATGTAAATGGAAAGAAAAAACAACTAACCGGTCATCTATTTGGACCACTTTAGGACTTTTCTATCGAGACATCAGTAAAATATCATGCTCCCTCAAACACAATGACGTGGGATAATGTGCAGATTTTGTAGTGTGTTCACTGACTAAGTGTTGAGTGTCCATTTAAAGTGTGCATTGCCTAAGTGTCTTACTTCAGCTCATCCTCCTCAATGAAGCCACTCTGGTCCTGGTCGATGATGAAGAAGGCCTTCTTGACTTCCTCGGCAGACTTTCCAGACAGACCACATGCCTTGAAGAATGTCTTGTAGTTGAAGGAGTCAACAGCTGCAATACATGTTTTAACACTTTAAGTACACTAAAGATACAGAGTGCACAAACACAAGGCAGCACATCAAAGAGACTATGGAGAGGAAGTGAGGAATGTGGAGGGCTAATTATGCCTGTCAAGAGTATGAGCCACATTTTGAAATTGAGAGTTCGGTGCATTCTGATCACAACCATATTTGTATCGTTTTTCCAAGTTTGAGTAAAAGTGCTATGTATTATGAAATGTTCATTTGTCATACCCTCCAGGTTTTTTGGCATTGAAACTTCACAAAAGACAAAAAAATGTCCAGGGCCACTGTGTATTGAAAATGTTATTTCTGCCAGATTAAGAGAAACCTGTCTTACCTGTGCAGCCAGCCAGAGCTGCACTCACATCAGCGTCCTTGAGCACACCAGCGAAGGCCATTTTTTAATCTTTGAGCTAAAAGAAGAGAAGGATCACATTATATGTTAGTATAAACATCATAAATCCTATTCCACAGTAGCTCTTCAAATATACTCCTTTAGGACAAGCCCACTAAAATATTACAATTTTGCATGTGGACTATCATAGGGTTGACTGTAGAGAGAGGTTTACATAGAGAGGGATTCATCATGAACGACAAAGTTCTTGAAGGCATCAGGCACATAACTTTACACTTGGTCAACATGCATCAAGTAGAGCCTAAGAGCTCAAATGAATGGCCATCAAAGTATTAAACCGCTGCTACTGTAGCTTTTTAATAAATAAAATACATTTATCAGATGTAAATGTTATTAATATTGTATAGGAAAACATAAAACACAGCAATTTTCCACGGGCTCAGGTGGATCCTGATCACAATTGAACTAATTATTTGAAGGTTAATTGCCTTAAATTTGCAACGCATCACACGCAACATCACCGTCCCTATTTTTTGGGCTAAAGCTCTACTCCTCTCTGAACCCGTCTCAGGCCTGACTGTTTATCCCGACACTTCATGCTGCTATGGCACTAAATAGATGCTGCTCCCACTGAGAGGCCAAATTACTGCACCATGATTCATTGCCACAAATAAACGGTGCAACTGGGAAACGCATTGATTGCAAGAGTGTGATAGCTTTGGATGCTTTAAAAAATGTCCAGTTAAGAAAATGTCGGTAAAGTAATCAAATTATGATCCACAGACGTTCTTGGGAGAAATTTGACTCATTTGGGTTCCCTTCGCACTGAGTGAGGAGTCCTGTGGTCCATGTAGTATTATGGTTCCATTTTTTTCTCTATTATAGTCCATTGAAATTCCTCGTCTGAATCCCCTTCCTCCCAATGTAAGACGCCAGAGCTCAGCAGCCACGGAGTGTATCCCACTCACCTTTGCGCTGCGTTGACGCGAGTGAAACCAAGGCGGACAGGAGTGAATGCCTGCACCACGATATCTCCGGCTTATATAGCCCTGAGCAACACTATTTACAGAGCTTTGAGTCTCAGTATCAGGTACCAAGATGCATGGGTTTCGAAAAAAATGTGTCTAGTAGTCTTAAACTATTTTTAGGTGAACAAATGAGGATGCCACCATGGCGTGCAGCGGCCTATAGCAAGACGTGTGCAAGCGCCTTGAAACCCGAGCAGGCCCAACGACTACGGCATCTAATCGAAAACATTTAAGTATGCTATATTTAAAAAAGGTTTAATCCTATAGATTTTACACTCCCTAAAGAGAAAGCAATATAATGTGGTATTTCTGTAATTTGATATTTCTGATATTATAGGACCATACTAGTCCTATAATATAATAATATAGGGACTCCTGCTCTGATTTCTATATGGTATGCTTATACATTTGATTCTATGATTACTATAGATCGTCTTGGTAAGGGTTGGCGTTGCGAAACATGTCTGATGGGGTATCAGATGATATACGTCCCTGCTTCTACTGTTACTTTAACTTCCGGTGTCCACAGGCCTATCCATATCTAACACGTAGGCTACTTCCATAGGGTTCATCTGTACCCCACATCCAGTGAATCGGGTTTCAAGCGGACCCAGCGCTTCGGACCAAGGCTTTGCACCGGGAGCCTATATCACCAGATCCTTGTCCTTAGTAGGCAATGTGCACGAATCATTCAGACTCAGTCTATTTGTGTGTGCGTGAACAAGCGAACAAGTTAGCAATATGATGACTATTCATATTGGTTTCAGCACACTTTTCTCAATATCTTGACAGCGCTGTCACCCGGTGTACGTGTGTGCACGATCTCTCCATGAAAGTCCATTAACCTTGCGAGGTCCTCTAAAGCTTCCTCCTCATGTTACCCAGCAGCCACGTTGAACTTTCTGTCATAGTGGAATTCAATGCAAAGTATTCACTACACTTATAGTTTATTAGATCCTAAGTGTGGCGTAGAGTTTAACCCATTAATTGACAAGCAGATTTTGTTAGGCACAGAAATGACGGAATTAACGATCAAATTTTATTTAAGTTATCTCAGATGTACTTGAATCAAACTGAGCAATATTTTTTCACGATGTTTATTATAAAAATGCTGCCCAATTAGACGGTCTGCAACCGGTTATAGCGGTTATGTTTTTGGAGGGATTTTATGTGAAATCTCTCCAGCAGAAGGCGGTAGTAGCCTTAATGAAGACAACGTGGTGACAGTGAAAATTAACGTCTAAAAGAAACCACGAATTAAAAATATTCAAGGCATTTTGACATTTGGTGTTAAAATGTATTATGCGCCAGTGGATAGGGCTAAAAATGTGGCTTTCCCTGCATTGAATCAGATATGTATACAAGGGAATATTGGCTATCGACGTCGACATCCCACAAAAGCGCCGTCTAGTAGCATTCACCCACTTGATACTAGTCAGAGCACCCGCCACCCCCCTTTTATGAGCGTCAATTGGCCAAGGCAAGTAACTACAGTGACATCATGGGTATCACTTGAGCACTTGCCATAGTGAGTCCAAATTTGATGTTGTAGTTTGTAATCATTATAGTATATAATCATATAGAGATCTATTTGGAAGCCATATAGAGGACCATTCAGGACCACTGTTCCTTCTGTGCATACTGCATGTATCTCTGCAAGATAGTTTGGTGACATTGGTCTAATAATTAATCACACACTATATTAATCCTGTCAGTCATCTCTCATTGCTCCACTTGTCTCCAGAAATGTACTTGATATAAATAGTTGTAAAGTGCAAGGTGTAAAATGATGCAGGGACTTTTCCATACCTTAGGGTTTAGTCAATTGATGCCCCTGACGCCCCGGAATACCTATGGGGCCCATGCCCATGGGCTCTCAGCTGATACAGTATCTTCACAATTGGACCAGCAGACAAAGACATCACATCTCAAATCTCTTTATTAATCCATTCCAGTTAAACAATTGATTGAATACAAACAACTGACACCCAATTTTAGCTGTCTGTTCGTCCACCAACCGGTGCACCAATGCATTAAATCAATAGGGAGAGCAGCAGGCAGGTACAGAATCTCTGAGGTTTCTTGTTTTTGCATTAAACAATCTGGAAAATTGGGATATCCATAAAAAATCCATTGCAAGCGAAATAAAGGGAGACAGCCTTGGTGATATCTATATTTTCTTTGCTTTATTTTAGGAGAGCGCAGAACTCTGTGGGGAAGAAAAGAAACAGTGAATTTAATTTGTGATCCCTATTAAGTACAACAGCATCCTCCAGGCAAGAAGTCATACAACAAATGGCTATTTTTATGTTATATGCATTGTTTCATTGTCATTTTGTCTTGCAAGCTCCAGTTGTGTGCTATTCATAGATTTCAGCACTGAACTGTGGACAGCTCCTTTTCTACACAGCCTACATGTTTCTCAGATGCTTTACATGCGCCTACCTTCCATCCCAATCTTGCCATCCCCGTCCTTGTCTCCTGCAGCCATCAGAGCCTTGGTCTCAGCCACAGTCAGTTCCCTTGCCCCCGGAGAGAAATTCTGAAGGAACAGTCTGATAGGGAGACAAAGAGATTTGCGATAAGTTCAAACCTATAATGGAATTTGTAGTGTTTTGATGGTATTTGCTTTATTGGAATTTCTTTTCTGCATTTCCATCTACATCTCCATACATACATACATTTACACGTCTTCTTGAGCTGTCTTGAATCCCCTCCCTCCCCTTCCCCCCACACGTTATTGAATCCACCCCTTGCCCTAATTGCTTTGCCATTCATACACTGACCTACGCCTGAGGAGACCCATGCATGCAAGTTATGCCTGAGTAGTGAACTACATACCCCGCCCCCCATATATCCCCAAGCTCTAAAACGACACACATCCTCCATCCTTACTTCAGCTCCTCTTCCTCAATGTATCCACTCTTGTCTTGGTCGAGGACCATGAACACCTTCTGGCCATCTGCCTCAGATAAGACAGTCAGTCCCACTTGTGCAAAGAACGACTTGTAGTTGAATGTGCCTGGAGCTATGTGAGAGAGAAAGAAAGAGACAGACAGACAGACGTGGGAGTGAGAGGTCGATCACAGAATGACAAGAGAGCAAGAATGGCGAGTGGGTCTGAATAGAGATGTCACATTTACTCATGCGCTCAGATGACTTTCATACAACCAATGACATTTACCAATATACACCCTCTAGCACATCGCTGTCACAGAATCCCCTCACCAGCCTATACTATTATAGGTTGTTACATCATTATACCATTGAAACACTCCACACACACTGATTATAGCCCATGGATATGATTCTAACGCAAGCCTAAACGCTAAAAGCCCATTTTGGAGTGAATGAGAAGTTCAAGGAGACTTGATCCATGCTAGTAGACCCACTATGATAAATTACATGCATATATGCTTAAAAATAATAATGCTTACATTAAGGGACGGACCTTAAGAAATTTGGGCAGGGCTTTTTGTCTCCTACATTTCCATTAGTCACTATAGGTTCCCATCTCTGTTTACAATAACTCATAGAGGCTTACATACTACAGAATACCCTTTTCACTTTCATTGACAAAGTTCAATTCTATACTGCCCTGAACAGAAAGAGGATTAAAATGAGGAAAAAATGAGTACAAGAGCATTGTCATTTGATTTTCATTGGGGCGGGTGTGCTCCGTCCGCCTCGTCAAACAGACGTTATGGCTAGAGATAAATAATTAAGTGCTGCTGGGATGTGAAGACTGCATGGCTGCTGTGATTTTGTCTTCTCTGTGTGAATGCTCAGCATAAACTCTTTGGTATCTTGGGGGTAACTGCTCCCCAGCCTCATGGCTGCCTGGTTACCTGCAGGCTCCCTGCCCCCACCGTACGCCACACATCGTACAGGTATGTCCCCATGGAGTGGGAGTGGGCTTATTAGTGGCTCTCTCCTTTTCTCTGTGTATGTGTGTCTACTTAAAGCATATGTGTGAATTACTGCACGCTTGTGATGCATGTGTTTTCCTGTGTGCGTGCGTGCATGCAGTCTGACTCACCTTGACAAGCCTGGACTGCAGCCTTGACATCCTCGTCACTCAGCATCCCTGCAAATGCCATGATCGTCTGTGTCTGCCTGAGGGATGCACACACGGAAGAAGTGCAAAGTGACAGTAAATAAAACTGGCACAGATGTATTCAACTGACAGATAACACAGTCTTGGTCAATTGAAAACAGACAGGTCTTGTGGATGGAATAGACATGATCATTCTTCCTTGGGTAATCCTTTTCATGTAGATCAAAGATATCTTGATACCAAAGATCATGTGGAGTGGCTTTGATGCTGTGACTATTGAATGACTATCCAACCTTTGATCCACAAAGGACAGATTTTTCCAGAGAGAAAGTTGATGCAACTTGTTTTCTGACAAGACATCAAGAGTCTTGATTATACTGTCCTATTTTTTTTCCATCTTCCAAAATAGCATTTCTTATCCCCTCTTTTTATATCAAAAGAACTGAGCTACACCAAGGTACACATGCAAACACAAAGAACTACCCAGAACACTAACCATCATCAAAAAAGGTTGATTGCCATGCGCATGAATTTGCAAAAGCCTGGTACTCACTGTGCGTCGGGTGAGGTTTGCACTCTCTGAGCCTATGGTCTGCAGATCTCTGCCTGTCTAGCTTCGTGCCTATAAGCCCACACCACTCTCTTGCAGCTTTGTGATCCTGAGTGCAAGAAGCAACCTGACGTCTCTGTCCTCAAACCCAGGGAGATTTCCCCCACGCCACGGAATGCCTCCTCCCCCTTTAGCAGTTAATCAGAGCACATAATTGTTTCACTATTATTGTCTTGGCATATAATAATAATGACATTTCAACTTAGTAATAAACTTCAAACATTATTGTATAACTGTAATAGATGCTTAAAATAGGTTAAGATCTGGAATGGGACTTCAGCAATCAAGGTGTACGCCACACAAGTTATAAAAGTAGAAAAGGTATTCCAGTTTATTTTCTTTGGTACACTTTAAAATATGGGCAGTCAAGGAGACCATAGGCCACTGTTGCACAATAAAATGCCTGGCACAGCTACACCATACAATTAGAAGACACTAAGCCTATAAGCAAAAACACTGCAAAATATTGCACCCCACAAAGGCACTGCACACTCAATGTAGGAATATAATCCTAATACAAGAACTCACAGCACACAAGAGCAGTGGTATTCACAGCAACCCAGTCTAACACACGTGAAAAGGGCAGTAGGAGGGCTAGTAGGCTATACGTGCTTCAGGGCCATGGTTACATCTACCCACTCAGGCAATACATCCAACACAATACAACACCAACAATAGAGGAAATAAAACAGGACATACAGCGCAGCCCTCTCGTTCTAAAAATGCGTTTCTATCCTATATACGGGAGCGCTGAGGAGAACCAAGAAGAGCATAGAAAAGGGGCGTCACCAGAAATCTGTGCGAGCTGGAACATATGCGCCTGTAGGATACCGATAGACTTATCCCAACTATGCCAATACTAGGAAGATTTAGCTGCACATTAATACAATCTTAAAACATTTAGGAATATAAAACCAATACTCAGGCCGATCACGGTGCGTGTCCCAATTCGCACAGTCTCACAGAAAACGGGTCGCCACTGAAGCAGCTGAACTGCGTGCTTTTTAAAGGGACAGCCGTCTGGCCGGCCACTCGTTCATTGGTGCAGCAGGAGGCTCGGCAGCGGACGACGCGTTCATTGGTTGCATTGCAGCCTGCCAATTCCCAAGGCGGCGACACACCCACTTCCTCATTAGAACAGGTACTCGGTCATATCCCAAAAGTAAGAGAACGGCATGATTAATAATTATACAACTAAAGCAAATAAACATCACACCCATTACATCCCTCCACACTTTTTCAATACCACGTCCTCGTGGCATATTAAAGAATAGCCAAAGGTAATTCACCTTAGGCAAGTTCGGCTGTGTAACGGGCCGGCCTTTGCCCTTGTGTGGTACGCTGTGATCGTCGGGGGTTAGGGGCGTGGTCGGCTGCCTCCTGTTGGCCAGTGTTTTGAGGCTCAAGGCGGTGTGCCGGGGTCTGTGGTTGAGCTGGCTGGGTCCCTGGGATTCTTGGTGCGGTGGGGTTTCTTGGACCTGGTAAACAAAACATGCCCCACCAAGGAACACCCCCACTTTGCACAACAGGTAAAGGTGGCTTAACCTCCACAGTAGGCTTCTCATAGTTTACAGGACATGAGCGTAACAGATTACGATGCAACACCTTTTCTGCCCCCTCACCCTTTTCTGGTCTAACCACATAGACAGGTATGTCTGTATGAGGCTGTCGGACAACAATGTAAGGTGACTTCTCCCAATGGTCTCCAAGCTTACCACAGTCCCTCGCTCCCCGCTGCTTTAACAGGACCCGTTCACCAGGCAAGAGGGGGGAACTTAAGGTGGCTTGGTCATACTTCTGCTTTTGCCGTCGCCGTGTGGCTCCAAGGGCTTTGTTTGCCTTCTGGTGGGCATAGCACAGTCTCTCATGATGGTGCTTCACCCAGCTGGAGGGAGGCTGAGGGGAGTTTGCTTTAGGTGTACCCAGGACCAGATCTAAGGGAAGGCGGGGGTGCCAGCCGAACAGCAAGTAGGATGGGGTTTGGTCTGTGGAGCAGTGGACAGTATTGTTATACATCAACAGTAGTTCCTGAATGTAGTCGGGCCAGTGGGGCTTACGGTCTTCTTCCAGGGTGCCTAGGAGTTGGAGTAGGGTGCGATTAAAACGTTCGGAGCTTCCATTCCCCTGGGGGTGATATGGTGTAGTGTGGCTCTTCTTCGCCCCATACAGTTCGCACAGCTCTTTGACCACTGCTGACTCGAAGTTTGCCCCTTGGTCAGTATGGAACCTAGAGGGGCTCCCAAAAAACCGAATACTGTTACTCCACATTGCTCGAGCTGTGGTGACAGCAGTTTGATCTTTGGTGGGCACTGCCCATCCATACTTCGTGAAGTGATCAGTCATAACTAAGACATACTGATGGCCATCGGTGGAGGGGTGCAGTTTCAGGTAGTCCATGGTGACTAGCTCAAGGGGGTAGGTAGTTTCAATGGGTACTAGTGGTGCTTTTGTGGTGGTAGGGGGAATTTTACGCAGGGTGCAGCGCGGGCAGGCAGCACACCAGTTAAAAACATCTTTAGTTTGGTAGGCCCAGAAAAACCTTGAACGTATGAGAGACAGAGTCTTCTCTCGGCCAAAGTGGCCAGCTTGTTCATGGCACCATGTCCATACCTGTTGCTTGTGGGTGTCTGGGAGCACCAGCTGGTGACATACTTCCAGAGTTCTTGGCTCTCTGCGTCGCCGCAGGAGGACGCCCTCTTGGAGAAACAGTCTGTCCCTTTCCTTCAGGAGGCGCATCACTTCAGGTGGTAGGGTAGCTCGTTCAGCGGCCGTGGGCTTGTCAGGTTTCTGTAAGAACAACACCACTTTAGTGATAACAGGATCTTGTTGTTGCGCTTGCCTCCAGGCTGCCGGTGTCATGCCTGACCACTGGTCCTGTACTGGGGCACAGTGAGAGGGGGACTGTACTGCTGCAGTCACATTTCCAGCCGCTCCGGAACAGAACGCTACCACTACCTCTGCACCCACCTCAGTATAGGGGGCCATTTCAACCTCATTTTCCTCCAGCGGGCTTGGTTGCCCCACGGGGACCCTGGAAAGGGCGTCAGCGTTGAGGTTTGTTCGGCCGGGTCGGAACTGGATCTTGAAATTGTAGCTGGACAGACGTGCACACCAGCGCTGTTCCACACTTCCTAGATTTGCCGTTGGCAAATGGGCTAGGGGGTTATTGTCCGTAAAGACAGTGAATGTTGTGCCCAACAGATATTCTTTAAATTTTTCTGTGATGGCCCATTTAAGAGCCAAAAACTCCAACTTGAAGGAGCTGTAATTGGCATCATTCTTCTCAGAGGGTTGCAGGCTACGACTTGCATAAGCAATTACCTTTTCCACCCCCCCTTGGACTTGGCTAAGAACAGCACCCAGGCCTCGCTTGCTGGCATCTGTATACAAAACAAATGGTAAAGAGAAGTCGGCAAAGGCCAAAATTGGGGCTCTTACCAAAGTTTGCTTGAGCTGCTGAAATGCCTCCTCACATTCTGTCGTCCAGCCCTGGAGGGGAGGGCTTGTACGGCGGGGAGACTTCTTTGGTTGCCCAGCCAGTTGTGCGTGCAGTGGCATGGCGATCTTTGAGAAATCTTTGATGAAACGTCGGTAGTAACCGATCAGCCCCAGGAACGCCCGCAGCTCCCTTACTGTTTGGGGACGTGGCCACTCAGTCACTGCCTGCACCCGCTCGCTTGTTGGAGTCACTCCATCTTCCGTCACCATATGTCCCAAGTACTGCACTTTAGCTTGGAACAGGTGGCACTTGGAGGGTTTTAGCTTCAGGCCATATTGGACCAGGCGCTGGAACACCAGTTCTAGGTTCTTTAAATGAGAGGGGAAATCATGTGAGAACACAATAACATCATCAAGGTAGATCATTAGAGACTGGAAGTTCTGATCCCCCAGACATGACTCCATAAGTCTCTGAAAAGTGGCAGGGGCATTACATAACCCAAAGGGCATTCTGCTGAACTCATACAGTCCCATGGGTGTAGTAAATGCCGTCTTTTCTTGGTCACTGGGGTGCACTGGCACCTGCCAGTATCCACTGGTGAGGTCGAGGGTGGAAAAGAACCTAGCCTTTGAGAGCATAGTGAGGGACTCTTCGATGCGGGGCAGGGGGAAGGCATCTTTGCGAGTTACACTGTTGAGTTTTCGATAATCTACGCAAAACCGTAAAGTGCCATCTTTCTTGCGCACTAAAACTATGGGCGATGCCCAAGGGCTGGTACTCTTACTAATCACCCCTGCCTCCAACATGCCCTGGATCAAGGTACGCACCTCCTGATAGAGATTTGGTGGGATTTGTCGGTGGCGCTCTCTCACAGGTGGTGCCTCCCCCGTGGGGATCTGGTGGAACACTGCATCGGCCTGTCCATAGTCATGGTCGGACATGGAGAACACCTCCTTGTGTTTGGACAGAAAAGCATTTACCTGCTGGATCTGTTCTGGGGTCAAGTCCACTCCACTTAGATCCACTGGGATGTGTACATCACTTGGGGGCTCAGTTTCCACCACCTGCTGCAGCTGAACAGTCACGGTGCTTGGTGATTCCATGATCAAGTCCACACCCCCTGAAAGGACATCAGTAGACATCACCAGAGACAAGCAGGCAACCTTTTGATGGCGTTTTAGGTGGACTGGGGCTGTGCCCAAGTTCTTCAGCCTCACGGGCACCCTACCACCATCAGCGTTGACCACAGCCCTGGCCACTAGACAGGGGCGATCTTGATGGGCTTGATCAGACAATGGCTCCACAAGTCCCAGATAGGGGCGTCCTCCAGGGCCCCCCCGAACCCTCCCCATGAGTACCATTTCCTGCTTGGGAGGGACAGTCACATTGTACAGTGCACGCACATAGCCTACTTTACCATCTGGTTGGGTAAATTTTGCCTCCTGGCTGCAGATGGCCAGTGCTTCTCTCCAGGCTTTCTGGCCCACTGGATTAGCTTGGAGGGCTAGTCCAGCCTTTAATGATTCATCCTTGAACAGCGTGCTCCAGCAGCGTCGGATAATATTCATCCCCAAGAGGCCGGGAGTCTGTAAGAGACAATGATCCTTCACAATAATAATGCCACATTTTGGAAGTTCAGTGGTGCCAATGCCAAGATCTACCTCCATACAGCCAACATACGGTATCGGTTGGCCATTGGCTGCCTGTAGCCTCAACCAGGTGGAGGGGTCTTGGAGGCCGGTACCCTGCTCCCCGAATAATTGAGTGAACGTGCTTTGCTTGAGCATGGTAACTTGTGAGCCTGTATCCAGGATAAAGGGTATGTCTTCTCCTGAAATCGTTACCTTAACAACAGGTGAGTCTCCAATAAGGCCCCCTCTGCACACATTTGCAGGGACTGCAGCACTTCCCCCCACTGCCTGGCCACTGGCCGTGGGGCTTAGTAGTTTAAAGGCGGCTGAGTAGAAGGCTGGTCTCGCCGCCTGGGGCAAAAGCGCTGAATATGTCCAGGGGTTTTACACTGGTTACAGATCGGCCTTCCTTGTTCATCATATTGGAATGTGTGAACTGGGGAAGGGGGAGGGGGTGTGGCACTTTGACTAGGCCGGCGGAGGTATGAAGCTGGGGGCTGGTGATCATACTGAAACTGGTTGTCTGAAGGAGGGGGGGGGTTGCTCTGGCTAGGCCGACGAGGGTATGGGACTGAAGGCTGGTGTCGCCATGTGCCTTGGTTATCTCGAGGGGTGGCTGGTCTAGGGTGTTGATTTGCTATACCATGAAGCTCTGCCCTAAGCTCACTGACCACATCCTTGGCTAGAGCGGCCATTTGAGATTTTAGTTCCTCTGCTATTTCTGACTTGAGATCTTGGCGGAGCTGTTTCAAGTCTAATGGTGATGGGGGAGTTGGTGTGTGACTAGTTGCAAAGCAGCTCCGAGACACTCCTCCTTCATCAGCTTTGATACGAAGCATGGCCTCTGCCTTCACCCTTGGGAAAGACAAGTCTGGGTCTACCAGGACGAGCGTTCTAAGCTCACGCCGGAGCATTCGGTCTTGGAGGCCCTCCAGGAGTTGGTCTCTCATCAGCCGATCCATATTGCCTTGGTTATCACGGTCTATGTTCTTCAACTTCTGAAACAGTTCTTGTAGCCGTAATGTGAACTCAGACACAGTTTCCGTGGGTTCCTGCTTACAGCTGAAACAGAGGGAGCGAAGAACTGAGGCAGACATCTGGTCACCATATAACTCTTTCAACACCTCGAATATTTTATCAGAGCTATTCCTTTCTCTGTCATCTAAAATCAGAATTTGCCTTTTGGCTTCCCCCTCCAAGCTATTAATGATAAGGTCAATTTGCACATTATCAGGTACCTTACACATTTTAAACATGGCCTTCAAATTAGCTTGCCACTCTCCCAAACCAATATCTGAATTCCTACCCCGGAATTTTTGTCCCCACATGTTGGCAGAAAAGAAAGGTGGCATAAACATAGGCATAAATCCAGACTGCGCCTCATTTATCTCATCTCCAGGCATTCTGTTAGAGTACACCAATAATCACTGGAACCCAAACCAGATCCTGCCGACTACGCCAAGTTGTAATAGATGCTTAAAATAGGTTAAGATCTGGAATGGGACTTCAGCAATCAAGGTGTACGCCACACAAGTTATAAAAGTAGAAAAGGTATTCCAGTTTATTTTCTTTGGTACACTTTAAAATATGGGCAGTCAAGGAGACCATAGGCCACTGTTGCACAATAAAATGCCTGGCACAGCTACACCATACAATTAGAAGACACTAAGCCTATAAGCAAAAACACTGCAAAATATTGCACCCCACAAAGGCACTGCACACTCAATGTAGGAATATAATCCTAATACAAGAACTCACAGCACACAAGAGCAGTGGTATTCACAGCAACCCAGTCTAACACACGTGAAAAGGGCAGTAGGAGGGCTAGTAGGCTATACGTGCTTCAGGGCCATGGTTACATCTACCCACTCAGGCAATACATCCAACACAATACAACACCAACAATAGAGGAAATAAAACAGGACATACAGCGCAGCCCTCTCGTTCTAAAAATGCGTTTCTATCCTATATACGGGAGCGCTGAGGAGAACCAAGAAGAGCATAGAAAAGGGGCGTCACCAGAAATCTGTGCGAGCTGGAACATATGCGCCTGTAGGATACCGATAGACTTATCCCAACTATGCCAATACTAGGAAGATTTAGCTGCACATTAATACAATCTTAAAACATTTAGGAATATAAAACCAATACTCAGGCCGATCACGGTGCGTGTCCCAATTCGCACAGTCTCACAGAAAACGGGTCGCCACTGAAGCAGCTGAACTGCGTGCTTTTTAAAGGGACAGCCGTCTGGCCGGCCACTCGTTCATTGGTGCAGCAGGAGGCTCGGCAGCGGACGACGCGTTCATTGGTTGCATTGCAGCCTGCCAATTCCCAAGGCGGCGACACACCCACTTCCTCATTAGAACAGGTACTCGGTCATATCCCAAAAGTAAGAGAACGGCATGATTAATAATTATACAACTAAAGCAAATAAACATCACACCCATTACATAACTACTACTACTACTACTAATAATAATAATAATAGTAATAATGATAATATCAGTTACAGAAACTCAATTAAAATAAATTAATATTTGTCTTACTTTTGAGCATTGATGATCTCTGGTAATATAAAAGAAACTGTGTGAACATCTGATTAATGTTTATTTTATTTTATTAATGCAATGGTGACATTATAAGTGACATTGCCCTGTTATCAAATACAAACACTGCAAAGCACTACAATGACTTTATAATCTAATTTCCCGCTCAGACTGTCTTGTCTTACCATGGCATGAAAGTCCTTAGAAGAAATATTTCATTCAGGAAAAACATTTTCACGGCATGCATACTGGCATAAGAATTCACGAGCAACATTAGCTATCTTAGGTATCTCCTGTCACCATGCTTTTAATCCCTTCCCTCAATAATAATAATTGCAAAAAAGGTCAAAGCACTTCTTGCAATTTGAAATATAAATTAATATAAATAAATTATATAGGGTGAGTCTTCTTTGTTGTGTTGGTGTATGTATTAGACATATGCTTTTAAATTAAGAGTAGATGAATGGTGGTAACTACCTACCTCGTGAGTGACCATTATTACTGGTTGATTGGGGATTCCTGAAGTCCTATGGATTTATGTGTAAAAAGTGAAAATTATTCAGCAAAGTGAAGTATTGCTTTAAAAATAGTATTTCACCCGAAAGTTCAAGCAACATATTGACCTGCAATGACACACCCAGACCACCTACATTTGAAATGACTTAAAAAATAATTAAACCACAGGGAGGCTTGGCTTCCCTTGTGATCTGATCTGCAGCAATCAATGCTGTTTCCATTGGTAACACAATAAAAAACGATGCTCAAGACAACATCTGGTCTGAGTGACAAGCTGGAGCCTGTCCACCCTTGAACTCAAACAGCTTTGTTGTTTATGGCCGTAAATCCAGGAATAAACATTTAATATGGATAGGTCGTCTTTCCTTATCAACATTGCGTGCAAGCTTCCCATGATTGCCCAGTGACTGTGGATGTAAAAAACCTTATTTAGCTTTGTTACCGCGCACTGGCTTTACATAGTGGTAAAAAAGTTCGATGGTGATTGGCTATGTCTCTGTCATGGGAAGGCATTGTGGATTGTGATTGGTTTAAATACATGTCAGTCTTGTGACTATTCACGCCCCCATTCCATGATGTGACGTTGTACAGGAACATGGCGCTTTGGAGGAGAGGTGTTTCCTGACAGTTAGGGCTATTTATCCTTTATTGAATCTAAATATGTTCATTTAAATAGCGTTAAGGTACATATATAAAATATGATTGGACGTTAAAGGCAATCGTTTATCTTCGTCTGTATGGACAATGAAACCCCAAATTTGCTAGCGGTGTTGCTGTCGTTAGCTGGACCTGTTAGCATTCATATGCTAGTTGAAGCTAGCTGGCTAATAGGATATCGCTAAACAGGCAGAAAATATGCTTGCTCTGCGGGCTTTTTTATGCAGCCTATACTCATGTAAAAGTAATTATCAATGAATACAACATTTTATTTAGCTTCTAGTTTGCCATTTGTTGTTTAGGACGACGATTCTTTTTAGCTAACGTTATTTTGTTAGCTAAGCTAGAAGGATGGAGAACCGTCATGGATTTGTTTTGTTGCTGGCCAGTGGAATTTTTCTGTCGGCATTTTTACTGTCTGAAGGTGCCCCTCTTCAGTACCCACATAGACCAGGTGAGACAGCTGACTGCTAGCTACTGTCTAGCTAATCAATTCTTTATTCACCCACCATAACATTTGTCCACCCAGGTGCTAAGCTAGCAGATGTTGCTATATAGCAGACGTTTGCTGGTTTAGGTAGCCACTGATTGTTAGGTGCTAAAAAGCTAACAACACAGCAGCCTGGCTACAACGTTAGCCCTCTAGCTAACTAGTGAGGATTGTTGCAAGGTAATAGTTCAACCCACCAAGTGACATTCGTTTGGCCAGTAAACTAACCGGCTCATTCCACTACTACAGTCTTTGGGACTGGTGTCTGGTAACAGTGCTTTTAATGGAAAGTCACGGCCTTTCGTTGTCACGACTTTACTTGTATTATCAAGCTTGTAGCATAATAAAATGTTATGACTGAAAAAGACTGCAATATTTTATAAGCCTTGTGAGTTAGCCTACATTCTATTTTGAGATTTAACACAATTACAGGTCAATCCCCAGGTAATAATATGTGTCAGTTAACATGGCACAGCCTAATTGTAGGTAGAGAGATTGCAACCTTTGTGTGGTATTGGTCCAGTCAGTGACATCTAGCAAAGTTTATAGGCCAAGTTTATATAAAAATGAAAAGTTTATAGTATGACCTACCAGCATGGAAACATTGCTTCTTGCTTTGAAGTGTATGTGGAATGCCTTCTTTAATGTTGATCATTGTACCTTTAACACTTTTACTTCACAGGTGTTTGATTGATTATTTTAGGATCAAGGCCAAGAGATCAGTTTGTTAGATGCCAATGGAAAAAATGCCTTACCTTAATGAATAATAGCCTGTATGTTAATTAGTACCCAGTCATCAAAATTAAATTGGTGTAATATGATTTGAAATCTGAGGAGTAAATCATCCTTGGCATTGTGCCTGTTGTTGCATGAAGTTGAGACTTCATTCAAGTAAGAATTACAGAAACTGGAGGTAGTTGTCCTTAAAACACTGCAGTGACAACAGTTCTACTTAGGACATGACAGGGAGAGTGGTGAGGATGTAGTAAACTACTCAGAGGACAGCAAATTAATGGACTCTGTATGGATTGTCTATGAAAGTTTTCTGTATGGATTGCCATGCAGTGACAGTGGTCTATGTTGGTATTGCCTGACCCTCATGATAAATGAATGGAGCCAGAAATGAATAACATGTTATAGTGGAGGTCTGTAATGTGTAACAGATTCCAGTCTTATCAGCACCAGTCAATGATTAACAGTGGTGTTTGTTAAATTATAATACAGCATGCAGTAAAGTGACAGTAAAGTAAAGCACATGCTTTTTATACATTTATTACATAGCAACCTATTAGTTGTTGCAGTTTCCCAATCTGTCCCTTGGACTCGGTAGCTACTCCTTTCAGCAGTTGGAATGATGGAATGATATACAGATGTGCCACACCAGTACACATTTGTTTAAAGTTTAGGGTAAGGTTGTAGGCAAGATCACACAACCTAAGAAAACAATTATTGATATGTATGGCTGGTCCGTGACATGTGGGCTCTCCTTACACACATCAAATAGAGGAAAAGGTAGATTGCAACCTGTTAACAGTAGTATGAACCTTTTTAACTGTACTAACAACCAAGTCACAGTGGCAAGTCCACAGTTGTGTCTCTTAACAGCTGTTCTGTCAGTTAGGGTCTCTTTTGTTCTGTTGTGGTGTTGGACATTGCCTTGGCCTTTCACCTCACTGCTCAGGTATTCAATGACCAGCACTCCAGGCTTTAGGGGATGCTGCCTTTAAAAAAAACAAAACAACAACAACAACTGGCATCTCCTTTATATCGCTGTCTGGGGCCAGTGCCTAACAGCCTAGTGTTTTGAAATAGCCACAGACCCAATGCTGAATTCCTAGAATATAACTTTGGGCTGTTTTCCAAATGCTTGCTTCATTGCACATATTTTAAGCCAAATGGGAGAATTTTGTTTTTAAGGAGAATGCACGCCAATGTTGCCAAGCAAGGCAGGCAAGTGCTTGGCTTCTAGCTGCATTCTATCACCTTTGTATAGTGTTATTTTCATGTCAGTGTTTAACAGCAGAAAACCTTATGATGAATGGGACTTGATATTGAGTGACAGAATATCCTGTGTTTTATACAGATTAAGTCTGGTTCCCTACAAGGGCATTATAGCAGTGACTATGTCCTCTGTGCTTCATCTCAAGAGCCTGCCTTTCAGTGTTGAACGTCTAGCCAAGCCTTTGGCCAGTGGACAGATTCTGCAAACGTTTGCTTGTTAACATTTTGGCTAGTCAAGCAGTGTGCTTAGACGCTTACAATTAAACAAGCTTGTTCTTTGCAATGTGTTTGTTTTTGAGAAAAAAGGCCAACTCGGTCTTGTTAAAGTGAAAATGGTGTTGCTGAAAAGGCAAGGCAATGGCATACAGTTCCAAACCTACTAACACTTGGTGAGGGTATCAGACACCTGACCTCTTCATTTTGCTCTCTGAAGGCTAGTTGCTGGATACTGATCAAGTATTTCATCATAACTCATCTCAACAGAACCCCAGACGCGCCATCGTCAAAATGTACGTAACCAAATGACAGTCATCCACCGTGCACACAGGCGGGTGAAACCTGCAAAAATGGGTCAGCTCCTCCTCTGTGTGAATGCTTACTGAAATATGCAGAGGAACTGAAATAAGAGCTGGCAGCTCCCTGCCGTATTGGTCCCAAAAACTAGTTGAGTCATTTGGTGGTGCCTGCCAAGTCATAATATGAACCCATGACTCAGATAAGGCCTAACCGAGTGGAACTGATTCCACGCAGAGCTGCCGTGATACGGCTCCTGTTTTTTCTCTCACTTCTGCTGCAGCCTCGCAGGGAGTCATGCATTGCCTGGAACCCCATCGTCCAGGTGAAACAGACAGAGGGTGTTGCACTGTTAAGCTGCCTTTAGTCGCAGCCAAATGTGTTTTGCAAGAGTATTATGGAGTTAAGCTTTACCTTTATTTAGGCCTATTTGAAAACACTCTAAACAATCTAATTGCTTCTATCAATGAGAAATACCTTGAACACTGTTTTGTGACCCTTGAGCCCATGGTTAGACTGTAACCTCAGAAGGAGGAAATATTTTGTGAAAAATAGCCATGCATGACATATTTAGGAGATGAGTGTGGAACAGGCTTATTATGTTGTCGTTTATGATTAGCTAGGCCTAGGCTACATGCTGGAAAGAACCTGGCCAATCTAGCACACAGTGTGAAGCATAAAAATGTGTCACATCTAGCCTCATGTGATGGTTTTATACAGATTAACAATAGGTTATGGTGAGGTGACTTTCCCAATGAAAAAACTGTCTTTGCTGTCCTTCTCCTCTTCATTCGTATCTAGTCCAGTCAGTGGTTTGCATCAACGCATGTTGGTGCGGAGCCTGTTAAGTGAGTATCAGTTTTCCTCCAGTTCTTCTCAATGACCTCTGTGCCAGGCAGGAATTGTACAACCTCCAGCAGTGCAAATAAGGCAGAGCCCAGCCAATCATCTCCCTCCTATGTAGGCGATAAATTGCAATTTGTTCATCTGTAGTAAGTACACATCTCCATTTAGAGCTACATCCACTGGACCAGTGTACCAACCATGGGTCCCTTTGAATCTTTAATTCTTCCCCTCATCAATATTTCACTGCAGATGCTGTTTCTCTATGGCCATCTTTAGCGCAGAAAAATGTGTGCCTGTGTTATCTGAAGGGGTAGGAATGGGGCGATATGGACAAAATATCACAATATTATCAGATATTTACCTGATCCACAATATGCGTCAGTGTTTTTCCTTTTGCTTTTCTAAGGCTAAATTGCAATTTACGGAAAAGTACAACCCAATTGGTAACAATACAGTATTCAATTTGCAGCCTATAAAAGAAAGTGTATATGACAACAAGAAAAAAACCAAATTGTAGGTTAACAAAGGCTGTCAGGATTGGTCAGAGTAGGTTTTCAGACATATTGTAATGAATTTTTATTTCTTTGTGGCAAAACGTCAGCATCTTTGATGCTGCCTTCAAGTGCTACTTGTTAACTCTGTGGTTTGCAGTCACAAGTATGATTTGTTGCATACTCGAGGGCTTTTGGTCAGAAGTAATAACAAAATTGACAGTGTAACAAAAGTTTTTTTTATTTTTATTTTTTATTTGAAGTTTTAAGAGTGAAAACACTCCCACCAATGTAGATAGTTTACATCAATAGAGATTCCCAGTGCTCCACTCTTTATAATGATTTCAACAGTCTTGAAGTCTGACTGAGGCTTTAGCCGATGTGTGCTGGGAGCCCTACCTTACTGTGCATCACCCACTGAGCTTTGAGAGGAGCGCATTTGAACGTATAAGACACTAGTCAGATTTAAGTAGTAGCCTAAGTGACGCTCCCCATTCATTTGAATGAGAGCACGCATAGACATTTTGCAGAGGATTGTGGTACGGTGAGGCTCCAGGATTTGCGAGTGTAGTAGTGGGGAGGAGTAGACTTTATGTACATTTTCAAGCGGCCAACGCAGGCGTTAACTAATCAGGTCAATATTGTCTCTGCTTGATTACGTTTTTTTTCACAAAACTAGAGTTCCGCCTGTCATTTGTTCCTCGATAGCAGGATTATTCAACCATGTGTCATGAAGGGCCGAGAGTCTGCAGGGTTTCACTCCAACCAAACACCACAGCAGGTGATTTCACTGATTAGCACACCTTCAGCCACAGAGGAGGAACTAATCAGTGAAATCACCTGCTGTCGTCTTTGGTTGGAATGAAAACCTGCACACTCTCAGCCCTCCATGGCACATGGTTGAATAGCCCTGCTCTATAGACTGGCGGAGTAGAGCAACAGCTTTGATCCATGGCATAGCAATGAAATGCGTCTGTATTTTCTGAATTTAGGCTGGGTCCTGTCAAATTTTAAATCTGAGTGGGAAGACATTTTAGACGTTTTCTTAACCACCTTCACTGACAATCATTCTCAGCAAAATAACATACTACTCCCGTTGATTTCTCTTCCTGGTTTATTAAAATGAAGTAGCAAAACCTAGAATCTGAGATCCCAGATTCAGCCTGGCTGATGTCCAATGGCTTTGTCATGGCAGGACTGCACCCTGATTTACATCTCATAAGGCCAGCACTGTCACTGAAAACACAGACTAGACTGTGTTTGTGGTAAATACTAGGGATGCCCCGATAACGTTTTTTGCTGCCGATCGCCGATCACCGATTGTCTATGAGCCATATCGGCCGATCCGATACACTGTTTACCGGTACATCGTTTATTTATTTATTTATTTTTTCTTAGTGGCCGTTTTGGTGTTTGCTCTGCCTTTTTCTTTTCACTCTCCGCGGCCAGCTTAACAAACTCGCCATGCTCTGCTGGGTGATGCGACTTCAAGTGCCTTATTAAATTTGTTGTGTTGAAACTTTTTACCTTGCTTCCCTCACAAGGTATTTTTTCCTGGCACACACTGCAGATGGCAATTGTTGCATCTGTCTCACACACTATGTAAAAGTTCCACACCGCCGACATGTTTTAGGTTAGTTAGCATGCCACAATGACACCGAATCTGATGAGAATAGGCTCACATTTTTTGCGTCATCGATCGGTTTTCGCAATCGGCGACTGTAAAGCATTATTGGAATTAGGGATGCACCGAATGTTCGGCAACCGAAGTTATTCGGCCGAATATCGCCAAAAAACACATATTCGGTATTCGGCCGAATAAATGAAAAGGCCGGATTTTTTTTACCGAATAATGACGGTTTTGATGGCGTGATCAAATAGCACCCATGCAGGAGCCAGGCGCACGTAGCGTAAAACGCAGCAAACATGTCAGCGGTATGGAGGCATTTCAAAATCTCCCGAAAGACCCGAAATTAGCGACATGCATGTATTGTTCAGCTCAGCTTTCTAGAGGGGGTACTTCGGCTAAGAGCGATAGCACTATAAGTCTGATCAATCATTTGAAATCAAAACACATCGAAAAGCACGCCGAGTATGAGAAAGAGACCGCAGGGAAGAGGAAACTTGAGTCTCACAGTCCCGGGCTCAGCGCGAGCACATCCACTCCATCTGTGGCTGCCGTTTTAGAAAAGGCAAAAAAGTTTGAGAGTGCCAAAGCAAAAGGCATTACTACAAAGGTAATGGAATTCATCGCGTTGGATGATCAACCATTCTCCGTAGTAGAGGACGTTGGATTTCGTAGGCTTATGGAGCATATTGAGCCCCGTTACACTATACGGGGCGGGGTTGTCAAAGATAGCCAGATAAAATATTTTATTTTACTAATTTATTATTTTAAGTTATAGGCTATTGTGCTGTGTTATGCAATGTTGGAAAAAATTGAAAAATAAATGAAAATTGCAAAAAATATTCGGTATTCGGTATTATTCGGCCTTCGGCCGAAGTGTTCCATTATGCTTCGGCTTCGGCTTCGGCCAAGAATTTTCACTTCGGTGCATCCCTAATTGGAATTCCCCGATCTCATATTTATACTGAATATCGGCCATTTCCGATTGCTGGCCGATTGATTGCGGCACCCCTAGTAAATACCATTAGAGAAATGTGCAATTTCTAAACAAAGCTAAGAGGATACTTCCTGATTTGCAGTATTGACAGGGATACAGACACAGATGACAAGTAATACCGATAATACGATAATACCGGTATAAATTTGTAGGAAAAAGTGTCATATCATGATATTAACGATGTCGTGTTGATGCATTTGCATATCCTAGCACACTAGAACGATACAAGCATGGCTGAAAGCCAGAGCAGCGCTTCAGCCTCTGATGAGGATTTAGTAGCTAAAGGGGAGCTACTTCGGTCGTGTGGAAGTGGTGTTACGGCTAAAGGTGGAAACACAACAAACTTGTTTCACCACTTAAAGCAAAAACACACACGCGAGTACGAGGAGAGTCAGAAGTCGCGTGACGAGAGTTTAGAAGCCGGTGATGTGCGGTCTATGTCAGTCTGGTCTATGTTTGCATTTCTCATATTGGTCTGTGGTTTATTCCACACATGGACCAGAGACACATGGCAGTTGTAGAACTAAGCTACATCAACATTGAGTGTTATTATTTATTACTTTATTATGAGACAGGCTATGCAGTAGTATTTAATTTTAATCACATGTAAGAGGGCTGTTTACCAGACTAAGCAGTGCTACATATTGCAGTCAGTGATTGCTTGGTGTGCCCTGGCAGAAATTAAATGAACCTCAATCATGGCTGACACTTTGGATCATATCTAATTCTCCTCAGGGAATTGGAGTGATTACTGCTTGTCTGCTTTTTAATTGACTGTGGTATCAGTACAGCACTGGCTTCATCTGACCAGACCACTCGCTGATGCTAGAATTACTATTGGGTCTATCGTGTACCTCCTACATGACTTATCAAAGCTCCTTCCTAAAGCGCATACATTAAGGATGATTTTTATTAATGAGCAGTGTGGGGGATGGTGGGACTGGGTGCTAGGCTAATTAATTCACTTATCCTCAAGACGTCTGGTACTTGGGCTAGGCTTTGGTTTAAGTTGCACCTTCTGGCCTAAAGAGCAATGGAGCAATGCAACTACTGGTCCAGCCTGGTGGCCCATTTGTTGCAAAGGGGTGGCACTGTTTGTATCGCAGTTGCCAAGACTTTCCCTTTTTATACACTGATGTGAAAGCACAAGACAACTGGAAGGAGGTTCCTCGTAGGGATGTATTCAGCACCTACTTTCACCTGTCAGGAATTTGTAATCCAGCAGAAAGAGACTCAGTAGGTGTTGGTTCCTCCTCCGGCTGACAGGATGTACCTGACATGCCAAGACCAGTGGGAGAGGGAATAAATGAGGATGGGATGGGGGGGGATGCAGAAACTCATTCTCTGTCAGTCATTTGCTATGGCATAAAAGGTATAGAAAGCAAATTGGAGCTGAGATGGCAAATAGTTCTTTATTGTGACATGGTGCGAAAAAGTACCCAAAAAGTGCAAAATGATGAAGAAGAATTAGACCGATGTTTCGGGCCATCATCAGTGCAAAGATCATGTACAAAGGCATTTCTTAAATAGACATAGGATTGGCAGTCTTACATACAGGATAATTGCATACAATATTGGCATTTAGAAGCGCCAGACTTGAGGCATTGTTAACATAACCCCAGCTTGTTTTAAATACAAATAGCTAGAGATGTATGAAGAGTATACTAAGTGAGGCACACATTAACAGAACCACTCAAAATAAAGACATGTCTCAAGGGGGTCAACGGTTTATCTGCAGGCCAGCTGAACATAGAGGAGAGAAGCTACAGGAAATGAGACAAATGTAAAATTTCAAGCCAAAAGAGTGCTCTGTTGTTACTAAATAAATCCATTTTGCTTTCCCATTGTAAAAGTCTTTGCTCTGAATGTTGTGTCTTCATGTTGTGTTTATTCTGTCAGTGCCACAGAATAAATGTGCCAATCCTGGATGATTTGCTTCCTTAAAATGTCTGAGATTACAAGAGATTACAAGAGGCACTTGAAGGCAGCATAAGTGAGACAGCTGTATTTACCTGATTTGTACACTATATGTAATGCATTATGCAATAACAGAGCCCTGTTTCATTGTTTGTCAGACAGGACAGTACATTGAGTAATAATGTAAAACAGTCAATTCGGCCTACTCAAATTTACTGTTGGCACATTGCCTATGTTGCTACATTTATCCAATATAGCACAACTGCAATAATTTCAATAGGCAACAAATTTCAATAGTCAACATATTAATTACTGTGTGTGAATCAGTCTGTGGACCAAAAAGCTGGTGGCCCCAAATTATCTGCTGGAGTGGATATAAAGGAAACACTGGAAGCCTCAGTTGTGTGAGCGGTTGATGTCAACTTGGTGACAGAGCAGCAGCTGAGCAGGGGAGTGGGTGGGTTGGAAGGCTGTTGTCAGCACCGACATCTGAACCGCTAGCCCAGCAGCATCCTCACCAGCCCAGTCTCACACCCACTACCGCCACTACTGCACCATCAGCTGCCCATCAGGCAGTCTCACCCTCAAAAAATGCCTGTCTGAAGGGTTGGTGGGTGGGTGGGGTGCCTGTCTGTCTGTCTGTCTGTCTGTCTGTCTTGTCTAGAGCTATAGGATTACAGCTAAAATAATTATTTTGACCAGTTTCCAGATGTAAAAGTTTTTATTAGTCTTGATAATCTGAGGAGCACATTTTTTACTGCATGTTGGCATCTTATATCAGTATCTTTCTTTCAGAATTTCTAGTGAAATATGGCAATAGTGCAAAAGAATTGGACTGTAAGATCTTACCAGGGTATTTTTGTTGTCAAGCTTAAATGTACCATAATGTTATTGTATTTAAAATATGCCAATCCATTACCAGTGTACTGTGTTGCTATCAAACACACCCTGGTTATGCTTGTAACTCAACATGGCTGTCTGTCTTCCTTCCCTAACTTCTAAATATTTTCAAGGCACACCTAGAAATATGAATTCCTCAGCATCATTTCTGTGGCTTGGCAGAACTTAAGTTGTCTGCAATTGTTATTTCAGGTGGAAGCAGGGGAGACACGCTGTCTGTCTCTATCTACCTGTCCCTGGTGGTGTCACTGACGGCGCTGGTGGCCTTGGTGGTGCTGTTGGTGAACTGTGTGACCTGCTGCAAGGAACGGGAGATCAACTTCAAGGTGAGAATACTAGCAGGCAGGCAACTCCGCCTGCACCCACCCAGACTAGATCTAATAAACAGAGTGGAGTTCTGATTTGGAGATGGCTGGAAGTAATGGATACTTATACCTATGAATCATTTCATCTGAATAACATTCCATCCATATGTTCTTTAACTCAGGAGTTTGAGGACCACTTTGATGATGAGATCGACTTCACCCCACCGGCAGAGGACACGCCATCCATGCAGTCCCCAGCCGAGGTTTACACCCTTGCCGTGTCCCCTGTGGCCCTGCCTGGACCTCCACACCTCCAACCCCCTCCCCGCATCTCAGGTCTGTTACTCACACACATACCAACGCACATACACAGACACACAGACATACGTACAGAATGTATGCATGCACACACACATTCACTGCAATACCTACCCACACAACTGCAATACCCTAACACTCTCACATATACATAGACATGCATACGCATGCATGTGCCAGTTGCGCTTATCTTTGCCTCGAGCTTCTACCCTCTTTTTAAAACTCGTAAGACCAGGCAATGTTTTTTTCTTTTCTCATTTTTTCCATTTCATTTTTTTTTTTTGTTTTGAAAAATGCAGGCCATTTTCCTTTTTTTTGTGTTAATTAGAGCACTGTCATGTACTGAGGAAAACAACACAACTGATGGGCAATTTACCAGTAATTGTACTGCATTTCCTGATATTACTCCCCTGAGTCTGTTACAGCCAGTCAGATCTCTGTAAAACGCATTTACAGCAAGATTGCACTGAACTTTCCCTTTAATGCTGATCCAAAGAGGCTATAATAAATTCTGTTGTGTAAGTTAGTAGGTCTATGTAAGTGATTACATCATGTACGATTGTTAGGATTTACTGGAATGCCTAGACAGCTTATTCATGACAGCTTGTGCAAATTTCAGAAGGCAAACAACTCTACCTTAAATGGTCAAAATAACTAGGTAGTTCGGAGAGCATGCTTGAAAACGCATCAACTTGAGCAGGAGTGGTCACATTGAGGGAAAGTGTTCTTTTGGACTCCAATACCTTTGGATTGCCTTGAGTATACGGCAAGTGTTGCTTGTCTATTAAATACACTTTGTTGAGCTGGTTGAGGGCAAGCACCACACAACTTTTGTTGATGGTCTAGTTAAATTAGTTGACATCATTTCTTTAGCTAAATTATTTCTGTTCCTGTGATAGGAAGGCTGTTGCTTGTATCAAGTCCTAAGCAAAGATAGGTGTATGTATGCCTGTCAGAAAGTGTGAACCCCTTGCCTCAAAGTAAATAAGTCTCTGGAATCAGAATAGTGTTCAATATTAGAGTCTGGTCACTGCATGTAGCCAAGGCAAAAGCAGCTAGATAACTAACAACAGCAGACTAGCAGACTCATTTTCCATTTCTAGCCTAATCACGCCAAAGGTTATTTCATGCGACTACCCACATCGAGTTGTTTGTTGTCTGTCTCCGCAATGCTGTGAATGCTGTGAGTTCAGCAGGCATGTCAAGCAGACACTCACAGAAGCTCTCCCTGCATGGTTTCAAGTATTAGCAGAGGAGGTTGGTGTTCTCATTTTTTCTCTTGAGCACCTCCACCCTTATAATCCTATCCAGATTGACCATGTCAGTCATTTATTTAAGACGTTTCTCGTGTCCCCTGTGATTATATTTCAGTCTGGAGCACCATCGCAGCACCCTACGGTCATTACTAGCAGTTTTTAATTACTGTTTTGTTTTATACATTTTGCCGACACACGATATTAAGAGTCATTTCACATAGCTCTTGACAGAATGTGAGTCCATCCTCTGGGCACCTCTGCTAATATTAAAGTCATTCGGATCGACCTTTAAAATTACAGCCGTCATGAGTAAATATCACTTTTCTGATGACGGCAGGCACAATTTGTCATCCGTAGGGGTCTTAAATAACCCTGTGTCGTTTTCTGGTTGGCTTCACAGAGGGAACAGGCTTCCAGGTGGCACGCCACAGTCTGAGCTACATCCAGGAGATTGGCAACGGCTGGTTTGGCAAGGTAGGATTTCTTAATGTGCAGGTTTTGCAATACTATTTGCCCAGTACAGAATTCATGTGTGCGTGTGCATAAACAATTTTTTTGGGAATGAAACATGACTTATGTTTAAATGAATATGACCTTTTAATGGCAACAGTGTCACACCTTTCTAAGCAGGATAAAGAGACACTTTCCCCTTCCTAAATATACATGATCTGCATTGCTGGATTTGGCTGAGCATTAAGACAAAAACAACTGTTCACATTTAAGCTTGTTCTTTATTTAACATATTAAACCTGAACAAATGAGTCCCAGTCCCCTAGATTATACTGCTGCTCCGACTATTTTCTTGTTATGTTATGTTATGTTATGAGAGAAATAACGGGTGTGCTACAGAGAATGAAAGAGGAGTTAATCATGAGGGAAGGGGGAGGGCTCACAAGTCTTGTGTGACTAACCTTCCTTACTGGCAATGGTCATTGTTGGTGCCTTAGGCAAGATCATGCACTAGCTGTACTACACCCCCCCCCCCCACACACACACACCACACACACAATATATAACATACTTGCTTCAAGAATATTATTACCATCACATGTCGGTATATCACAACTACATGTGCATAACAGCAGAAATCTAATATGGCCTTACTGAATGCCAAAAAACAAAATGCCCATCACAAAGTCAAAATGTACAGTCTTTACAGTGAAGCTATTATGCTCTTATTACTTATGTGAACCCATGTTGTACCCATCATGACAGTTTTTGACTGTTGGACAAGGTGAAAAAAAAACACTACACTGTCTGATTTCACTGATTAGCACAACACGAACCACTTAATTGGTGAAATCTGATGCTGTTTGGTTGGGGTTACATTGTTCCATGCTGCCCCTAGCTAGAGCCGTAGGTGGCTGTCTATATTACCTTTGCCACTGTCTGGTTATTCCAATTAGACTCTCTGTTTTACTTCAAAACCAAGCATTTACAGACCCAGATTCTCTGACCCTCTTCCCAGCTCATTTTCCCACCACTAAATATTCCTTGGGGAGAAATAAATATTTCCTGCCCTCAATCCTCTACCTGTTCAGTGGAGCACACATTCTGTCCACATTTTTAAAATCTGTCCTCTCTTCTTTTTCGCTACAGTTCTTGCCATCCCTTGTCTTCTTTTAAAAGGATCTACATATTAGTTTCTTGATTTCTCAAGTGTGCTCATGTATTATCAGGTCCTGCTGAGTGAGATCTACACAGACCCAGGTGCAGCCAGAGTTGTGGTGAAGGAGTTGAAAGCTAATGCTAGTGCCAAGGAGCAGAATGACTTCCTACAACAAGGGGACCCATACAGGTGAAAGCTTTTGTTGATCACCCTCATCCCTTTGGCTGTGGACTTGGTTTTTTCCTGAGGTTTTTCATCAACTGATTTGTAGTTTAGATATTTAATTATTTATTGATTGATTTTGACATGTCTATATTTATTTGCTTTACATTTTATTTAATAGCAATTTGTGGAATGGTATTATGTAGACAGTAAATGTGAAAAATGTCTCTCACATCATTGACACACTGTGGCTTCCTCTAATGTTAGCAGCACCCTCTACCTTTCCTGTAAGACACTACATTGGACTTACCATCTTAAATCTTACAGATTTTGAAGTTTAAAGTATTGTGCTTACCACTGCCCTAATAAGCGACAACAGTAGGCTGCATGTTGTCTGATTTAAATGTTGTTTTTTCTTTTAGAGTGCTGCAGCACCCAAACATCCTGCAGTGTCTCGGACAGTGTGTCGAGGCCATCCCTTTCCTCCTGGTCTTTGAGTACTGTGAAATGGTGAGTGACCACTCGTCCAGTAGAATCGGCAATTTTCTGCCAGTGTTCAATTTTTTATGTGTGAGTTGAAGAAACTTATAGTCACTTGATTGGCCTTTTTATGTACTTCTTATGTAGGTCTTAGTTGATATTAATATTGTGATGGGTATATAACAACAACAAAACTTGTATTTAACATAACAAACCTCTCGCTCACACTCTTTGAAAGTGTGCAAGTTTCCTAAGTGTAAAATGTGCAAAATGTATTGCAGCAAACAATTTGGTGTAGAGCAGTGGTTCTCAATCTTGGTCCTGGAGTTCCACCGCCCTGCTTGTTTTCTATTCTACCAGGTAGTTAATTGCATTCACCTGGCGTCCCAGGTGTAAACCAGTCCCTGATTAGATGGCTAGAATGATGGTACTCCGGGACCAGGATTGAGCACCACTGGTGTGCAAAATTTCTTTACGTTGAGTTCACTAGTTGCTAGTTCAGTGGTTCTCCAGTTGATTTATTGAGCAGAGAAGTTCCTCTCTGTCTGGCAAGCTCACATGTTCATAGGGCAAGACCCCTTTAAATAATGTCAAGCAGGCATAACTCACCTGCCCTATCGTCTCAACTTAAAGCCAACTGTCCCAAACCCAAATTAGCCCATCCATCTTAACATATGGAGGTGATGCGGGCTCCATCATGGCAGATGATTTATTCACTGTTTTTCTTGATCTATTCTGGGTGGCCCCTGTCCTGCCTGCTTGCCGGGGAGCCCCTTCCCCTCCCCTTCCTCCTCCTCCTCTCCCCTTCCCTCCACAAATCACATAGCCGGTCTAAGCCTGGGACTTCTCACATTCCCACCTCGCCCAGTAAAGCAACAGGCTCCATTTACGCCCCTCCGGTGTCAGTCCCACCAGTTGCTGTGTTTGTGCATTTTTATGGATAGCACCTAGTGTATGTTAGAGACTGTTGAGTTCAATCTAAAGTAAGCTTAGCAACCAAACATAAGTGGTTCTGTAAGGCACCCATGGGGTGCCCACTGAGGGATGTAAGCAGCCAAGAATATTACCTAAAAGACCACTGGTGCCAACTCGATTTGTCTTAATAGAACAAACTAGATTTATAATGCAAACAGACAAGACACTTTTTAGTTTTGTCCAAACGGAGAGATTCAAAACAAAAACAACTGAAGAGTCTCCTTACCGGCTTCAAATATCAAATGAATGACTTTGTTTACAAGGTTGTAATGACCTGAGCAAGGCCAGCAAATGAGTTCCATCTTGTTAAGAATTAGGCATGTTGGGATATATCTTTATTCAGTTTATTGTGGTATGATTGTGGAGCAGAGAAATGTATGAGTGATAACTATATGCTGGATAACAAAATTCACACTGGATAACAAAATATTTTGACACATTTTTGTCAAAATAACAAAACATTGTCCACCTTAGTACAAATACGTAGCATTGCCTAAATGTGCTTCCTAAGTAGGTGTTTCCTAAGCAGGTCTCTAAGTATATTGTTAAACCTGGACTAAGACCTGTTTATCTCAAGGAGAGCCAGACTTTCTTTTAATTATTACATTGACTGTACTGTGTACTTGTGTTTTTCTCCTCTTGGTTATTCTTCCTCCTTTTCCTGTCTCGGTTTTCCCCGTTCCACTCCTGTAATGGTTGTTTTGGGCTGACAGACTGTATGGTGGGCATGCGAATGGCATGTTCTCATGCTATAAGAGCCTCCTTTATAAGCTTCTGCCCATGCACACATATACACATTTATATCTAAAATGATGTACTGTGTCTAGTGTTTGTATGTGAATATTTTTGTGTTTGCTTGTGTATGTATGAGAGCGGTAGACTGCAGTTACATCCCTTGATTTCTAGTGGAGATTCCTGTTCTCCAATCCTTTCTTCTTTATTTTTTGATGACCCCATGAAATATCCCTTGCCCTATTGGCAGCTAGAAATTACCTGCAGGGTGTGTCAGGCCCAGGTATGTCTGTGTGTACACTGTACAGGAAGGAAGGAGGGGGAAGGGACTGGATGCAGGTCCACTCACCTGATTTACTGATTTATGCAAGTTACAGGAAGCCTCTTTTTATGACACCCATGTCTGAGTGGGACACACACCACTTGAACCATTAACTGTGAATGAAACTTGCTGAAGGTCATCCGATCATTTTAAAGCCACCTATTAGGTAGTTGATAGTGTAAATTGCCCATGTGCAAATGTGCAGAGTCCACTTGAGACTGAAGCCCAGTAGCATAGAAAGATTAAATTTCCTAGCTCGCTGCACCACACAGAGGTTCTCTCTGCGCAAGTTAAACTACCCAGACCACCCTCCTGCTGTGGCTGTGGAACCCCCACTGCTGTACATGATGGCAGACATGGCTCTGTGCCCAGACCTGTGGGAAGTGGCCCACACTGCCAGGATGCTAGGCCTAATTTCATTAGCAGGCAAACGAAAGATGCATCTGTCTGGTGTTCAGGTAATACAAACCCAGCGGGTTCTGGGGGCTGAGCCAGGAATGTGGGGCTGTGAGGAACTGCGGCGCATGCCTCCACCTTGTCTTCCCACTTATCCATCCTGGTAGAATATAGCAGGGTCCAGTTGAGCTCATCTCACCAGGCATTGCATAACCCAGTTGGTTTGGGCTATTGTCAGCTGTCAGAGCCTGGCAGGTGTCCTGGCATTGTGGTCTTTCCTGGGCAGCGCTAGTAACTGTCTCTGACAGGAGATGGAGATGAGTCAGGTTAAAGGCCTTATCACTAGTGTTTGTGAGTCCAGTGAGAGGATAGTGTGAGGAGGAGCAGGCCCTATATGTTGAAGGTGGTAATGTGTTAGGGTAGTGGGACTGAGAGACGTTAGTTATCCCTTACTCTGTGAGGAGTATTGAGGACTTCATCCAATGGCGATCTTGTTTTACTCAACTAAACAATATTTACACATCTTTATGGATACTTGCAAATGGAACTTCAAAACAACACTTAAATCATGTAGAAATGAGCGTTAAGCCTGCTCACTGTAAACAAGTAACAACAAGTAAAACATGACTAATCTGCAGGCTCTCACAGCAGAAACAGACATGGCCTCTTACTGTTTGAGGACATGTTGATCATCTTTTATAGATGTCCAAAACCTCCAAACATGAAATGTGACACTGCCGCTGCCGAAGTGGTCAAGGTGAATCCCAAAGCCAATGTATTATGACATTTGCTCAGACAGGCTGGTGATTTTCTGTATCACCCATGCCGATTAACCCTGACTCATAGCATTTGAGACCCCAAAATACAGCTAGCAACTGGTGCAGGGGCCACAGAATGTCAAAGACCATGGTGAGTGACAGCCCCTAATGTATGGATCTTCTGTCTGGTGCCTGGCCTGGACTTGTGTCAGACCTTCCTTTCAGGGTCTGGGATCTGTGCCCAGCTGACTGCTGGCTTTTTAAAGTCATTGATCTCCTAAATTTATCGTGGTTGTTAAAGGCACAGTCCAGGCAGTATGATGGCAATACTCTTCTTGTTATTGTCATGGTATTTATTAAATGATGCATTACTAACCGTGCTCTGCCCCTAAGCATGTTGAGCATTATAATTCACCTTGTGGGTAAAGTTGTCCTTTTCTGCTTAGTGTCCTTTTTGACTAGCTATAGGCGAATTAGCACATTTAGTCCTGTCTCTGCTGATGGTAACTCACTCAATAAATTAGATATGATTTAACAGGGACAGTTGGTCAGTTATAGCCTTTGCACCCAAAATATGTGAGTAGAGAGTGCTCTGTATGTAGCTGTCAGGGAGGACAAGGAGAAGGACAGTTGTTAGGAAGGCAGAGCACATGCGAAACTCTCACAGAACACCGTCAGCCCTTCCACTATTTTGTTTCCACATAGTAAAAACGATACTCTCTGGTCAGGGTCTCATCGATAAGCAATGGGTACACTCTCATTGGTACTTGATTTTGAAAAATACAACAGCAAATTCCTCATTACTTTTTAGAACCTAGGTAGTTTGTTACCTATGTACTTTGTACCCACAAGTCTCTTAATTTAGCAAAATACGCCACTACACTAATACGCCATTTCAATTGGCTTTTGCACCTACATTCTTGATAGTTCTCTCATTTGTGCTCTCTAGGAAGGCCTTTTGGTCACACTAAACGGTGACAAAATCAGACTACTGCAAATGTTTAGCTTGCAAAAAAATACATTGAGCAGAATGTAACTTTGTCAATTTTCTGTTCTGAATATAATGAATTATTTTACATGTGCAAACAATGTACATGGTGGACCACTTAACATGGTTTGAAAGTCTTTAATCTACATAACTCGATCATGTGGTGGTTGAGCTAGACATGGATCCATGCTATAGGCCTGAGCAGATTTGTTTATTCACAAGTCAGGCGTGAGGTTTAATTGTTTTGGCCTTTCACCGTTTGTTATTTGGTTAACAACCTTGGACCTCCCCCCTAGAATCCAGAGCAAGTCAGCTGCTGTGGCGCCTTCACAAATAAAGACAAGCAGAGTGTCACTTACCATATATTGAATATAGCTCTGCTGTGAAAACCACTTCTCAGAGCTGTGTGTTTGTCTAGTTCATTGGGGTAGGGTGGGGGTTAACGTGGTCAGAAAAAAAAAAGCTATGGCACTTATGTAAGACAACTGATCTAAGCTGCTTGTAGTGACATAGTTCAGGGAAAAGTGAGCCCATTGTAAATAGACACACTGAGCACTCCCTCACATGCACACACACACACGCCCACCCAATAACTTTGAGTCATGTGGCTTGGCAATTTTACCTGAAAGTGCCTCATATAATATGTGACTCCGTGTAGTGTTAAGTGTTCTCACCAGCACATTCCTCTGGGGGAGCACCCTTGTGTCAGATGATATGCGTCTCTTGAGCTCAGCTACCATGGTGAACGTGATCTCAAAGATGACCATGGTGTACCTGGCCCTTCACTCACACACTGGGGAAATTAGACTTTAAGTAAAGCTTAAGAGCCAATCATAAGAATTATCTTTAATTATGACGCTCCTTGTCCCTATTACAATTATGATCAGGGTATGAGAGAAGGCTGGATTTAATATTTTGATTTTCACTTTTTCTAATCCAAGCTAATCCACTTAGTCTGATTCTCACCCACCAATCAAAACTAAACAAAGGTATCCGCACAAATTCCCATGTATGAATCTACGCACAGCTGAGACCCTTGTTGTAATTCAAACAATCCCTCAGGTGTCAGCCCAGCCACAAAGACCCATGTCAGTTTGTGATCTGAAGAGAGAAAAATCTTGTTGTTCCAGATTCACTTCTATTTATTGACGTCTTATTGCACCGTGATCAGACTCACTGGTTGGGCTGATTACATTCTAGCATAAAACTTAACGTCATTTTCTAGACTTGTGTATATGCCTGTGTGTGTTTATTGTGGTGGGGTGTAATTAAGATTTGAGTTACCCTGGCCTTCTTCCCTCACGGGACACCCTGTTCTTTTCTCCCCTACCATCATAGGCTCAGAAACCTGACCTGACAGAGAGGCGCAGTTCTATTCCACTGACTTGAGCTGAGCTCTTTTATTTATAAATCACTGTGACACAGTGTAGAGGTCTATTAAACAGCCTTACCCTTATTTGGTCCTTTCCCCTGTAAGCAGTAAGAGACTTGCTGAAGAGACAGGACTAGGAGAGTCTACTGCCCCTTTGTGGTGATCACTGCACAGTGCATTTGACATTAATCAATGCTGCTCACTACTAATGCTATACCACAAATAAGACTGTACTAGAGTTATTGGATGTTTGCAATGTTGGGTATTAATAAACTTTGTGTGTGTGTGCAGGGGGATCTGCGGGGCTACCTGTCTCAGCAGGATTGGATGTTCAGAAATGCTGAGTTGCTGCAGCTGCAGAGGATGGCCTGTGAAATCGCTGCCGGTGTCACTCACCTTCACAAACACAACTTCCTGCACAGGTAGCACTTCAGAATTGCAACACTCGCTCGCCAGTTTGCGTGGGCTAAGCATGATGTTTCTACAAGTTCCCCACCCCTTTATTTGTCAAATAATACAACTGTTGATAGGATAATGCTTACCCTGTCAATGGTAGCTTAACGTGACAACAAACACAGGGTGGATCTCTGCTCATTTTGCTTCTACCTTTAAACACCCACCGTGCCACGTACATTGCATTTGTCAATGAGCCAACATTTTATGACCAGAATTTGATTTAATAAGAAAATAACAAGTTATGTATTGAGAGATACATTTGGTCATATTCTTTTTTTTTTATTCTTTTTTTTTTTAAGGAATTCAATATCTGTGGTCATTTTTGTATTGAAATTAGGAATTACACTTTTTTATGTATTTTCTTCTAATTTCAGCATATTAAAATGGCAGCTTATTACCAGCCAGAATGAGGATAAATACTGCTCTCTTAAATGTTTGTTTTTGGCACAAGTCATGCTTTTCTTCCAAATCTTAATTTGATCTGTCACAAACCTGTTAAGACAGTAAACCAAGGTTTTTACAACCATATCTTAAGTTATTACTGTCCAACCAGTCTCAAGAGTACCAGTGTTCTCCAAAAAAGGTGTGTACACCAGAGGTGCTCTGTTTCATTTTCATTTTTACCCCAGTGAGTATTGGGTGTCTGGCTACTAGTAGCGAGTAAGGCAGTGGGGGTGTTGGGAACGTGGGGCTCTGGGGCAGCATGCTCAGCTCATTGGCTCTGTTGTGCATGCTCAGAATAAGCTCAAAGGGTTCCAATTACACAGGTCCCACGCATTGCCACAGTGTCAGCTGTCTTGTGCCAGAGGGATATGATGATTCTGCTTTTTGCATGTAAAAGGATAGCCTCATATTGGGCATATTTTTCTTAATCCATGTTACAACTCAAAAGGAGTTGTACAAGCTTCCCGCCATGTGGATTACTGTAAATGTCAATCATAAAAATATTTTCTGTGCCTGTTTTTAAGGGCCACAAAAATTGAATGACTTTTGGACAGGTCGCTGACTACGCCCAAAAGAGCTGGGAGAATTGAATGGGTGGCTGTGGACGCCACAAACACAAGGTCCTCTGGGCCAGGGCAGTGCGGGCTGACAGCCAAAGCTCAGGCCTTGCAATGTGAGGGTGAGAATGGTGCTGCAGAAGTGCACAAGCACATGCACTCATGTAGCATGAATGGTAGTGGTGAACTGATAGTGTTTGTTGTATCTAATTCTAGCTTGTCAACAGACATTGGTGTTCACCCACAGCTTTGGTAATGCTCATTCAAACTCTGCTTTGAGTGATGATTCAGTGATAGCTCTACTTGAATTTTCAGTACAAGAATTGTTAATTGTTTTCAGTTTGTGTTTTTTATTTGTATTTTTTATTTATTTTTTTAAGATTAAAAAAAAAGTATCAATTTGAGTCATGTTTTAGGAGTCCAATTTTAAAAACATCGACACAAGTGATTTTTTAAAAATTTGTCCTTGATTACCAGATGAGGTCAAGGTCATCTGCTTGCACAAAATGCACCAAACAACAATCATGCCCCATGGTCTGGGACTGATCACTGCCACGCCACCTATTTGCCTTGTAGGGTTAAGATCTTGGACCCAATTCTGAGTGACCCACCAATGTTACTGTATACTGCCTTTGCCAATAGCAAGAGACAGGAGGAGTTTAAAATATCTCTCCATTTATCTTGCAGAGGTTTCAGTGGGTCTGACAGTAGCTGGGCTGTGTGCAAGATCACTAGTGTCAGCGATGTTTGTCGATAGGGGGGTAAGAGAGACAGACTGGAACTTGTGTGCAGGGAATGCCACCGGGTTAAGGGGAAACTGAAACCTACCTCTCCATGAGTGTCTTCATCTGAATGAGCTACCATATGTCCCCCTAATGCTCATGAGAGCCTCAGAGGTCTTTACGCCCTGGGGGTCCCGCCACCAGTTTGCAGAGCCAGTGTTTCTCCCCTTAAATAATATCCTGCTGCTGTGTGAGCGAGTCGGGAATAGCTCCAACACCAATAATTTTGTTGTTACGGGAGAACTGAAGCAAATGTCAGAACCACTTGTGGCAATCCCCTGTAGTTGCCTCAGTTCCATTTTTCATTTGTGATCCTTGTCAGTGCTCTTTTTGTGTCCCGGCTCTGGGATTTTTGCCAGCAGATCGTAAACTTCTTGTTGATCTTTGCAAGATTGGGAATAATCACAAAATTGCTTTATCGTATCTGTACTGTCACTGAACCATGGCTTTTCCATTCAAAGCTGCATTCCCAGTGATTTGCCACATGAAAACGGCAGTCAGTGTTTTTACTATAGCAGCCCTTTCTTCTTGTCATCTCCTCACCTGTCTGAAAGTTTTATATGCATTTGTATCACTTACCCTGGTTTTTACATTAAGTTGAAAAAACTTAATGTAAAAACTGCTGTTGGTAATAAAGCACCAACCAAGTGTGTGTTCAGGCTTCATTATCAGTTAATGGTTGGTATAATTTGGTAATTTGATTGTGTAAATATCTGATCTATAAATATCCCTATGTATCATGCTGCCATCTTTTTCTCTCCCCTCATAGTGATTTGGCCCTGAGGAACTGCTATCTGACCGCAGATCTGACAGTCAAAGTGGGAGACTATGGAATTGGACCCTACAGATACAAAGTAAGCAAATACCTGCCTTAAATTTAAATGCTGTTTACAGATTTTGGGTTTTGAGTTATGATTTGTATACTCACTTGAGTCTTTGAGTTTGACCTTTTAAGAAACAGATGACTTAGCAGAAAGAAGATGAATGTTATCCATGGGGGGCTGTACAGGTGTTGACCTTTGACCTCTTGCATATTTGGCTAAAGAATTAAGACCTTACTGAAATGTAACTTGACACACTGCATACGTGGTAAGGCAATTCTGTCTGCTGCATTCTTCAAATACTGCTGATCTCTCAGTTTGGCTGTCAAGCTAAGGTCACCAAATGCTACTATCTGTGTAAAGAGAGGGAGAGAGGCAGAGCGGGAGTGCTCTGTGCCTGTATGAGAGTGGAAATGTTTTTACAGGTGCATATACCAACCAGTTTGTAATGAGAACGAGTTGGCGTGAGCATTTGCAATGCTTATTTGAAAGTTGCACAGTTTGCAAAAGTAGCAAATACTGTGTCTGACTGAAATCTCTCATCATGTCACTATAGGAGGATTACATCATCACAGAGGATGATGTGTTTGCACCCCTTCGCTGGTTGGCTCCTGAGCTGGTGGGCGAGCGCCATGGGGGCGTGATTACTATGGAGCAGACCAAGCCTAGCAATGTGTGGTAGGTACCACATCTCCTCCTTGAAGATCAGAAACCCATTTTGAGTCGGTGGCTTCAAAAGAAAAAAGACACCGACTGCATCACCCAAGCATCTTTCCACACTGTACATTCCTTTCAGCCCCTGCCTGATGATGTCACAACTCGGTGTCCAAATGTCTTCCAGTCATAAATCCCAGACTTACATAAGGTAGCTCTAGTTACAAGAGCAGATTTATCCCTGAATGAGGATATGTTTAGATGTCAAGGAGTGTTCCTTATGTAATCAGCGACTCACTTTTCATTAGGAGAATATTTGGCACCTGTTATGATAGCTGCTTTATGGTATGTATGTATGTATGTATGTATGGCAGTAGTGTTTTCTTGGTTTTGCATATTCAAAATAACTAATTTGTTTTCACTCGTTTCCTGTTAAGAGCGTAAAGTAATTGTGTGGAATTCTGTTGCAGAAAATATTGATTTAAAAATTCATTCATAAGATAACCTCTCTTGTTGTGTTATTCTCATGTGTCTGCAGGGCTTTGGGGGTCACACTGTGGGAGCTCTTTGAGAATGCAGCTCAGCCGTACCCACATCTGTCTGACCGCGAGGTCCTCACTCATGTGATCAAGGAGCAGCAAATCAAACTCTTCAAGCCACAGCTGGAACTCCCCTATTCTGACAGATGGTGAGACTCTTTCTAATCATGATGCACTTGAATCATTGAATGTGTTCATTAGCACAGCACTGCAAAATTAGGAAGTACAACATTAGTAGTATACATTATTTGGCCACTGTAAATGTATCTTGTCTGAAAAGTCTCTTTTCCGTCTAACTGCAGGCATGAGGTGCTGCAATTCTGCTGGCTGTCCCCAGACAAGCGGGCCACAGCAGAGGAAGTGCATCGCCTGCTCATCTACCTGCGCATGCAAGGCCAGAAGGACATAGAGGAAGATTTTGAGCAACGCTGGGATGCTCTCAAGCCTAACCCATCCACAAGGCAGACCACTGTTAGCCACTCCTCTTTCCCAATCCTTGAGCAGTTTGCTGATGATGCCCTGAGACAAGAGATTGATGAGGTGCTCACTGTCACTGAAACTAGCAAAGGCCTCAGCTTTGAGTATGTCTGGGAGGCGGCCAAGCATGACCACTATGACGGCAACCATGGACGTTCAGGCATGGACACAATGTTGAACTACCACAGCATGTTCTTTCCTGCTTCCAGTGAAGATATTCAGGCCCATTTTCCAGATCCTGTGGCAAGAACTGTGGACACAGAAAATGGTAACACCCCTTCAGGAATTCCTGGGATTCTGCCGGTGTTTGATGCACAGAAGCCGTCTAATGGAAATGAGTATTACATACAACTAGAAGAACAAGGGGAGAGCATTGTAGGGGCAAATGGGAATAGAAGGCTCGATATGGACACGAGGTCAGGCAGACAAGAGTTTGTTGTTCTCCAAGATGTCCGCCTTGATGAGTCTAGCACTGATGCAGATTTCTTCCACCAAAGTATTGACTCCAAGGACTCCTTTTTACCAGATAGCCACATCTGGTCATCTCTTGAGAATGACAGTCCCTACCACACCAACATCTTTACTGAGGGGGAGTCCAAACAAGAGGACTCCCTTTCCTGGAGACAGAGCTTTATGGAGCTTCCAGAACGCAATGGGAACCCTTTCCATGAAGGTGCATCTTTAGAAGCCCAGGAGGTAGATACAGATACAAGCTTAGGGAATTCTTTTTTAGGGGATTGTCCAGAAGCCATTCACCTGGAGAACTCTCTGGAAGTGGAGAGGGAGAATTCAAATGTGACAAGGTTTCTGAACACTGAAAAACTAGCTAGCAACTTCCTATTTCTCAAAGAGCAGAACCTGCTGAAAGATGGCTCTAGTTTATCAAGAAAAAGTAATAGCCCACAGCAGAGTTTCCTTTCACCTGGTCTAGCCCACGAACCAGAGGAAAGCTTTAAAATGAGCTCATGGAACAACCTTGAGACTGGACTGGACTGCTTAAACATCCCAGAAACCTATAAACCCATAGCAAGTAGCACATCACCAAGACAGGATCTTTCAAGCTCTTCAAGCACCAGCTTGGGGGAGTTCTGTCAGTCTCTGGTAGAAAATGAAACCCTGGTGCCTTCCATTACAGTGGTCACAGAAGATATCTCAAGCAACCAGCTGCCAGTTAGAAATAGTTCTTCCACTGAAGACATTGGTCTGCTGCATTCCTCAGATACGGGGATTGACTCTGCTTTTGATTCTACCTCAGAGAGATTTGAGGTTCCGGTTAGTCTAACTGATGGTCACACAACCCCACAACTGTTCTCTGAAAGTGCCACTACAGACTGCTTGTGCACAGATGCCAAAATCCCCAGCCTTGAAGAAAACCTTGGAACCTCAGAGGATAGTGTTCAGTCCATTGGAAGTAAAACGTCTCTTAACCTACAAGTCCATGCATCGTCTCTGGATGACTGCCACAGTGAAGGCCTAACAAGTAATGATCTATTGAGTGAACTGATTGATGATGCGGAAGTAGAACTGGAAACCACTCTGTCTGACCATGAAGAATCCTTTATGGATGATAATGGGGGTCCTCTTGTCAGATCTACTCTGCTGGTCTCTGGGCCATCTCTAGACCAGATCAGTCAGGACAGCTTACTGGAAGACAGTGTATCCACCACTCTGCCAACTGTAGATAATTCAGCTGAGACACCAGACTCTTTAGACTCTCTTGACATCCATAGGCTAGGAGGACAGGTAGAAGAACTTAACACTCCAGTAACCCCTCACAAACTCCAGCCCCCATACAAAATAGCAGACAGTGGGTATGAGACAGAGAACCTAGAGTCTCCCGAGTGGAACTCTCAGCCCAACGTCAGAGAACATTCCTTGGTGGAAAATGGCATGAGTGTTGCTGAAGAAGAAGAAGAAACAGAGGAGCCCATATCTGCTACAATACTAGTTCCACCAGAAATCATCATCTCTGAAGTAGAGAGTGTGCTGGATGCTCAGAATGAGGAGAATTGTGAAGGCCAGCAGCCAGAGCCCATAGTTCCTGCTGAGGAACCGTTCATGGGTGGTAACTACAGAGACTCTGCCTACTTCTCAGACAATGAATCAGAACCTGAGAAGAAGTCTGAAGAAATGAACACAACAAGTTCTGTTGAGGTCTCGTGGCTGAGGAACTCTACTGACGAGGTCAGCAGGGCCACTGGAGGTCCATCAGTTGGAGTTATAGTGGAGGGAGATGTAGATTCCTCTGTTTCTCAGCAGGAACCTCCTGTAGCTGCTGATGCACTGGCTGATGTCGGAAAAACACCTGTTCCTCAAGCTGAGAGCATTTTTCCAGAGCAAGATTCAACTACTGAGGAAACCTGCGAGAAGGAGGTGACTGTATCTATCGACAGCTATAATGAGGATGGAGACAAGCTGGAGTTCTTCCCGGACTTCATGTCTTGCACTCAACCGGAGTGTGGCGACCCATCAAAAGACCTAAAACCCTCAACTCCACCTCCTTCTGCTACCCCATCAAAGCTGTTGCCAGAGAATATGGTTCATACTAAACTAACCAGGACCTATGCCAGTGATGGTCCCAAAATAAAAGAGCCGGACATGGAAGGACGTTACCTGGGGAGGCGGGAGAGCTCCGGCATAGATGGGCAGGAGGACGGGATGGATGCAGACGAGGAGGATGAGAACAGCGATGACTCTGATGAAGACATGTGTGCATACCGGCTACACAGCTCTAGCTCAGAAAGTGAGGATGATGCTGTGCACTCAGTGCCGCTGATTGTCTCAGATGACAGTAGTGCAAAGAACCTGAAGAGCCTGTTGAAACCCACCACCCTGAACATTGCAGCAACATCTTCCCTGTCTCCTGCGAGGACTGATGCAGACAACTCCAGAAGAGCTGTGTCCTTCTTTGATGATGTCACTGTCTACCTGTTTGACCAGGTTCAGTATTACGTGTTTTCTATCATAGTTGCTGTAGGTGTAACAAGTTGGAAGTTGTAGTGTTTGTTTGTATGTTATCTTTCTAAATCAGGCAATGCTTGCTAACTTAAATCCAACACATTCTATTTTCAGGAGACTCCCACCAAGGAACTGGGCGACCACTCTTCAGGCTCCAACAGCCAGGTATCAGAGTTCAGCAGCCCAATGCCTACTGCCAGCTACCTGAACAGGTTCACCAACTCTGAAAGCTCGACAGATGAAGAAGGTAACAAAGCTCACCAAATGTCTGCAGCTCCTCAAAATTGTGTACAGCATGTTGTGTGTTGACTCATTGAACTAATCCCTACAGGTGGTGGCTTTGAGTGGGATGACGACTTCTCTTCTCCTGACCTAGTGTCCAAGGCCATGTCCCCGTCTGCAGAGTCACGCTTCTTCTCTCCATCCCCTGCAGTAGGGCGCATGCCGGAGCCCAGCTGGACCAGCTCCTCCAACTACTCCCGTTTTTCCATCTCACCGGCCAGCATTGCCAGCTTCTCCCTTACACATCTTACTGACTCTGACATCGAACAAGGAGGCAAGTGGATGCATGCAGTCACACATAATCTGTACAGGATTCTATAGTGACGTATAAAATGGATAATTCCAGTTCTCTGTTCTGATCTGAGTCATGTTCAAAGCCGTTGTAAAATAGCTGCATAAGAGTTCATTTAAATGTTAAGTAGCGGCAAAAATTGTTCAAATTTAAAGAGCTTCAATATCGGCACAAAATATCAGCTATTGGCAGACACAATCCTGTATCGGCCTTCAATAACCCAATATCATTTTCTAATTTATTCTTCCTCTTTTGTCCTCCTCAGGAAGCAGTGAAGATGGGGAGAAGGACTAGCCTGGTAAATGAAGGGACAATTTCTCTTCAAATTATCAAGGATAAACCCATACTCGCACTTTTCAGGAATGTAGGATGGCTGAATGAGGACAGATGACATGGTTTGGTGCAAACCGTGGATGCTTCTCTCAGGCAGAACTGTTCTTTTCCTTCATGGAGATGGCCACGAGGAGGACTGCTATACCGACGGCCAATCCCCCATCACCCACAAACTCCTTTTAGCAAATAAGACAGACAAGGTCCAGTCCCAGTCTGAGCCATACCACCTCTCCAGTTACATTAGTGTGTGTGTGTGTGATTTCTGTTCAGTGCAATTCCACTGGGAAAACGACAAAAAGCAGGCGTAGCGTCTTAATGTTTGCTTTAAAGACTCATCAAACACATTCCAAGTGTTTGGCTGCCTCTTTTGTTGTATTAGTCTCTTTTCCCAACACTTCTGCATCACCAAAAAAAATGCCGTGACCTTTTTCAGACCTGAACCATTGAATTTCACACAGTGGGTTTGGCAAACTTATGTCTGCAGCCAAATAGGATAAAGCTCTTTGCATTCAGCAGACCTAAAACTCAAGATCCAAGGTTGGTCAGTAACATTGTTAATTTTGCTCCTTCACAATATTGTGTTATCATTACGGTAGTTGCCTTTTTGGGACAGTGGTTTGTTTTTTGTTGACCTCTTGTTGGGTGTACTCATCCAATCTCCTAACTGGAGAGAAACTGAAGTGTGTATGGTATGCTTCTATAGCAGCTTTTGAATGAGACTGGTAGGATTTTAGGAAGCACCAAGTTTTGATGATTTGGTCATAGGATAACCACCTTAACTAACAATACCCTTATCTATAGAGATGACATACAGTATCGCTTCCTTTGTGTTTCAATGGAACATTTAAGGAGTGTCATCTTTTTGAGACATCTCCGTAAGAAAGGTGTTATTAGACAAGGAACGTTATGTATAGCCTTACAGGTAAAATCCAAGTGAAAGGAGTTTCAGAGAACTTATAATTATTTATTGATTTAATGCCTCATGCCATGCTCTGAATGGATAGGAATGTTGCTTTAATGGTAATGGATTTGTCCCAAGTACTTATCAATGGGTCTTATCACAGTGCCTGTTATACTGTAAAGATAACTGCACCAAGTTCATTCACTATCACTACAAAATTGCAAATCACACATTTAGTGAGATTGTGTAATAAGTGGGAGATTTTATTTTTAAAATGTCAGAATGTAAAAATGTATTGAGCTGTTTGTAAAACCGATGTGCAATGAATTTCATTAATTAGTTGAAATTTGAGTGTAAGTTGATAGAATGACCTAATGAACATGGCAGGGTTTCTTTGGTAATGTGCAGGGACTTTAAGCTCCATAAGAACTCACTGCTAGAACAAAAATCACTCAGCTACTGTTATCACTTAAGTATCATTAACAAAGATATCTGTTTGCCTTTTGCTTTTGGTTTACTGTGTCAAACCAATTGAAGTTTTTCTGCAAAAGGTACCCCCCAAGTTTTAATTTTCAATATTTGATATCATCTCATTTTCAGGCCATACCATTTTCAATGGCTGTACAGCAGGGTTGGTTGGGGTATATGTCTATCATGATCAATTTATATATAGAAACATAATTCAAATTGTAAAGTCAAGATCAAGAGATGTTTTTTTTTTCCTCCAAAGTCTTTATGTCGATGTACAGTTATCAAAACACTGTTCTTCCAGACTGTGGGTTATACAATCATTACTGTATGGCTCTCTTGTTTTAGTGACTCAAGGACAATGTTTGTCATTGGTGATCTGAATGAACAACTATTCAGCTGTAGTGGATAGATGTCCATTTTCCTCCCTTACAGTAGGCACTGTATCTTAGACAAGGTTAACCTCTGTTAAAAACCAGCAGCCTGTGCTTCAGTTAAACTTGAACATTTTATTTAAGGAAATCCTTTTTGTTTTATTCGACTACAATATACATTTGCTTAATCTTGCACATTTGAGAAGTGTAACTTAATGTTGAACTGTACTGATGTATATAAATGTTAATTTTTTTTTGTCTGTAAATGGGAAATGATGTAATTGAGTTGTAGGTATGAGGTTTCATTTTGTAATTTAAAGCTGAGTTGATAAGAGCAACATATCACAGTCATTAGCTAAGAGCAGTTAAATTAAGACACAAAAGCAGATGTGAATTCATTCTGTCCTTTAAACTTGTAGATTTTAAAAATTGTAATATTTTTACTTCATATTGATGATCATGCTTAGTGTAATTGAATGAAATGTTTATAATTACACTGTTTAATATGAAATTAAATGCAAATGTACTTCTAATTAGATTTGTATTTTATTTAGTTAAATATTTGTACAGGGGGTTGTAAAACCTCATGCGCTCTGACCTCAATGCAAATGGTCACTATCAAAAAGTTGGTGGTTGCAGGCTTGAAGGTGGTGGGAACTGAAGTGGAGAGTAGGTGTCATGAGGACGGCGCTTGAGATTGGTGTTTGGCTGAGAAGGTTAAACAGATTAGGCTGAAGGAGGATGGACAGATACATAAATCAGGAGTGGTGGTGGTGGTGAAAACGTGTAATGATGGTGATAGGACACTAAAAGAGAAAAGAGGGTGGTTGTGGGAGCTACAGTTGCTAATGTAAGTCTTCTCCATTTGGGTGACAACCTGTTGTGTGGAGCTGTTAGACTGCCAAAATGACACCTAGCCCCTCAAGCTGGTTAGTGACAACACTTTTTGTCAACTTTATTGAAGCTGACTGAGTACTGTTGAAGTTCAGCAAAGCACAGCAGTGGCCACCGCGCACTGCTATAGACTTTATATAGTGACGTTTTAACAACCTATTAATTGATCAAACGTGGTTCTTACTCCTCAATGTACGATTTGGGGGACAAACCTATTTACTCAAGATAGAACGGAATTAAGGCTTGTCGAAATAAGGTTGTTAACCACTAAAAAAAAAAGCTCTAAATAAACTGTCACACAAATTCAATCCTCCACTCCTTCCACCTTTAAACTGGAAATATCTGCAAATTAATCACGGGAATATGAGAAATACACCGACAAAACAGCAGCTGTTTTTAAACGGTGTTAAATTGTTTTAGGGTGTGATAGCGCTAGTGTGAGTATAAGAGAAAAACTTAAATCTGTCCTTGTGTGTGACGCAATGCGTTCTGCCTTGTCATTGGATAACGCCTCTAGGCGGGGTCATCTTGTGACGTCACCTTCAACCAGTGTAGAACGTCCCCAGCGGTCCAATCAGCAGCTCCGCTCACGCAGGACAGCTGGTGTGCAGATCGGAACCGGGGCTCAGCTCCGGTAGCACAGTGCACGGTCTCTCCACTGCAGCCAACCCCAACAGACCAGCAGCGATCACACACCAGGGAGAGAGACATTCTGCACGCGCCCGACACAACGAAGACCCGTACACACACAAGACGCAGGGCTTTTAAAAGGGAAGAGCCGCTATCACTAACCTTCCTGCTCTCATCAGGGAATATGCTACAGGTGAGCCTAATGTGAATAGAGTGCTCTCACCCTGTGACAAAACTTCATCCCGAATTCCCCCCGGGGATCAATAAAGTATATCTATCTTCACTGTTCTCTTTGCAGCAATTGTTGTGGAGTCAGGTAGATTACTAAACTAATTCTGGGGGCAAAATATCCTCATAGAAACTGATCCATATGTTGCCATACAGTTGTTTTTCAAGCCACTGTAAAAGAGTATGACGAGTCTTAAAGACGTTTTGGAGTTTTATTTCACAGTTCAATGTCCTTGTAAAGAGGATGTTAAGTCATGGTGACATTCAATCCTGCTGTGCACAGTTTCAACAGTCATGGTCGTAGCCAGATCATAGTCAGGTTATAGCAGTGTCCTAACGGATATAATACTAACGGGAAAAACTTTTATTATTGCGGGAGGAAAGAGAGGTATTACCTGGACAGGAATGAATTGCAGTTTTTTCATGTTTTCCAATGCTGTCACTTGTAATAAAAGAGTATTACATTCCAATACAGTATGAATAACAATTTCTTTCCAGTCTTTTTGTGCAAGACTGCAATACTAGGAATGGTTATCTTGACAATACAGAAGAAAAACACTCCATTGCAAACACGTTAACAGGCCAAAACATATGGGGAAACAAAGTTCAACAAATACATGTATAATAAATTAATTCATAATTGAAATCACAAGCAAATGAAAATGTACGTCAATCAGGCAAATCAGATAATAAATAAACAAATAAAACAAAACAACAAACAAGATCCTACAAACCAAGACCATTGGTGGGATTGTGTGTGAAGACAAGTCAGGGAGCATCTGGTCAGTTTCAGTACCCAAACCTACTGTTACCTACTGGAAGCCCTTTACCTAAGCCCCGCCCCTCTTAGGTTTTTACAGAATACTGTGTGGATGATTAAAAGCTATTGCTAGACCCCAAAGGCTAAAAAGAGCAAACCCATGCACTGTGACTTTTTAACTTCTATCCCACCATAAATCAACATCCATTCTACTGAAATGCTCCTGTGCTCCCTCTTCTCGTCACTGCATACGGACACGAGTTCAGCCTGCGAAACAAGCCAGGAAGTAACATTCATCCATCGATCCGTCAAATCCAACCAAAATATATAAACTTGATTGTATGATTGTGCATTCCCTTTACACGAAGGGCCTGGCGGAAAGGTCTGAGGATTTAGATATGGAACCAGGCACAGATAGCTGGGGGAGAAGGAGGAGAGGATGCTGAGGGTTCCTACACACCCACAGCATTCCCATTCACTTCAGTCTGGGGCCTGGGGGGGAGGGGGCTGCGTGGGAGGGGCCGAGGGGCCTCTGTCGAGTTACCCCGTACACTGAGGTGCTCCCATCCTCCCTGGAAGACAAACACATGAATGGCTAAGTTCAGTCCTGTACATTTGATACAACTACTGGACCCAACAGTGTTTCTGCTACGTTTGAACCCGCTGAGAGAAGCTGCCACACTACTAGTAAAAAAAAAAAAAATCAGCATGTTTTCATTTCAGAACAATCATGATCTAGATGCTGTACCAGAGGCCCTTTTCACCACGCAAAAAAACATTTCTGGGAAAAACACATGGGATGTACATTGGTAAGTAGAAGAGCAGTACACAGAGTAACCTAGAGCAACATATCAACTTACATTTTAGGCATTTATTTACTAACACTTAGTGCCACAGTAGAATAAGCTTAAATTAAATTCCTAGATTGCCATTCAAGGGTCAAAGTCACACTGCCCATAAACAATAGGATAGTGTCCTATTGAGTGTTTTTTTTAAAATAAACAAGATAGCAGCATGGGTTGCACATGCAATGTGAATTGGGGGAGTGGAATGATCAGAGACTCACCCCTATGCCATAGTCCCAGGACTGGCCCTTGGGCTGCATGGGTCCCACTCCCAGCCTGTGGCAGACAGCTCCCGGGGTCTCAGCGGGGTAGCCTGGAACCCCGTCCGCTATGATCCACACCTGGAACAGACGGCAGCACTGAGCACACGCCAGCAGTGGATGCTGTGTAGACCAGCTACAACTCACACCGGGCATTTTCCAGGTTGTCTGTATCACACCTGGCTGCCGCATGCTTACTTGACACAAGCCTGAATCTGATCGTGAGCTGCACAGTCGGACAACTACTGGTGGCTGCATGTTTCCTAACTGCAGTGTGTGTGATCTGGAACACACCCGTAACAGTATGAACACCTCTGGTTGTGGCCAGTTTACACTTACCCCCCCGAGACTCCTCCAGAAAGAGTGTGTTGCACTAAACTGACTACAGTGAGGACAGGTATGGTGGAAAAAACAACACATCTCACCCAGGACGGTCCTTTCTGGTGGACTGTTTGAAGCGACCATTCAAGCAACGCAAGAGGAGTGACTGGTCCGAAGACTTTTGCTTAATGCACAACTTTGTCATGCAGTTGCCACATTTGCTTTTAGTACTTTCTGGCCTCACTTTCTACAGTCCAGCTCCACAATATTTAGGCTAGTAGGCTGTAGTAATACTGACCTGGTCCAGCGGTCCCACAGAAACCTTAGTGACGTTGTTGGAGATGAGCTCCCAGGCTGAGCCCTGAGGGTAGCTGGGGGTTAGGCCCTGTCTGTACCACAGGTTACCTACACAGAGGTTGAGAGAGGGAGAGAAAGAAGTAAATACAACTAATACTGACACTGATATGTACTGCAATGTACAGGGACATTGTATGTGCAGTCCTTGATTCCATACCAGTAATATAAAAACGGCTACTCACTGTTTTCATCCACAGCGAAGACAGAGGTCCTCCCCACAGACAGCTGTCTGAGGGTCTGCCTGGGTGGGGAGGGGATATGGTACCAGCATTCTCCTGTAGAGGGACAAGAGCTCTGGGTAAACGTTGGCTCTGTTTGGTCTGCTATAGTGCTGAGCAAATCACGTTTGCAGAATTAGAGCGCTGTTGCCTTCTCATGCTGCAGACGAGACAACATGTTTTTTTTTAAAAGTATTTATCTTGGACTGACCTGCAGGGTTTTGGGGGGACACAGATCCTCTGTAGAAGACAGCTCCGTCCTTTGCGATGGCCCACACCTGGCTGGCCCCGCCGATGGAGATCGACTTAAAGGGCTGGTCCGTGCCTACGTGGAGCCAGGAACTACCCTGTGGGATCAGAGACAGTGGCGTTAGTAAATGGTCTTGCTCTGATGACGAGGCAGTCGAGTGCAAACTGAGAGAGAACGGCTTTAAATGAATTCAAATTAAACATTTTCATATTTATCTATTTATCGTCTATTTATTGAATCATGTTGCTTCTTCCACGTCTTCCTCCTTGCACCAATTTGTTGAAATAGTTTAATAAATCCCTTCTCTCCTCAGCTCCTATTTATACTCTTTTCCTTGCACTTCTCTCTTACATGACCAATCCAGGATCACAGGAATACTGTAAGGACACTCTGACACTGACACCCCTTGAAGCTCACTCTACTGTTCTCACTCACTGTTCCCTCTGGGGTAAGAGCATGGAGTTAAATGTCTAAGATCAAACTGTAAAATGAAGTGAGAGGTTTTTTTTCGGCGTGTGTGTTCCTCACCGCAGGGTTTTGCGAGCTGACCCCCAGCCGACACAGGACGTCTCCCTTGTCGCTGAGGGCCCAGACGGGGACCTGCTCCATTGTGCTCTGGGCCAGGCACGGCATCAGCGAGATGTCACTCAGAGAGATGGGCGGGACCTGCTGCCACGGGCCCGTCAGTGTTATCTTACACTTCCTGTATGTACAAAGATGTAATAATTTGGATGTTTGATTAGGGTGTGAGCTACAAACCACAGAGAAGATTGTGTGTGTGTGTGTGTCTGTGTGTACCTAGTCCATCTTCTGCGTCTAACAAAGTCTTTCATGGTCTTGTGGCCGTGGAACGTCCTATATGAAAGAGATAAGTCAGACAAGCCTCACACTTCTCTCTCTCTCACTCTGTTGATTTGTCACGAGACAACGTCCTGAGACCGTGTTTTCTTTGTTACGTACACAGGGAAGTCTGCGGCGTACTGCCAGCCTTCTTTGTCGGCCCCTCCGGGGACGCCGTAGTCCACAGCCCACTCTGTCACCTGAAAGTTGATAGTTGGAGAATCAGCTGATAATCAAACAGGAAATGAAAGGTAGGTTATGTAGGAGGAATGGCATGGGACACCACCTACCCAGGACCACTGAGGGGAGGGTGGGTGTGTGTTTCCTTTGGTGCACTCCTTTAGCCCGCTGTCGTCACTCCACATAGGACGGTCTGTGGGAAGACCTCTGGAGACGTGGCACACAAACACAGTTTATATTTGTGGACGAATCCAAAACGTAATCCTGTTGCCTGTCTTACGATGTACACAACCTTTATTTACTGTTTACAACAATGAAGCGCTCCTACTTGTCTGTGTATCCAGTCATAGGGTTCCATCTCTGATTCTCATACACGTGCACGCTCCTGACATCTGTCTGCGCGTGCATCTGAACCGCATCTCCTACAATGAAACAAACAACCCAGTATTTTATGCATGCAAGTGTGTATATGTGTGCGTGTGTGTATGTGTGTGCGCATTCAAGTCTGTATTATTGGAACAAGTCTTTAAACCATGCTCAAGCAGTTACACACCAGAGTAGCAAGCTGCCAGCGAGAAGTAATTGGATTAATTCTCCCTTGCATATTTGCAAATCAAATCTCCTAATTGGCAATATTATGAAATGCAGAATAAATACATAAACACAATTATTTAAGAGGCAAGGATTGGTAAAAAAAAAAAAAAAAGTAATTTAAAGGAGCCATCAAAGGTTAATTCTCATCGAGAAGAAGAATCAAAGAATCAAAGAAGATTGTGGCTAAGGATTGGTGGAGAGATTAAGTGGGGGCAAAAAGGTTTTCAGTGAGGAAAACATCAGAGATAATAAGGTAAACATTACACTTGTGGATTCACAGTCTAATCGTTTGGATGAAAAACACTTGGCTTATTCTGCATGAGCTGTTAGGAGAAATTTGATGAAGGTTTTGTGACAATTTTTTGCGGTGTGTTCGATGGTCCTACAAACTTCAATGAAGTTTCAACTGACATGTTGGTTGAGTCAATAATAACTGAATTTTCATTTTGGGGTGAACTACTCCTTTAAGGCAGTGGGTACATGTCTACAGGGGGCGTGTTTACCCGGGGTGGGCTGCTGCCCATAGTGCCCGCTGTAGACCCAGGCGGTGCCGTCCCACCCGATGCCCCACACCAGCCCCAGACTGATAGACTCTACACAGCGCAGGTGGCCTGGGACCTGCCGCCAGAACCTGCAGCACCACACAGCGGAAGCACCTTAGCATTAGCCACGTTACTGTTAGCACACATGTCAGCACAGGAAGACAAACTGCCACCACGCACAGAGTGTAAGAGTTGGCACATTAGCGACACACATTTCACCCACATGACAAAACATTTTCACCAGGCTGAATGCTACGTTAGCGTGTTAGCGATCTTGTTGCTGATCGTTTGAGTGTATACAGTGTAAACAAGAGACACAAATAGGATGATGCTACGTGATTACTGGAACCAATGCAATGGTGCGGCATGCAAGAGTTTGTGTTTTAACAAAATGAAGACAAAACTGTTGAGAAAGAGGCAGGGCAGGAACTAGTTTCCCAAGAGCATCTGTCTTTGTCTTGTCGGCTTGTAATAGAAATAAGACAATGCTAGCAGATGCTATTGGGAAACCAGCAAGAGAGAATGAACAGCGATATGAAGCACAGACACAGTCCACTACTAGGCAGTCTCACATGAGGTCACAGGCCAGGGTGTGCGCGGGGGCCTCCAGGGAGTAGGAGGGCTCATGGACCATGATGTCTCCTTTAGAGGTGGTGGCACCACAGGGCTTGTCTGGACGGGGGACCTTTGATCCCTCGACACTCACAGCAACACTCACACAACAGGGACAACTGAAAACACGCACAAACAGTGAATATAGTCAGTGATGTATTCTGCTTTTTTTTTTAGCAACATCAAAACATTGTTAACTTTACTGATTTATATATGCTGTGCTTCTTTTTTTTTTTTTTTACAGAAATGTTGTTAAAGTGTAATGTTGAAGTGTAAATGTTACCCAGTTGTTCATGTCATTCTCAGTCGGTGCTGCCAGGACCAGAGGCCACCTCTGTTTGGTCCTTTGGGTTGTGTACACAGCAAAGGCATAGTGGCAGTCCCTGAGCACTGGAACCAGCGCTGTCACCTCGTTTATAAACACATGAAGGTACTGGGAGAGAGAGAGAGAGAGAGAGAGGGAAAGAAGAAGAAAGGAGGGAGCGAGAAAGACGATAAGTAAAACAGCTGTGAGTCATTTTACATTTACTTTGATGCATTTAGCTGATACAGAGCAGCTTCAAATGAGTGTGCATGTAGGGGTTCAAGGTCTTTGACAGGTCACATGGTTGTTAAACACTCATTAGCTGTTGCTGGGATCAAACTTGCAACCTTTTTATGACAGGGTGGCCTCTCTAACCACCCGGCTACACCCTCAGAGAAAAGGTACAACTCTACTACCACTACACTACCACATACTGCATCACCTGTCTAATCGATGAGTAATGAGCCCCCGACTTCAGAGCCAGTGACGCAACAGAACCACCAACCTTCTTCTCATCATACTGGGTGTAGTAGACGAAGAAGATGCTGTCTTTCCTGCCTCCAGAGTTGGTGGACTGCTCCAGACCTACGCCCACATCCACCCAGCGCTGGGGTTTCCAGTCTCTCCACCAGCGCAGCGCACCCTTACGCACCCACACCGACTGGCACAGTCAGACAGGAGGAGGATGGGGGCGGGATTCAGTACAGAGTAATACACAAGAGAAATGCAGCAAGAGTGGAGATAAATGCAATCCAAAAACAGACAGGAAAAGCTGAAGGGAAAGAAGAGAGTGACTTGGCAAAGTATCGAGTACAGAGAAAACAGAGGTCAAGAGGGGGGGTTCGGTCTTACGTGGCTCCTCTCCAGTGGCTTCTTGTTGATCTCCTCTCGGTGCTCCTGCTGCTGCTGCTGCTCGCTCCAGGCTGCTGATTGGACAGGAGTCAGCGACAGGGAGCTGGTAAGAGGACCTGATGGACAGACATACTAGTCAGACAGACAGACAGACAGACAGACAGACAGACAGACAGACAGGCCGACGGACAGACAACCGCAGAGATAACGGGTATATCTCTATGTTTTGAATCGTCTATTGTGTTGAGTGTATCACGTGCCGTGCGACGCGTGGGGGTTTCTTCATAAGCCCTCATCTCACCTGCATGTTTTGCTATCCCCTGCTGTTCATTTCACTTCTGTTTTTTTTTTTTTTAACCTTTTGTGTATGCTACCTGTGGGACTGAGCCAGCTGATCTGAGAGCTCGCATCCACATCGCAGCCCCCGCCGGCTGATCCAGGCCCACACCGGCCCGTCCGTTTCCCCAGCCGCCTGAGAGGTGTCTAGACCCAGGGCATAGGTGGCCACGGTGCCGCTGTCACCCACCGAAGGCCCCACCGCCTGGGCGCTCCGGCCCGCCTCCGCCCCCTCCAGATCCACATTCATCCAGGGGACCTCCTGGCCCACTGCCACCAGCGTAGGGAGTATTGGAGCTGGGGAGGGCTCCCTGCTCTCTCCCTGGGGTGCCTCTGCAATAGGGGGTTGGGGCGTGGATGTCTTGTCCCGGTCCGACACCAAGCTGGTAATGAAGCTGTCACTGGTGGGGATGAATGGTTTGGGGGTGTCCCCTTGGGTGACCGGGGGGGTGTCCTCTGCTGCAAGGGGAGACGTAGGGGTGTCAGTTGCCCCCAGGGGTACTACAGAGGATTCTGCTGCCTCTAGGGCTGGGGTATTAGTAGTGTTGGTTGGTGGGTCATTAGGGCCTAACTCTGAGTCTGAGTCAGTGCAGCTCAGCACTGATCCCTGGGAGGCCTCTGTCAGCTGGCCACCAAACTCGCAGTCATCCCTATAAAATATAAATACACACACACACACACACACACACACACACACACACACACACACACACACACACACACACATACACACACGAAACATTAGGAACAACTTTCTAATATTGAGTTGCACAAACTTTTACACAATTCACACCTCATCTCAAGTCTTAAGAATATTTATTTTCGCTTCATGACTGAATTGAACTGTTGTTTTATAGGTGGATAATAAAAAAGAAAACAAAGATTTCACTTGGATTTTCCTTGTCAGTCAATTTCATTTAAAAAAGCACACATCATGTATACATCACGTGACAGTGAAAAGGTTCAGCTGAATTACTGTTACAGACCTGGGCGGAGCAATCTTGTTGCTATTGCCCCACTGGGCAGAGACGGGGATCCAGCCGCTCCCACTCGGTTCAGACGGGGTGACACCCATCCTGAAATACAGACCCCGGTCCTCCCCAACCGCCCACACCTGACACAGGAAACAGCAAGGGAGCAGGACAACAGAGGTGAAACTAAATTAACACACACACACACACACACACTGCTGAACACCTGCTATAACCCTATTGCACATATCACACACTCACTTTATTGAGCCATTAAATAAATTCAATCTCGCTCAATAAATAACAAGCATTAAATTCATAACACCATGTAAGCCGGTTGGGATAAATATGGCATATGGCGCCGATAAAACTGTCAACAACAAACAACAAAGTTAAACTTTATTACATTTTCTAGGCTCCAGGAGAGGCAGTCCCGGGACACCAGCAATCCAGTGCTACTTTATAAGGTCATATACTGTAACACGGGTGCCCGCCTCCTAACATAAGCCATCTCCATAACTGTAGCCATGAAATATGAAATATGAAATACGGGCTGCGATGACGAAGCCTTGGCCAGCTCTAATTAGGGAGTCTCCCATATGTCAGGCCAGCGGGAATATAGTCTGGGGATATATAAGGCTGGGCCTGGGGTGCCACGGCTGGGGCATTGGCAGGAAGGGCCGGCCATGCTCGCGTTACAAGGGAGCCAAGTGGCTGGCATAGAGGCTGGGAAGTAGAAGTGGGGGAAGGGGGCAGGGGGGGTGAGAGACAGAGGGCGGAGGAGGTGAGAGACGAGGGTTTGCAGTGCTAGCAAAGTCCGCTCTGTGAGACTCAGCGGTGAGATATAGAGCCAAGACTTTCCACCCCCAGCCCTGATCTGGCTTGGCCCGAAACCAAATCCACAGCGAGGGTAATGTGAATCGGTCAAAGGGGAGACGGCCAGTACATAGTACCGACGTTGGAAGGAGATAGGGTGGGGGTTTAGGTTCAAGTTAGGTTCAAAGGGGGGGGGGGGGGGGGGGGAATCCTTCGTTATCTGCTTCAAAATTATATTTCACTTACAAAAAAAATAGCATAGATCAACTTATTTTGTGTTTTGTTGTGTCTAATACGGTGAAATCTCACGATCTCATCAATTTCTAAAACCTAAAACCTTCTAAAAGCAAAACATTATCTGCACAATAGTGATATTTCATTACACAACTAAACGTGTTGTGTTGGTTTTGTATTGATTTGTCCGTACGGATGACAGCAGAGTGACTGGACCCACGTTGACAACGGGAAGGTGAGGTATCGGCTGTGATCTCCTAACCTGGTCATTGAGTCCCACGTCCACCATCATCATTTCCCCTCCGATGCTGATCCAGCCTGAACCACAGGGATTGTGGGAGTTCACGCCACGTCTGAACCACACCTGGACACACACACACACACATGAACACGCGTACACACATTTAGATGCACGTACTTTACAGTCACGTTGAACCACCGCCCCTTCAAGAGCACGATGAAATCTGAGTTTTATTGATTCACCTTGTAGTCCTTGGTGACCACCCAGACCACACTGACTCCCACGGCCACATGGAGGCCCTCCACCTCGTTCCCAGGGGATTCCACCTCCACCCACGACGTGCCTGACGGGAGAAGAGAAGGCTGTGTGTTTACAATACAACCCCAAGACCTCGCGAAAACAAGCTGCCGCCACGAAACGCGAAGTTTTAAGGCCTGTTTGGTAAAAAACGATGGGTCTGGTTTAGTTTGTACGTCCTGGATCTGAAAAAATTTAATAATCCTGGATTTCATATATCTTTTAGTATGTCCTATAGTACCTCATAGACCATGAAACTACTATGAAAACAGGCATAGTGTCTTATGAGAGAATACAACAGACTGATAGTTCACGTAACCACAGAATGATCATATGAGAGCGAAGTGCTAGGGAAAACAAAATGAAGAGGATAGGAGGACCTGTAGGACTGTCCAGGCTGAGGCCGGTGCGGACCAGCAGGTTCCCATCCCAGAGCAGGGCCCACAGCAGGTCTCCGGGACCCGCCGATATCTGGGCCATCTCCTTGGGCACTTCCACCTCCTCCCAGCTGGAGCCCTCTGGGACCCGCGGGTGGATCCCCTCCCTGAACCAAACCTGCAGGCCACAGATAAGAGTCATACATTTGTCTGGGGCATGCTGGAATAACATATAACACACATCAAAACGTGGGAATCAAGCCTCCAGGTTACCATTTTGAATGTAAACTTATTATAAAAATAATAACGTAGCATTGTTCTAGAAAGCTTCCACATCTAGGACCTTGTTGACCGACACCACTCAACTGGTGCAAGAGGTCTCTTCAAGCTTGTAATTGATATGGCGCCATGCTGCTCCCTAGTGGCCAAAAATGAAAAGTGAATCGTGCTTCAAAGTAAGAGCGCTGCAGAAAGAACAGCAGCCTGTTGCTATCAAACACCACCATGATTCACCAAGTAAAGTAAAGTGTGATTCACAGAGTAAAGCTTTGTGGCAAATGTGTTATCAAGCTAGGCAGGCCCAGAATGCATCAGGCTATGACATGAAGCGTTGATGAATGATATATAACACCCCTGCTTAAGACGTAGAGTGTTTGAGCGACGTGGTAAACAGTAGTGTGTAACGGTAGTTGAGGAAGTGAATATACTGCCAACAGGTGGGTTTAATCCAAATGTCTAGGAATTAAGAAAACCAGCCTTCTAGCTTGACCATGCATTTTGGAGTTTATCTAATTGGTTTTTGAACAGCTTTCATAAACCAAAGGGTTATTTTCTAAACCCATAGTGAATTGAAATGACTTAATTCATGGTTGTGGTCAATTCAGGCTATTCACAAAGGGAACTTTCTATGAAATTTGATATTTTCCTTTAAAATTTGAAAAACTGAAAATCTTTTGCTATAAAAAGCTTCTCTTGGCCCATCTGGTAGGAGATTATCAAATTGAAGCCTCTGCCATTCCTGAGTCCATTATAGTTTCAATTTATATTTTGAACAGAACAGGAAGTGAACTGACCCCCAACCCTGGCATACTCTAGTAAGCCTGAAGACAGAGTTGTATACTCCACTCATATACACAGACTGACCTGTCCTTGTTGGGACACAGCCCAGAGGTAGGGGTACCTCCCAGACTGGTCGCTCATCTCCCAGCCACCACAGCTGATGTCGCAGAGCGGCAGGGGGGGTTTCCTGGGGTGGTCCAAGGGGATCTGGGGAGGGAGAGGTCGTCAGCCACCACCCATGACAAGCTACAGACAGACCTGATGTGCTGTCGGGGCCTGCGACTGGCCAAAGTGGCTGGTAGAATAGCCAGCTAAAGAAGAAAGGCCTGGTGGCTGGTGTTTATTCCATGCCCTGTTCCTGTGTATTATTGAGTAATCCCCCAGTGGTGGGGGAAGTTACTTTACCTTAGTTACCTTAGTACTTTTGCATGACTCACTGCAACAATGGCTTGTGCTGTCAAGTGTGTTATCAATCATTATTTTAAATCCAATACAAGTCCATTGCTCTGTTTTTTCAACTAGCAGCATGTGGTCTCCATGAGATGCCTTGGGATTTTAACTTTTGTTTACTTTAATAAAAAATTGCAATGAAAAACTGAAACAAATATGAAATAAAAATAAAAGTAACGACATCCTAATTTTAAAAAGGATTGAGAGAATTGAAAAATTAACATGTTCAGTTACTAGTTACCACAAAAAATAAGTAATCTGAGTACTCTACCGTGTTACCCCCAACACTGGGGTAACAGAACATGGACAGGCTATGGAAACAAGACAGAAGGGGCTTGATAACTACATTTAAAACTGACTAGGCGAGGGCCATTTGTTATTGGGTCAAATTAACAAAAGAAAAGACAATCTGTTCAATAAATTCACTGGGAGCGTACTTGTGCAGGTTCTCTTTCAACTGATTCACTACCACACAGGATCTGATGTAACTGTTGCTTGTCCCTATTAAACTAGGATGAGCGCTTACAGAGGAACTTGGCTTCTACGTTAGAGAAATGGTGGGTGGATGAGAACGGATCTGTCACAGGGGGTTATCAAGTGTCCCATCGATGAGATTTCTCTGAATTTGGCCCACATCATTTTCAAAAGGCTCAGCACTTGACACCCTGCACCGACCGTTAGCTCACAACATCTCACCCTACCGTCTCACTGTGGGATGTGTTTTTACTGATTGTTGACCGATAACACCAGAGACTGTCCAGACCTTGGCCCAGGTGCCTTGTGATGTGTATCTCCTGTAGCGGATCCATCGCCTCCGACGGACACAGGAGTTCCACTTCTTGTCTGGGGAGAAGTTGGCCGGGAAGTCCACCGCATACTCCCATCCCTGGAGACGGACCACGGAAAGACGTTTTAACACTCGATCACTCGAAATGACATCATGGACATCATGGACGGTGACTGGAATTATGACTAGTTAAAAATGACTTGACGCTGGTCTGCGTTTTGTTGTTGTTGTGTGTGTAGGAAGGTGTCGTGTGTGTTTGAGAGAGACTTTGACTTGATGTCCACTGCACACTGCCCACTGCACACACACACACACACACACACACACACACACACACACACACACACACTCCCACCCTATATTCACAGTCGTCACACATACAATCAAGGAAAGAAAGAAAGAAAGAAAGAGTGGAGAGTGTGTGTGCACGTGTTCACGTGTTGGCTCTCACCCCGGTCTGGCTGGGTTCTCCTCCGCAGCTCTGGTCCACATACCAGTCTCCCTCCCACTCCCAGCTGAGGCAGGGCAACTGGAAGCTGTGGAGCGGCTGGGAGTTCATCCCCGTCACGTCGCTCCACGGCCAGCGGTCGGTGGGCAGCAGCACGTCAGTGAAGCCGTCCACTGGGTTCCATCTCTGAAGACACACACACACACACACACACACACACACACACACACACACACACACACACACACACACACACACACACACACACACACACACACACACACACACTATCTACTTAAAAAGCTATAGCCTAACAGTTAAATGATACTGCCTAATAAACACCAAGTTTCAAACAAATAACTAAACAAATACTAAAACACAAAGAGTAGTAGTTTTAGCTTCAGTAAACTAGATCACCTGGTTCTCATAGGTCTCCTCCCGGTAGCGGATGGGGGTCTCGCTGGGCAGCATGTTGAGGTAAACGTGATGGTCACAGCCGATGCCCCAGCTGCGCCCCTTCCCCGCGGTGACGCGCTTCAGCTCCAGCAGGGTGTCGTCGGCGCGCTCCCAGCGCCCGCTGGCGGTGGACAGACTGTACACCCTCCCGTACACATCCACCGCCCACAGCAGCGTGACGGGCATGATGGGCCCTGGACAGACAGACACGGGATTCCTGCACGTTTTTGCTAATCACGGTCCATGACTTTTCCAAGACCACTCCATGACATATAGCACCGTTTCCAATGACCAATATTTTTCAGAGCCTATGTTGCAAAGGTCAACATTTTACATTGAATATCTGATCTGATTATTATTATTTTTTTAATTCCATGACTTTTCCAAGTTTTTCATGTCCGTAGGAACACTGACAATGGTACACGTCTTTCCAAGTTGTCTGTTTGTCTCTCCAAGTATCTTTGTGTTACTTTAACAGATTTGGAGAAAAAAAACAATTGCATTTTCATTTACTTTAGTTTCCTCTTTAAATATATATTTATATATTTTGCAAAATATGTTCGTCAATGAGGTTTTTCATTTGAAACTCTGACCGGAAGTCCTATTTTTTTTTAATTCTGCCTGGCTTGACACTCACTGGTTGGACAGAAAGATCATAGGCTGATACTAATCCGCTATACAGTATATCCTTGCTGGCACCGTTCCCTGGATATTGCTATCCGTCCAAACAGGCCTTTTACTTGTCTCTCTAATGGGGTATAATACAATAATTTACAATAGTTAATCATTTGGAGTTTATTCTTAAACACAGATTGGATGCGCTAGTGTGTAGTGGGGTACATCTATGATTTAAAATAGCTTTTTCTTAAGCTTGCAGTATTCTATAATTAATTATAGGTTTCTTATAGATGTCACACACATGCAATGTTGTTAAAAGAAAGAAATGGATCAAAAACATTGCGTGCTCTTGAACAGACACCAAGTGAAGTACCTGTATATTGGTATCCGATCCGCGGTTGTCAAGGGAATATCAACAGACGCGTGGTGACATCAGGTGCAACAGCCTACCTGACATGTCCATAGTCCCTGCTTAAAGAAATTCAATATGATATCAATAAACGATACATACAATAGACTGTGCATGCTGTGCAGCGTAATAACACAGGTAGCGAAGGTATAGGGATTCCTGTGCTGCAAAGTCGGCTATAAGCTGTTTACATCTCCCTGGGACAGGCTGCCCAGCAGTCACAGCACAGAGAAGTTCAAAAACGCCTGGCCTACTCACGTTTCGGGCTCGTTCATGCGCCTTGTGATTTGAAACGCAAACTCATTCAGAAACACCCCGGTGGCGGTATTTAATTCACATTCTGGACCAGAGGAACGCTCCGTCTAATTCTTAGTCCACAACAGGAAATGGCGGAAGTGTTGGTCTGATTGGCTGAAACTCAGCAGGTGTCCTGAATCCCCTCCTCTGATTGGCCGACCACAGTGGGTTTGATATTTTTCCGACGGCAGCAGCTGATTGACGCGCATATTTCAATAATTTATTCCGCGCCAGCTGAATTATTCAGGCTAAAGGTTGGTTTTACCTGTTAGACTTTGGAGTAATTCACCGTAAACCACGATGAAACAAAAAAAGAAAAAAAGACCGCTGCAATGTGAAGCGTTGCAGTTAACGCAGACATAGTAGGACACTTTGGTCTGTACCTTACAATCCACCTGTTCGGGCACTGGACTCCTGCTGGGGCCAACCATGATGAGGCTGAAGTGCTTTAGAGTGCACACACACGCGCGCGCGCACACACACAACCATGAATGGGCTCCTCATTATTTAGCGTGTGTTATTAAGGCACATATCTCCTACTACCCCAATTGAGTTTATTTATGGATTCAGGGAACGACATGGTTTTATAGTTTCCTGCCCCGGGCTCTGCAGCTACAGCTTTTATTTCCATGACCTGCCGCTTTAAGAAGCCTTTCTCTGCGCAGAGGCGCTACAGCAGCTTATCACATGATTCTTCTCTTGTGACAATCCAGACAGAAAGGAAAAGCGATTTCTGAGTTTCAGCTGAGTTACACGGCGCTGTGATGACCGATAGGGTTGTTTTGGTTAGAGAGGACCAACTGCGAGGAGTGACATGGAGTTAAATTAGCCGTTTGCTTCCGACCATTCCTATCTTTAAAGTGTACATTGGCCGAGTATTTGAGGGTGGTGTGCCGTCGGGGACAAAGTTGGCGCATGGAGAGGGACGAAGTTTCATTTTTGCGCAGCGTGTTTTCTTTGTTTTTTTCGCTACTGCGTGTCAACGAAAGTCACACGGCTCTTCGGGCAACGAAAACAAAGTAGCCTGAAAACCCATTTTATCCGCTACTAGTGGGGAATTAAGTAGACAACTTGAGGACGCAACACGTCGGGGAGATGGTGGACAACAAACCACTTCTTCAGGACAGACCTCCCTCCTACAACAGCGTCCCGGCAACGTATGCCTACGGCCCGCAGCAGCACGGCTATGGGGCCATCCCCCCTCCTGCCCCACCGCCGTACCAGTACCCCGAGGGCCAAGGCAAGTAGCTCAACGCTGGCCCAGACATTTACCAGAAAGTGTCCGGGCGAAGAGAGAGCTTTCACTCCGAACTACTTCCGCCTTCGCTTAAACTCCGCGAGCCTGACTAGACCCGATGTATCTCCCCGGAAGAGGGTTATTAGATGTAGCCAAACAGCGTCATGTATGAGGTCGTACTAGGTCACCGGTGGGGCTGCAACACCTGGGCATTGTTTAAACGAGTAAAAAACAGTTTTAGCTGTGGTGCTCTTTTGCGCATGCTTAGCACATTGAAGCTAGTAATGGATATTCGCGAATGTTGTGCACAAATTAGCAGCCACGCGCATCAACTAGCCGTCCTGCTAGCTGAGTGTTCATGAGTGTCTCAGGTCAGATGGATGATTTGCCGCCCCCATGCTCGCTCCCACGGGCTGGACTAGGACGTGAATCATCTTGTTAGTTAAGATCAGACTCTTTGCGATTACCTAACCAATGGTGCAACGCTCGCCCCCCCCCCAGTCAGTGCGTGGCTGTACGTGGCTGGGTCGACGTGCTGCTGGGCAACTTTTATTTCAGATGCTTGAACCGTACTGGGTGAAGCAGCAGTAGTTCCCAAACTGGGCCCCGGCCGGGGATACCCGAGGGTGGACGGGGGATCCCCCTGCAAAATGAGTCTAATTTCAGAGTGTCCTGGTCAACAGATCAGCCACTTCACTATGTACAGTACAGCTGTACAGTTGGCAGTATGTCCACAGAGAGGTTCAAGCGGTCATTTGTTACCACTGCCATTAAATTATCGACTGATCCGAAAGGATTTGTGCCTGACCTGCATTGCTTGTGGTATTTCAGTGATACAGAGTGGGATTCATAAAGTACCACTACTACTGTTATTATTCCACCCACTACAAATCCACTGTTACTCTCCACTTAATTGAAAATCCTCTCAGATGGGGGCCCCTGGAACAAATCCTTTTATTAAGTGGACGTTTGTGGCATGAGGCAACTTAAGAGGGGTCCTTGACATACTGTCTCATTTTATCCTCTGCTGCGCTGAATGTATCAAGAGAGCCGCGCTGTTGCCGTACAGTTGCAACATCCTCTCATGCCGTTACAACGAGGGTCCATCACTTCCTGCTGCCTGGGCAACCACATCCCCCTGCACGAAAACTAGACTATTGCTGCAACTGAAAGGGGTGGTGTATTATTATTTCTATAAAACACTGTTTATTATTTTAGTGACGGGGACGTGTCTGTACTGGAGCACAGGTGTTGTCAACTCTTCTGGTAGCGTAAGAAAGGTTGTTGTGTCGCATCAATGTCTCTGTAGAGCAGTGGTCAGCCAAGTCAGTGTTCGAGAAACAGACCACACACACACACACACACACACACACACAAACCATATCCACATTATTAGGTGTGCCATTTGAAAGCCTGGAGCTGTTTACCTGACGTTGTTGATGGGGAAGTGGTTGCTTGTTCCTCTTGCCCCCCCCCCCCCCCCCCCCCCCACTGTACTGAATATTAAAACAATGAGGACATTTAGTACTTTTCCAAGCCTTATCTCTCAAAAGCTCTTTCCAGTTGATATTCTGTATTAGCTCTCCATAGGAAGCCATATTTACTAAGTATATTTGAACCCCATACAGGCCAAATAACAAGCTAAAGCTCAGCATACCTTGACTTTGAAACAGCAACCAACTTGCGTTGAACAGCCAGTTTCTCTTCTCTTCTCCTTATTCTTTTTTTTCCTGTCTGTGTTTAAAAAAAAAAGAAGTAGTTTATCATCGTGCACTATCATGTGTTTTAGTGCTGTTGATACGTTTATCTTTATGGCACAACGTCGGTGTCATGTGAGTTCTGTCTGACACTCAGGGATAATGTGTGTAACTGGGTTTCAGAAAAGTGTGATTCCAAGCTGAGGCGAGTTTGAGAAACAATAAATTCTGTTCCTATCATCACATATATTATCTCCTTTTTTTTTTTTTTCTTCAAATACAGGATACCCCGCAGCCCATATGGCCCCTGCCGTATCCCAGCAGCCCTACAGTGGGACTTACACCATCATCCAACCTTCTGTAGTGGTGGTGGGGGGCTGCCCTGCCTGCAGGTGAGGACACACACACACACGATATATAACGGACAAACTCTCCAATATTTATACCCAATACATAAAAAAATGTATTAGGTGCATTACTCCAAATATGACGGCTAATCGCCCAACTGGCCCTACCAGAAAGTGTCACCACCACCATCAAACCCCAGTGGAAACCGCTTGTTCAATTCACAAGACTAAGCCGGTTTTCCGAGCACAGTTCCTGTCGAGGTTAACGCACGCAAGCCGCGTTGCCTAATATGTGTCCACTCGCTTTCCCCTGCACACGTCGTCAGTCCTGCAGTGTGCACTAATATCAAAGGCGGTTTGACGCGAGAAGAGTTTTACAATGCGGTTTCACATTGGCTTCGCTGTGGCTGCGTCAACATCCTGTCAGTCAGTCAGATGATCTCGGGCCCCGAGCATGTGACTGTGCAGACCGCGCGGGGGCCAAAGGTCCACCGCAGGACACGGTTCACCAGCGGACACACTCTGGAAATCAGGCGTAGTCCCTCCCCCTGTTTTGGTGTGAGTCATTACCTGTGTGACTGGGCCTCACGGTGCTTTTGTAAACGCTCAGCAACAGAAATGTTTTATTTTTAATGGTCGCTGGTCTGATGAACACCTTGCAGCTACAATCCTGGTGTTCACGTTTTGACTGTAATTGGAAGTTTTACATGGTTGTTTATGTGTTAATAGTCATTTTCAAGACCTCGGGCCTGTAAACCAATTTATATTATTACAGACATTAAAAAAACATCAACCTAAAATGAGGCGTATCAGATATGTGAGGTTTTCATCTGACAACAGTGTTTTGATATGGATGTTTGAACTACTATAGTCACAAAATGTTCAAGCTCTCATATCAGCATATCAGCTTGCTCACACACACACACACACACACACACTAATAAAAATGCCACGTGTCTGCCACTCTTTAATCTCTCTGTATTTATTTATACCCTTTAGCATGTTGTGATGCAGCTGTTTTGCCAGAAGTGCTTTAGAAGTGCTGCTGATTTTGACCTGATGCTTACACCGCTCTCTGTATAACAACTCTCGCCGCAGGAGAGGCGGGAGACGCCGGTGCAGTTTCAGTTACCACTTGCATCATTGCCAGGTTACCGGGGTCGATAAACGCCACAGTTCCTGGCATTGCAGAAAAGCTGTGCAAATGCAAGTCTTGTTTTTAGGAGAAAATCCCCCAATTTCATCACTGAAGCAAAACTCTAATCACAAGTCTACGTGAGCTTGATGACTCCTGTATGAATATACCCCTGCACCCCGACCGGGCCGTGTCTGATAGCGGTTCATCAGTCACGGTCGAGGCTGGTTGATTGTTTTTCGTGTGTTAATTCCTCCCGAGGGCCTCCAGCAGATTTACGGACCACGCTGGTCGGCGTGATGCAGTCATGAGACCACAGTTAGCACTTTGTTTACCATGACTCCGGATTAAAGCTGCCCCCGGGACACACGGCGGCCTTCAGTGTGTCGAGGATCCCTTCTTTTGAAAGGAGTTCCTTAACATTTTGAGTGTTAATTGGTGATTCTTTGTTTTTGTTTTCATCAGATATTTGACAGTGGGAAAAAAAGTTAGTTTTAAATGTATTGTCCTTCCATTTCTCTAAACTGGCTGTTAGAAACCAAGTGGCAAAAAAAGGTCAATGTTTTTATAGACTATTGCAACACAAACTGTGTTACTAGGACAGATTTGGGTAGATCAAGGTGATATTTGACTCCTTTTTAACGTTTTTTTGTTCCTACTTTAAAGATCCATTTCAAATGATCTAAAGCTCTTCTTCTCCCCCGGGCCTATACGGCTACGAAAGAGGGGGGGAAAGCTGCAAAGGAAAGAATATCATATTTTAGACACTGAATCAGGTTTCAGCTTCAGTGGATTTGAAGTCGAGGAGATGGAAGAGAACAAAAAAAAAAACCCCATTGCAGATTGAGCTGGCGTCCCCTGAGCCAGGTCATGTCAGGTGAAGTGAACGGTGAATGTCTGGCCATGACAGATGAGCTTTCACTAAACCACCTGTAGTCACTTGTGATGTTGATCAGACCTTGTGTGTTCTCCAGACTAGAGAGATGTAACTTGGTCTTCTGTAGCCTAAGGTGGACAATTAAACAAGAACTTACTGTGTTTTTTCCCCCCCAAAGTAATACCCAGTAACCATAGCAACCTCATAGTGCTTTTGATCCACTGTGACAAATCTTTACATTTCTGTTTGGTTATTATAATAACTGTGTGTGTGTGTGTGTGTGTGTGTGTGTGTGTGTGTGTGTGTGTGTTGCAGAGTGGGTGTGCTGGAGGATGACTTCACCTGCCTCGGGATCATGTGTGCCATCTTCTTCTTCCCCCTGGGCATCCTCTTCTGTTTCGCACTGCGCCAGAGAAGGTGTCCCAACTGTGGCGCCACCTTCGGCTAGAGGGACCAAACTGCAGTTGACTCACACACACACGCGCTCCTATATACACACACACACACACACACACACACATACACGTGCGCGCGCATACATCCAGCATTTTTTGCATCTTTTATTCTGTTATCTTTTCTTAATTATTGCACATTAATGTTGCCATTATATAACGTACAACAAATGATCGAGGAGACGTTACCATGAATTATAACCAGACGTGAGTTTTTATTAGGGGAAAGATCCATTGTGTCCCATTTTCATAAGCCAGGTGAGGATAGATTATTGTGTATTTAACTGTCCATCTGTTGTCAGTGCCTTCACTACATGCAAGCTGAGAGAGTTAATGAGAGATCCCATCCGTCGTGAGGTCTTCTTTAGACGTAGCTCAGTGGATCCACCTGAGCAGATTCCTTCCTGTTTTGTCATGTCAGATTTAACAAGTGGATTTTGTGCCAGAGCTTTGATTTCTGTTTGTTTCCTGTTTGCTGCCACGCCGCTATCTTCGCTACCGCAGTGGATATTCTTTTTGTTGATGTTAATTTTTTGCTCTTCCGTGTAGATCACTCAAGCGAATGCCACTTTAGCGCAGCCCTTTTTAGAAAAAAAAAAGAAAACAAATCTTTTGTTGGCTCCGTTTGTCACGTGGAATAACTTGTACAAGTTTAAAGAGACTTGTGGAAGAATCCTTGACATTAAGCTGTCCTGGCCAAACCAATGGACAAACAGTCTGCAGAATTCTGTCTGTTTTTGATGGTGTTATTTCTTGGGGCCATATTTGCACTGACCTTTTTGTTTGGAGAGATGATTCTGCCGGGTTGTGCTTTTCCAGGGCCAATGCAGACCTCAGGTACATACAGTCTGAAATGCCCTCGACTTCACAACCTCAATCGCAACGTCTGAATTTGGACTTTTAAGGCGCAGACTCTCAACGTTGAAGCGCAATCTCCTATTTTTAACGTGCTGCATCACTTAAAAAGGAAGCATGCAGAGAGAAATAAGGCATAGAAATCTCTCGGATGATGTGTAATCTCTGGATGATGTTTATCTTAGTACTCGGTGACAACTCAGCCTAGCCCCATTCCTCCCGACCACAGACAATCAACCAAGAATGTCAACTGTCTCTGTATCTGCAGCGTCTCCATGTGTCTACGTCTTCCCGTCAGAGCAGGATGTGTTACGTTTCTGTCGGTGGCAGAAGAGAAATATGACCGGAGAGGAGCTTAAAATCTTCTGGCTTTAGAAACACACTACGCACGCTGTTATGATTGAGGTTCTTACTTTTTATATGACAGTTATTGTAATTAAAAATGAATGCTACTTACCATTTATTTGACTGATTTTTTTCCGGCTGCAGTGGATGCATTAAGTCACGCTTGGTAACATACACGGCGCTTTGTGTGTTGTGTACATTTTTGCGTAGAAGCAAAACAAAGCATGCAGGAAATTCACAAATCTACACGTGAAAAATGGAAAAACTATTTGAAGAAATAAATCTTTATTTTCCAGAGCAATTTTTTTTTAATTAAGGGCATAACGTGGGGAAGGCCAAGGACCAAAAAGAACCGGTGTACATCCATAACCATTGAAGCAAAAATGGCTGCACTGTCTATGAAGACGAGGTGATTGTCACTCGTGTGACAATCTTGAGAATGCAACAGGTAAATGATATTTTTTACAGTGATAGTACAGTAAGTGTGTTCAATTAAGGCAAAAGTCCTGTCTCCACAATTGTCTAGCTCTACAAAAAGTTAAGTTAGATGGCAAATAACATTCATGACATCTGTTGTACAAATGTGTATATACAAGAGGGACGTGGATGAAACTCACTTGTGTGCCTTTGCTGGACAAATCTTCATTTTCAATAAATCGTCTCTCCCAACTACAACTATGGACGCAACGTAAGAATACATTTTAAATCATTACCGACACTTATTAGAAACACTATCATCAGGACCTGATGGTGCAATGCAGAAGTCCCATATAGTACATTCACCTACTGTCCTATGGCAACAGAAAAATCTTCCAATAGTCGTTTCAACAACGAACGGGGACATCGACAGCATAAATACGACGTGATATTTCAACATGTGATCCTTTTCTCATGTCCAGGTAAGAATGTGGTCATTGCAATATCACCACCACAAACGGAAGGACAAAAATAGATATAGAAAATATATATCTTAAATATATATAAGCATCTGTTGTGTAAATAAAATGGTCCCGAAGTGTTTCCGTGTGAGAGTTTGCAGCAGTATAAGGGGACACCGGGTTTCATACAGCATCTTTTGTGGAGACCTCATCAGCTTGTCCAGTACTGGGCAATGTTTGCTGCATGTCCTGGGTAGATGACACAAGAAAGTGGGCTGAGGGGGTGGTTGAGGGGGCGGGGGGGGCAGGAAATGTGGACAATCAGACGGCCGGTGCAGAGCGGTCGTTGGTGACGGTGGGACGTAGCTTGACTGTAGCGAACGGGTTTCCTCCCCTGGGAAAAAAGACAAGAAGTGAGTGAGTGAACGAGGGAGGGAGGGAGGGAGAGCATTACATCAACCTTGTCATGTGACTTACATGAGGAAAGGTGGCGGAGGCCTTGAGATACCGTTGGGCTGGGTTGCCTGTGGAAAAAAAACAACACAGATACACTTATCAGTCAACCTTTAAGTCCCAAGGTCTACGCTCTGTTACCAATCTGTCGACGTGTTGATGATAATGTTTTCTGCCACGTTTGGTGTGTTTGCGGCTGTTTTGATGTATGAAAAACACACGTTCGAGAGTCTTGATGGACGGGACACACTGGATGAGCTGATGGGCTGAGGGGGAAGTGTGTGGAAAAGGCAGTGTCGTGTCAGGAGACCGGGTGGGGAATCTGGACCTTCTGGAAAGGCGAGTTCGTTCCACAATCACCTGCACAAACCTCATGACTCGCCAAAGTCAGCGTCATCGTTGTGTACGTGTGTGTGTGTGTGTTAGAGAGAGAGAGGGGTGGAGGGGGGGTGGCTGGGAAGTGGGACAGGACAAAATGTACCTGTATCACACACACAAATTCCAGACATTCAATACGCAGACAGCAGGTATGTTAATGGAAGCCATCAAACGGTTTCTCATTTCTTGCAGACGGAGCAACAAACACACCACTGATACACGGATGATGCGGCCGAGACAGTCTGCTTGTCATTGTACACATCGGCCATAAATAAGTTAAACAGGCAGTCCTGGATTTAAACAGACTTTTGGAACCTCGCTCCTGCAGTACCAGTGAAACGCCACAAGAGGGCAGCAGTGGCTCGAGCAGATGGGGCAGCGTGTTCTAGCTCTGGCACAGGCCCACACGCTGACTGGCCGCTGTTATTTTTCCAATGGGACCCAGACAGTTTCACATCTGTCGTCCTCCAGATGTTTGGATTACTAATCACTAATCACTGAGCAGGGCTGTGGGAAGGGCACAAACACACACACACATATACACACACATATACACACACACACACTGCTAGCTGGCAGACCCAGGCAGCCTGCTGTCCGCCTGACCGTCTCTTGACTTTGGTCAAAAGATGATCATGGTCTCAGGCTACAGCGGCGTCTGCACGCTAGAGCGTCTTGACCTCTGCCACTTTCTAACTGATGGACTTGATTGGGGATCAATAGCCAGGAATGTCTTTGCTACGTTCAATTTCCTTTTCACTGATACTCAAGAAGGTCAACACCTTCTCTCTTGCTCTCTATCTCTCACTGTATTGTTTCCTGTAAGTCGTTATCTGCTCCTCATGAGAAAACGCCAAACCAGTGAGGGTGCATTTTTCTCATGGTGACAGTGCATTCCCAGTGTAACCCCACCTCCCCCAGCCCTCCCGTCTCCTCTCCCACTCCCCCCCCCCCCCCCTCCCCTCTCCTTGTCACCTTTTGTCCTCCAGGCCAAGCTGCAAGAAATAAAAACAGCTTAAAAAAAAAAAAAAGTTTCATGTGTGATGTTTTTTGTAGCGGTGAAGACTGGGAGTCAGCTGGTTTTTGTTCCATGTCCCCCAGCAAGTTGCAGCGCTTCTCGTCTCCGATGCTAAAATGTGTTTGTTGTTGTTGTTGATGTGGTTTATCGACCGCTGATTGATACACACAGACACACTCCTACCTACGAAGAGACAAAAACCTTCGTCATGCCATCACCTACACAGTCATACCAAGTGACTCATGCTACTGCCCCTGCCAATGGGCACTGTAACAAACACATATACACAGTAGCATGCACACACACACACTCTTCCCACTCTCATCATATTTATTCATAGCTAACTGCATGGAGACACGGGCCTTTCACCAATACATGTCATACTTAAAATGTCGCTAACCCCACCACACACATGCACACTTGGTAGCTTGGTGTGTGCGTGTGTGTGTGTGTGTGTGTGTGTGTGTGAGAGTCACTAAACAATGAATGGAGGATAGGCTTCCCTGGATGTGACCCTTATTTACCCTGGAAACAGAGCGAGGGATGGGCAGAGAAAGTGATGGAGAAAGAGATTGTGAGAGAGGTATGTCAGGGTAAAAGGAGGGGAGGAGAGGCAAGTGGGCAGATGGAGAGATAAAGACAAAGTTGGTTCAAAAGAAAAAAAAGGGAGAAAAGCTGAAAGAATGAAGAGCGAGAGAGAGAAGGAGGGAAGGCAGGTATCGGGTTCGCCCAGAGTGGAATTCCACCAGAAGGCAGAGTCAGAGACGTGGGCCGGATGTGGACTGACAGGCCTGACAGTGGAGACACACACACACACACACACACACACACTAGTCATTGGCCCTACCATATGTGTATTGGCTGTACACCAAATGACAGGTAAATAATTAATATCGCAGTGCCGAGAAAGAGAAGCGAAAAGGATCCCCTTTCGCTATCTGCCCATTAAACCTCTCCCTGGGTCAAACATCAACCTACTACGGGCAATGAAACAGTCACACTGGCTCTGTGTGTGTGTGTGTGTGTGTGTGTGTGTGTGTGTGTGTGTGTGCGTGCACACATGTACACAGTTGTTCCTGCACTGTCACCAAAACGTCCTTGCGAGGTTGGAACGGTGAGAGAAATCCTGAAAGGTGACAATCGGTGTGGCGGTCCTGACGTTGAGCATCTTGGGGACAGGGGTCAGAGTTATGTGTGGCGGGGTGACGGAGGGATGGTGTAAGGAGCTTATGTTTCCCTCTCCGTCCTTGTAGGTGTGTGTGATTAACAAGATGGAGCTGCTGGGAGCCTCGGCTGGACACTGCCCGTAGAGGAAACACACACACACACACACACACACAAGAGCACAACACCCTCGTACATGCGCGCTCTTCCTCGTGTGGTGTTTTGGCTGTTTTGCAATGCAGTACACTCACACCGGTGTACATGCATAAAAAATGTCCACAGGCAGTGTTAGAAACGTAGTATCACTTTGATATAACACAGAGGGTGTGTGTGTGTGTGTGTGTGAGCGTGCAGACACAGCAGGTGCATTTGGATGTCACACACACCAGAGCATTTCCATGTATCCAGGATGAGGAAGCTTCAAGAGCTTTCAGCGGAAAAACCGCAACTTTGGCTGGAGGCTTTGCATAGTATGCAAAAGGGAGCGTGACGACGTGGAGCCACGCAGGAGACAAAGGGAAGGGAAGGGCACGTCGTATTTGAACATGAAGATGGAGGCGCCTTCCTTCATCGCGACCGTAAATACAAAATGCTATACAGTATAGTACAGACTTCCCAGTGTCGCTGCCAGGAGACTGGTCATAGTCAGCCTGCTACGGGATCATGAAATTGGCCACGGTGCAGTCATCGATGACTTCGCCAAATGGTGTGAGGAATCTTATCTTCAATTAAACATATCTAAAACTAAAGATATGCAAATTGATTGTAGGAAAAAGGCACACGCACATGAAGTCACATCTATTGAGAGCCAAACTGTCGAGTGTGTACAATCGTACGAATATCTTGGGACAATTATTGACTCACAATTGAATTTTGAAATTAATTGTGAAGCTGTGTGCAAAAAGGGGCACCGGCGTTTATATTGTTTGAGAAAACTGTCCCGGTTCCACGTTGACAAAACCATGATGACCCTATTTTATCGTGCTTTTATTACTTTTTCTTTGGTGTCATGGTTTGGTAATCTTTCTTTGGAGAACAGAAACTCATTGAACCAGATTGTGAAATGGTCTAGTAAATTGATCGGGGGGGAGCAACAGCTTAATTTAGAGTTTCTATACATCAGGCAGCTACAGCGAATATCCAGCTCAATCATAAATGATGAGTTTCACCCTCTGTACAGTGAATTTCGGATTCTCCCTTCTGGGTGTAGATTTGCCGTCCCAAAGTACAGAACTAAGCGCTATAGAATTAGCTTTGTTCCAGCAGCCATTATTGAGTGGAACAAGTCGGAGCATCGATAAGCTTTCTACTGTACGATGTGTCTATTCTGTACGATGTGTTTATTCTGTACGATGTGTCTATTCTGTACGATGTGTTTATTCTGTCTATTCTGTTTATCCACTGGAAACTGGAACCCCTGAGCACTTTTCGCACTCTGTACTTTTCATGTTTGTTTGTATTTTATGTGTTATTTTAAGTATTGTTTAAGACTGTGATTCTCCCTGCAAACAAATGTACCTACGGGTATAAATAAAGTAACTTGAACTTGAACTTGGACCTGTCACAAAACCAGAAATCCTCTTTACAGCTGTTCCCCAGTCAGCCTGTACCCTCGTCCCCTACGAGCATGTGAGGATGGTGAGAGAACCTGGGATTGTGAATTTTGCCAACAAGACAGGAGCGCGTAAATGATATATTTGTTGAAGAAGACATGCTAAGTGTGCTTCTTCATCTTGCTAGTAAAAAGGTAAAGACTAATGCCCAAGTCTTAGCAAAAAACACCCAGAATGAATACTTGTCTGTCTGTGCTTTTGCCTCATATCCATTTTTTCCACCTGATGCCCACATCGCAGTAGATTCATCTACAGCAAAGCAGACTGATGCTACATGCGAGCCTATATTAACAAAACACACGACGTATCGGCGTCGGGTTTCCACGCCAGACATCAGAAGGGTCACCTGACACCGAACACGTGCGCATACCGTCCGCGGGTTAACCGAGATAAGACTGACTGTACAGCTGAGAGTACAGTAGGTGTCAGATGAGACCTGGAACTGGAGATGCTGGGAGTGGACAGCGGTGCAGCAAAAGCCCAGTCGGAGGATGGAGGTTAGGGGGTTCGATTCCTGCTCACAATCTAGGGTAGTTTTGATAAAAAAAACCTTTAACTGACGTCAGTGAGAGAAAGAGAGAAAGGAACAATCAACCGCCGACTGACCATGTTGTGATCGGACGAGGAGGAGGAGGAGGCGGCGGAGGGCGTGGGGGAGTGGTGGTGGTGGTAGTGGTTGTTGGTGGTGGCGGTGTTGGTGTTGGTGGAGGAGGTTAGGCTGTGGGTGGGGGTGCGCTGCGGGGAGTCACAGTAGTCCGCCGGGGGGAGCACCATGGTCGCCTCGTCCGTCTCCGTGTCCTGGTGGTGCAGGTTGACCACGCTCCTGCTGCGGTACGGGGCGGCCGACACGCTGCAGGGGGGGGGGGGGATGGGAGGGCAGAGAGGGGGGGGGGGGGAGGATGGGGAGGTGGGGGAGAGAGAGGAGAGGTGCAGTGGAAGGGAGAGAAAAGAGAGGAAGGATGGACGATAGAGGGAGAGAGAGAGAGCGAACGGGGAGAGAATGAGGTCATTTGGTCAAATTAAGACATTCAATTACAGGACATCTCATTAGTCTCCTGGTGTGGTGTGGTGTGGTGTGTGTGTGTGTGTGTGTGTGCGTGCGTGTGCGTGTGTGTTCCCAGGGGTGGTTGCAGTGTAAACTTTCTGTTTCCGTGACAGGTAGCTGTCGGCTGGCAGTGGGAGGTTACAGCACATTAGGATCTAATGAACTAATCCAGCAGGGATTATGGTCTCTTTGAAGAAGAGCTGAACCCTCGTTCTCTCGTCGGGAGCAAAATCATTTCATCAGCAGCATCAGGACGCGGCTTCCTGTTTCCTGATGCGAAAAATGTTGCTGAGCTTGTGAAAAAAACCTTCAAACTCTTTTCGCTTTTATTTCAATCCTATACGGGTTGAGCAGACGAGCCATACAGGGTCTATCAGGGTCCAGGAAACCCAATCAAACCCATAGAAAAACTTCATAAATGCATGGCAATCAATCAATCAATCAATCTAATCAATCAAATGAAGCTACGTATTTATGCCAAAGAGTTTGTAACCGATCAAGTTGATTGACGACATGTGACTTCAATAGAAATCAAAGGTTGAGGAAGGGGAGACTCCCCCATAGGATTAGAAAGGTTATCGGTCTAACGGGAGTAACTAGAGGAAACACCGCCAACAATACAGCCGGCTGCAACATGAGACGTGCCCCTGTGTGTGTGTGTGTGTGTGTGTGTGTGTGTGTGTGTGTGTGTGTGTGTGTGTGTGTGCGCGCGCTGGCCTTAACATGGAGTCTCCTTACCTGTTGTTATTCACTAGTGGCTCAGAGTATGCACGGCAATAAGATGACGGGAACCAGCCCCTCCTGAACGACAGAGACAGACGGAACGAGAGAGAGAGAGAGAGAGAGAGAGAGAGAGAGAGAGAGAGAGAGAGAGAGAGAGAGAGAGAGAGAGAGAGAGAGAGAGAGAGAGAGAGAGAGAGAGAGAGAGAGAGAGAGAGAGAGAGAGAGAGAGAGAGAGAGAGAGAGAGAGAGAAGGGGGAGAGAGAGGGAGAGAGATGGTTACCCCACTGCCAGGGAGAGAGATAACAAGGCATAGCGAGAGAAATCCCAAACCCAGCAGAAGTACTGTGGCGCTGTCACAGTCTGTGTATATGGATGGATGTCTCTGGTGATTATGGTGGCAAGAGGCTGGTAGTCAGCGTGGAGGAGGCAGCCAGCACAGAGCCTGATCCCTGGACGCCTCTTCACACGGGAAACTGAGACAATCAAAAGGGACGCTACAGGGGGAACACCTTGTTAAAGTTAAATGCTTAACCTTTGTCCTTCGATTTTGGACGGACAACTGATTGTCTCCCTTCTGGGGCTGGTGTGAAGAAAGACTGTTCAAAAGGAAGAGAAATTGTATTTTTTTTTTTTATTATTGATTCTTTTTGTGCAGTAAAATATCTTCCACTTGTTGAGGCAGGAATCGAATCACCGTGGGTGTTATTTGCTTTTAACTCGGGTTGAATGGTATATTTGCTCTGCTCTTAGAAAAAGGTGTGAACCCGGTGACCTTTTCACCCAAGAGATATTTCAGCGTTGCATTCAAGGCATTCCACACACACACACACACACACACACACACACACACACACACACACACACACACACACACACACACACACACACACACACACACACACACACACACACACACACACACACACACACACACGCACACACGCACACACACACACAAAGCAGACTAGGAAGTTGTAACGAAAACACTTCTCGGGAGCTTATGCCTATAGGGCCTCTGTGGAAATCATTCAAACGTTTGCTCCTGCTCGCAGCAGAATAAACCTGACTCAATGATCGTGTAAAAATGTGCCCATCGCGCGTAGTGAATCGGAAAAGACAAAGAGGAAAAAAATGTGTCCGAGCTAGTCTAGCGATAGCACGCGGAGCTGCACTGACATTCTCTCCCACACTTCACCTTGATCTGAGAGAAATGATTTCAGTCAGTTTGAAAAGGCGTTTAAAGACATTTTTATATAACGGCACGTAAAGCTTGAGGGGGGAAAATAAGCGAGGAGGCAAGGACTCTGTGTCATTGTGCTGTTTCGGTACACGGCGTTCACACTCTTTCATAAGCGGTGTGGAGCCAGCTGGCCTCTCCCTCTGCAGGGGTGAATGTTAATATTTGTCCATTTGGCTCGGAGGACGGGTGTTGCCTTTGTGTACCTGCGATAAAAAGCATCTGAGGTCCTACTGGAAAATACACCCTGGGTCAATCGCACTTTTATTAATAATAGCCTTTATTTATTTAGGGAAAGTGTTTTTTTGTTTTTTTCAACGCCGAACTGCTCCGAGGCTCACACAGGTACAGTTACACAATGCAACTGCATTCTTCCAATGCCGGCCACCGAAACAATTTAGTTAAAAGCTTTGCTCAAGGGCACCTCGACGATAATGACTGAGGGAGCTGAGGGCGTTAATCATTCACTTTCCCCGAACAGATTTTCCGGCCTGCTTCCCTACGCAGCTCGTTGGGTTTTGAAGACAGAGGCATCAATTAAACCTGCTGATTATTCATTATATTCTGTGTATTTGTTGAACTATTGGGAATGGATTACTACTAGTGCACGTTTCTCCCACCGGATGCAAACGTGTATATATTTCTTGCCAGTCCTCAGTCTGTTATTGTGGGTATTTGAATCAGTCCAAGTGTTGCTCAATGAGTTTCATGGATACACCCTCACAGCTGATGTAAGACGGGGAGAGAAACCCCCCTTGCAAGAGCCCCGATTGCATCAAAGCCGAATGACCCCCTGGGATATATCAAGCCCCATCTCATCTGATGGCATGTTCTGATGCACACGATGAGCACTGTTTAAGCCTCGAGGCGCCTCGGCTCACCAGGCTGGCAGCAACGAGGCAGCGAGACCCCAAGTTTTTCACTTTGTGGCTGCCTTACTTTTAAAGGCAAGTCAGAAATGATTCCTTTCTCTCTTTGATCACTTTTTTTTGGGGGGGATATATTTGCCAGGTAATTTCCCTTGATAATGATGAAGATCAAACCTGATGAATGATTAAAATGCAAAACCCAGGGCTTTGGATCAAACCCCCTGTTTTTCCAGACATCAGAGACCCGGGGAGGGGAGTAGCTCCGGTTGGTGTCTGTCTGTGTGGGAGAGCAGGTGGTACTCTGAACTCCTCTCCAGTCCTCTATAGTACATCCCACCCTCTGGCTATACTTTGCTTTGATTTCATTATGAGTAAGTGCTCCAGCTCAGGCAGCACTTGCCGAGCCCAGAGCTGTGTGTGTGTGTGTGTGTGTGTGCGTCGACGCCCCACGCCCGGCATATCAATCAGGCTCGGGACCATCTGGCCAGTCAGGACTGTTCAACCGAGCTCAAATCAATCAAATAGCTCGTAGGAGGACGGAGGCATAAGACGGTGCATGTTTAGAACAACTCCTGATTGGGCCGCAGGGAGGTGAACACTGCTAATGAGGAAGAAGGGCTAGATGGTGTTGGGGTGTGCAGGTGAATGCGTTGGACTCACTTTCCGGTCTTCTCCAGCTCCCCGTACATCCACCCGTCTCGCTCGTCGGGGATGAGCAGGGTGATGACGTCGCCCTCCTCGAAGCTGAGCAGCGTGTTGTTGTTGCCGGCGGTGTGGGGGAAGATGGTGCGCACGCGGGGCCTCTTCACCATGTTGTTGAGGCCCGTGGCGACGGAGACGGACCGGGGCAGGCTGCCGTCCTCGCTGCTCCCGTGGTCTGGGAGGTCAGAGGTCAAGAGGAGGAGGAGGGACATCAGTGTAGATACGACCACATATTAAAAAGCATCTGGATACCCAAATCTTTGTTATTGTTCAAGATAAGGATGCATCTTCTATTGTATTGTACTGTATTGTATTATCGTCTTACTATCTTATAAGGACTTTCTATTGACTACATTCATGCCCTAACCCTAACCGTTATGCTAACCTAAACTAGCCCCTTGAAAAGGTGAAATAAACAACAATTCAAATACCTGACTGTCTATCTGTGCTGTTGTTGGTAGTGACAGTAGCGGTGGCGTTCTGCTGGGTGAACATGTTGGCCAGAGGACTGGTCTGGGCCTTCAGAGGCGGAGCCGGGGGAGGCACCGAAGACATGTTCTGCCCACGGAAACATTAACAACCAGGTTAGCGTGTCGGCAACACCGCGGGTGCCAGGTCAACACTGTTATTTAGACTTGTTAAAATCCATTGCTATCACAATAAGATCGAGAGCAGCTTCCCCCAAATGGCGAAACACCTCGAGCGGTGTTTTGTGCCGAGCAGATTTATTAAGACATTTAGACTAGAGACGATCTAGGACGCCTCCACACTGGCAACAGAACCTATCCTTATTTGTCCCGTCGTACCACGCTGTGTCGTGAGGGGGCGGGTGAGGGCACCGGTGTGATGGAGATGCGCAGCCCCTCGATCATGGACAGGACGCTGGCGGGCATGTTGGTGGCATCGTTGCACTGGTCCTGCCAGGTGGGCAGCTTTGCCGTCAGCATGTCTCTGGCCTGGCCGCCAAAGAAAAACAACACATATAAAAAAAAAAGAAAAAAAAAGAAAGATTCAATCACAAGTAAACAGTGGAAAACGGTGCGCTCATTTTCATCGCTATGGTAACACAATGATGTGTCGTTCCTGTAATTGTGCTCCCGGTCAACATATACGTCTCTTAAGGAGATGCTGAGGAACTGAGAGTGTGAAAAATGAATTGTGAGGATGCGAGCAAATATATCTTGAATATACCACGTTGGCAATATTTCACAATACAAACGCAATGAAAGGGTCAGAGCACAAATAGATCGAGGCATGTAACTCATCACGATAGGGGGCCGTTCCTAGTATTGCGCTGTTTATAGAAGCAACATTCTGGTAAAGCAAAGAGACCCAGGTGTGTTTTGCAGTTTGCTTGTCATGCTGGATTGAAACATAACCGAGGTGTGCAGGTGCAGGCGTGTCTCTGCACCTTGTCGTGGAAGGAGGCAATCTGGTAGGAAAAGGCACAGTGTTTGTCCACCAGGAAGCAGAAGCGTCTCTTCTCCTCCAGCAGGGCCTCCTTGCAGCCGTCGGCAATGAACCTCTGCATGTCCATCTGACGGCTGGTCAAGGTCTCCAGGCACTGCCAACACACACACACACACACACAAATACTGGTACTTGAACATCACGCCTGGGTTAGTTCACATACACATGCAACAAATACGCCTGTGTTTATACATAAACCCTGGATACACACATGTTGTACACGCAGCTGCAACCCGAACACACACACACACACACACACAGTTGAATAGTTTCTCCTTCCTTTATGCACCAATCAAACCCACAATCCCACTAGATCACATTCTCCTTATCTCCCTGTCCACACGGTTCACCGGCCAACCCGTCCCTTTCACCGCTGACCTATAGAGGAACCCAAAGGGCACCTAGCTAGGAGTCCTAATCTCTCGCTCGCAGGCTCACAGGTATTATTAGACCGCGGTATACAGACAGAAGGGGTTGTATTCAGTCTGTAGTCGAGGGGCAGAGCAACAGGAGGAAGAGCAGTGGTAGGAGGGACTGTCTTATCTACACTGACAGCCTGGGATAATGAAAGGTCAGGAGGGTACTCACGCAAAAGGTCTTAGACTAGTGTGTGTGTGTGTGTGTGTGGTCTTTCTGAAATTGCTTCATCTTCAGCTTTCATCACCTTTTACCTTTCAGGCTTTATTTGATATGGTTTGTTTTGGTTGACTGCCTGTGACTCATATGAACGGGAGGAGAAGTGGTGAAACTGAAGAGGGGTTCATACACGGTTGTATCCTGTGTGGGATGAATGGTCGCAGACAAAAATGATTTAGTGTAGTTATTAACAAATGATGTGGTTACAACACCGGGGCAATCTGTCTATTATAGCGCTACTTCCTTCCCAGCAGGATGGCGATATAAAAGGCCTTGGGTGTCCTGGTTTGCAAATCTACAGCGACTGTACAGGTTTGAGTTCTGGCTCAACCTTCAAGTCTAAACCGACTTATTCACTCAACAGAGCTTGACATACTTCTTCCTGCCAAGAGCAACAACACACAGCACCGCCAAGAGCCAAGACACCTGTCCACAGTCAGCTTCTGTTAGCGCTGCGGTGACTCCCTGCATTCCTGGTCAAAGATACACGTGAGATCCTCGCCTCAACGTCGTCGTCACCCTGGCTGGAAAACCCACTTCCGGCAACAGCCGTTAGCCCAGCCGTTAGCCCAGCCGCTAGCCCAGCCGTTAGCCCAGCCGCTAGCCGTCTCTATTCAGCTGTTGTGACAAACTTTTAATGACTATGAGGAAATGGTGGAAAAAGTGTGTTTGTTTGTTTGTTTTCCCAATCCAAGAATAACACTACATTTAACATTGTTTTCAAACAGCAGCGAGGAGCATCACTCTCTTGAAAAAAACAAAAACACACACATATGATGGTGTGTGTGTCCGCGCGTGTGTGTGTGTGTGTGTGTGTCTACTCCCTCATCTCAGTGACAAAAGCTTATTCCAGCTGAGCAGCTTTCAGTGGGGCACACATCATCCTTCTCCAAACAGTGTTGTCTGTCTGTCTGTCTGTCTGACTCACTGAGATTCTGTGTAGCTGTCTGTCTGTCTGTCTGACTAACTGAGATTATTTCTTTCTGTCTATCTGTCTGCCTGACTAACTGCGATTCTGTCTGTCTGTCTGTCTGACTAACTGAGATTATGTCTGTCTGTTTTTACTAACTGAGATTCTGTCTGTCTGTCTACCAGCCAGCCCTCACATGAACTAGAGAGTTGTTTTAACAGATGATATAACACTCTCAAGCCAACATTGTCATAGGGAGCGGACCTTTGTGGTTATAATGTCTATACACACACACACACACACACACACACACACACACACACACACACACACACACACACACACACACACACACACACACACACACACACACACACACACACACACACACACACACACACACACACACACACACACAGAGATAAAAAGAAAAAAGAAAAACTCTTATTGTCTTTACTGCCCACGCGCAGGTACACTCTCCCTTTATTCCTCTTCCTCCCTTTCAGCATTCAAAAAAACGGTATGAATGGAGTAATTTGAGTCTAAAAGCGTTGGCCGTGTATTCTGGTCCCCTCCCTCCGCATCTGCCCTCTCAACACCCCGGCAGTTTTGTTTGTGTTCACCCCGTGACACGCCGGTTATTCCCATAACGTCACCCGGGCCCCGTCAAAAAGAGAGAGCGAGCTCGCCGCCGCTTCGCCGTGGCGGGCCTGGCATCGGTGCGCAGCGGGTACACAGGAATCATTGTCTGCCTGTATGAAACAGAAATGAAGCCGCGGATAAGGTATCGTGCAGATCTGAAAGACGAGCTGGAAGAACTCAAATTGTTTGTTTGTGTGTGTGAGAGACAGAGAGAGAGTAGCAGAGAGAGAGAGGGAGAGAGAGAGAGTATACCTTTCCATCACTGAGGAAGTAGGTGGGTATAAATCTTACAAACAGGGTGGGTGAGAAAAAAGGAGTGGGAAATACCATCCACACACACACACACACACACACTTTATATGTCTATAAATCTGTCAACACTGCAGCCTGTCTGTTGCTAGGGACGATCTATATTTATCGCCAGACCTATAGGTAAGAAAGAGAGAGAGAGGGAGGGAGAGAGAGAGATAGGACAGCAATAAACCAAACCAGACTCTCCCCCCTCTTTGTCATGAAAGAGCCTTGAGGTACAGCTGGTAATATCGAGCACGGTGAGAATTTTTAGGTGGTTCCTTTAATCAATTATTTGACAGTTGTAACAGTTTTTATCCCTGTCTCCATTCTGACAGACTGTTCACAGGCTTTTGAAGTGTCTTTTTTTGTGTGTCTGGTGAATCATCCGCCGCTGTACACTCCTGCCTCTAAGCCCTGACAAACCCCCGCCCGCCCGCCCGCCCGGTTGATGCGAGACGGACTCCTATCAGATCGCGGTGAGGCCTCAAAACTAGGGTGGGAAGGTGAAGGAGCGATAGGAGACAAACAGAAGCACAAAGACACAGGCGGAGAGCTGAAGAAAAAGAAAGACTGATCGGGGACATTTAGAGGAAGAGAATGAGAAACTAAGAAAATCAATACCGCCGACGCATGCCAATGAGGAAATATCTCATTTCATTTCTCCACATTGTCAAATCAAAGTGCATGTAGCAACAGCGACCCTGTTAATCCAAGGCTCTAAAACTTGAGAAACCCGATGAGAAGTTCAAACTTATTTGCTACAATTAGGAAGAAAAAAAAAATTGGCATCCACAAGTAAAAGTGTATGTAAGTGAGGCGGACGGCAAAAGCTGCCATAAACCTTAAGTGAAAACGATGACTCACTACTTTGCTGAAGTGCCATTCCTCTTTGGGTGTCTCCCTTTACCTTTCTTTCTGTAACCCTAGCAAGTGTATGTGTGTGTGTGTGTGTGTGTTTACCCTACCCTAGCCTGGCACAGGGAACAGCCCTCTAACACACACACACACACACACACACACACACTCACACACTCACACACACAGCCTGTTCGACAGGCTACCTGACTAGATCAGTGGTAGGTTATGCAAGACTCTGAGCTGGCGTACACTCAGGGCTGTAGCTTTCAGATTAAAACAGCTAGCATGTTGTCATGTCCCTCTGGGGTGTGGGGGTACAAACTAACTGTCATGACTTTGTATCCCCGCGAAGCTCAATCACGATTACACTCAACTAGTACTAGCTGTGATAACCACCACTCGTCAATACCTTGATATAATGAGCTTTGATTATTATCCACAGACCGATGGTTAATTTGGACAAAATTACAAAAATTGGACCAAAGTTTGTCTCCTTTTTTTTGTCAGCGGCAAGTGTGACTTTGACTGGATCTTCCAGTATATCGGCATGTGTGTGTATGTGTGTGTGTGTGTGTGTATGTGTGTGTGTGTGTGTGTTTGTGAGTGTTAAGGGAGGGAGGGGAGAGAGAGAGAGAGTCATTTTTAGTCATTTTTGAGGCTACTTTCACCAACAGTGGCTCTGAAAACATGCGACAGCTCGGCTACATGTGCCAGGTTAAGCTTTTGGCTATTGTTGAGCTGACTTCACATGATGCGTCCAGCGAGTAGGAGGTCCAAACCGGTGGTGAGCAGCAATCACTGGCAGTCTTTTAGTGTGGAGGAGGTGCAGCATTGGTACACAAGTTTGAGCACTTAAAATGACTGTGTTTTATATCTAAGCAAGTCTGACAAAAACCTTCGCATCTTCCTCATTCAGCTCCTTTTTGATGTTTTTGGTAAATATGTGTGTGTGTGTGTGTGTGTGTGTGTGTGTGTGTGTGTGTGTGTGTGTGTGTGTGTGTGTGTGTGTGTGTGTGTGTGTGTGTGTGTGTGTGCATGGGAGCGTTACATGCAGGCATATTCCTGGAGCAGACAAAAGGAACCCAAACAACAAACAGACCTGCTCCTGCATGGGTGCACGGGCAAGACACTTCATACACTGCCCCCGACTAATGTTACACCGGCTTTGACATGCTTTGTCTCAGGTGTCAAGGTTTGTGTATATGTGTGTGTGTGTCTGTGTGAATGTGTGTGTAAGAAGGAGCCTCTATGTATTAGGGGTGGGCGATTATCGTGTTTATCATCGTAATCGCGATTTTATTATGTAATCGTGGCAAATTTTCAAAATCGTTCATTTCGCTTGTTATTGAGGCTACAAGAACGAGGAACGTCTAGAAGCGCCAGTTAGCAAAGCAACCAGTGTGAGTGAGTGTGTGTGTGTGTGTGTGTGTGTGCGCGCATCAGACGTGACATCACTTTCCCGTGAATGAATGAGCCAAATACTTTCCCCAGTACTGCGTTCATGTACTGTCCCCTTAAAAAATACTACGTGGTATTCAGTCACGTTCCTCCGCCCCCGTCCAGTAACGCCGTGTTCAGACGGGTTTGGACCGCTCGTTTTTTGGCGAGCCGCGAGCGAATGTGTCAAGCCGGGCAGGAACGGCATAGAGCATCCGGTTAATTTCAAAATAAAACAAATTTCAAAATAAAACAAATAAAATAATCGTTCATTAATCGTAATCGAGGTAAAAATTTGAAATAATCACAATATTGATTTTAAGTCATATCGCCCACCCCTACTATGTATGTATCCTCGTGTGTGTGTGTGTGTGTGTCAATGTCCATCTCACCTCACTCTCCTTGTTCTCATACTTGTTGGCGTTCTTGCCTTGGCTCTTCCTCCTCAGTTTCTTCAGGTCGGACTGGGACCTCTCCAGCGAGTCCTGCTTCATCTTGTGCTCCATCTGGTACCTCTTGAATGTGGCCTTGGGGGAGGGGTTGGGGGGGGAGGAGAGACCCATGTTAGTGCTGCAAAAACCAACCTGGTAATCCAACCCACACATTTACAGATATTTACAGCTCAGGGTTTTGGACATTTGATTGATTATTTCAGGCACTGCCACACAGCAGCCCACATGGGCGTTCAGGACACGTCCATACGTCACGTTGCAATATGCGGGTATAAAAACATCATCCCCTCCTACATTCCTTCCCTGAAATATACATCATCATTATAATTATTTCATCAGCCACACCTATACGTTTCATGGGTGTGTGTGACAGATAAATGTGAACCGCAATAGAAAAATACTGTTTAGACAATGAAACTTGTATAATATAATAAAAGACGTAATAAAAGGCTCTGTGAAACGAGCTCCAGCTACCTTTGTTTACTGCAAAATAGTAATTTCCACCATTTATGTCCAATTATACATTTACTGTCACGGCCACCGCCACACTGAGCAGCTATAATAGGAGTGAACTGCTGCACCGCACTGCAGAGGCAGGAGAGTTATTTAATGATCAATGATCACGATGATCCACGATCCAACATTCTACATTTAAGCCTTCAGATATCCAGAGCCGCCTACGCTTTGCAGCCATCAGTCAGTCGTACTTCACCGTCAATGCAAGCACTCGATTAATGAACAAACAGATAAAGAAAAAAACATAAAGGAGACGCATTTATTGTGGAAGTGTGTCTCCTCATGAGGGGGAGAGATGGAGTGCATTGAATGACTCACTCACTCACACACTCACACAGTAACTACTTACTGTCATGTATTTGACATCCATGTCAGTCTTCCTCTCCAACTCGGCTATCATCTCCCTGTGGAACCTCTTTAACTTCAGGTGAGGAGAGACAGAGGAGAAGGGAAGAAGAAAGACAAGACGATTACGAACCTGACGGGAGCGTTTGCTTCACTGTCGAAGGCAAGCAGGGGAATTAAGCCTCAAAGAGACATTTAGAGTGATCATTAGTGTGTGTGTGTGTGTGTGTGTGTGTGCGACCCGAGTCCAAGGTCGTGCTTATGAATGAGTCAGAAAGAAAGCGTAGGAATACCCACAGACTTCTCTCTCTATTTCCAGCTCCGTCCCTCATTAGTGCGAGGGTGTTGGAGCGCTCATCACCGCAGCCTTGTTGTGGTGCGGCATTAGAATTAAGACCCCATCACCGAACACACACACACACACACACACAGATGACCACACAGACAATCACACAGGTGGTATTGTACATGGGTGCAAAAACACACGCACACACACACACACACACACACACATCGCAGCCATGGAAAAGGTTTTCTTCCAGCCTTTTTCCGAGCTGAATTGATATTGTGACTCACCCACTGGAGTCCATTAACAAGTCAACCCACTCACTGTCGCTGTTAGCAACAATAACTCAGGGGAGAGCCTTTCAACTTTTCTGCCCCGAAGTTCAATTTACACAGGGATATTTCCAAACAGTGGCATTATTTTTTTGTCTTTCAATATTATAAATGTTATTGGCGCCGCTATCAGCGAGGAGCCTGTACGGTAAGCCGGTGCGGTGTGACTGCATCGCCTGTAAGCAGCTCCAGCAGGTGTTTTCCAGGGCATGTCGAGGCCTGTCCCCCCCCCCCCCCCCTCCCGTTCCCTGAAAAACGGCTGGGAAACAGACTAACCGGTGCATCATCTATCCCTGCAGCCTGTTGTTTCCTGTACTCATCATCAAGCCTCTTTGTTCTCTGCCTGTCCCTGGTGTTATTGTATCTGACGAAAGGGAAGGAAAGGAAGGCAGTGACTACCTATAAAAGACGAGAGGCACAGAGGAAATGACAAGAGTTGCTACTGGTGACTGTGCGCGTGGCTAAATGGCGTTTTTGCGGATGAGGTTTAGTAGTATAGGTTTTGGCTGACAACATAGTGAGCAACAGCAAACCTTGATGAATAACTGAAAAGTCTGTTGTTGTAAATACATTCTGTCAATCAAATCAAATATATCCCGCCCTCTTCCCTTGGTGTATGGTGGAGGGGAAGCACTTTCATGTGGAGAGGCGCTATGTAAATGTGATGTTCACTCACTCAGTACCAGTGTTAATTTGTTTTATTTTCTTTATTAATGTCATAATTTTATTTTTTTTCTCTGTTACCTTTACTATGTATTTTGCTTGGTGTGTGTTTGTTTGTATACTGTTCTACGTGGACCCTAGGAAGAGTAGCTGTTACCATTAGTATCAGCTAATGCGGATCCTAATAAACCAATAAACCAACAGGTAGAGACGGATAGTGAAGGACAGCGCGCATTTAGGTGAGGCGATGCAGGCGAAGAGCAAATAAGTGGCCGAGGCATTTCTGGAAATACGTATACAAACACATATGCTCACATTTTCCTCCAGCTCAAGGTGAACCTTCCTGTGGACCTCCGAGACTTCCATCAGCACTACACCTGAGAGAGGGCGAGAGAGAGAGAGAGAGAGAGAGAGAGAGAGAGAGAGAGAGAGAGGTTAATCCTACTGCTAATTGTTACGTGCCATTTGAAACCTCCAAAACAATCGAATGTCAGCGGCTATTGATCACGTTACCGTGTCTCTGAAGCAACTGCGCACGGCATACAAATTCAGCAATTCTGCACTACGGCGGCGCTCCGGTCGTTGGAAATGAAAGGAAAATAAATACATATGCTTGGACCCGACAGGCTAGGACACCTACTGAGCTAATCAAAAACAGCTCAGATGGCAGGGAGCCGCAAATGATTGCCCTCCGTCCCCGCATGTTGCTCACAAAGCCAATCAAATGAGGATTATGAAACATCACCATAATGTGGAAATAATCATTTAATTCCCTAATAACGTCGGTGCTACATGACATCCAGACGGTTATTTGCGACTGCTGTTTGGGTAACTCACATTTATTACAGTTCATTAAAAACAACGACAACAACAACTGCACTGCACAGCACCACATAATTGGCATGGATATGATTTGTAAAAATAAATCCAAATAATAAGAAATGATTTCATTTATAGTGGCCAAATTAACTTTTCTGAGACGAGTGATGTACCATCTAGAGGAAGAGGTCCCTGCTTTCAATGCTATGCAGCTCTATGCAGCTCTATGCAGCTCTATGCAATACGGTCATTCTGCACCTGATGGCCTTGAGCTAACGTTCAGCTTCTACCATATTGTCTGTGGCCTGGATAGCGCCGTTCACAGATTGAATTGGTCTTCGGTGTTTGCATGCATACCCGTGTGTGTGTGTGTGTGTGTGTGTTAAGCTGGTGTGGTCTTTTGACATACACCATTTTAACGCCCCTCAGATGACTGACAGGTGTCTGCAGAAACATGTGTGTGTCGGGCCTAGCACATATGAAGGGTCCTACGTCTAATGATACCTTTACATTTGTTTACATGATAGCGAGGAAATTGGTACCTGATACTGTAACAGGTTTCTAAGATGAAATGACAAACCCATAGAGATATGCCAGGTCATTTTGTGTTATAGCAACTAAAATATGGCTCCAAAATTGTTTGAAAAGTTCCAATTTTATTGTTTTCAAATGCCAGACGGATTTAGCAGGCAACCATTTGAGAGACACGTTTGTATTAAAATGCTGATCTCGTCCTACTGTAATTAACATTTCAGAAAGGGTCTCCATTGGCTGCTGCAGTGTGTATATACAGAACAGATGCAGGATACATGAAGGATTGAGGACCTCTACAATGTCTACCACTGGATCATGAGTCACCTTAGACATAAAGCAGACTGCAAAGCATCACCCAGTGTGGAAACCTGAGACACTTATTACTAGTCCAGGACTGGGATTACGGCATAGGCACGGTGAATGAAGCGGTAAATGTCACGATACAATATATTATTCTCCAGCAGCCGAGAAATACGACTGTACTGTCAATGATGTAACCTCAAGAAATCTTTGAACTGAGAATTGCCATCGAACTGTGAAAGCTGCAGAAACAATGACTTCTGCTTCAGCGCCGTATTGTATCAAACACATGGGACCACCTCACGCCAGACAGAAAGGAAAGAAATAGGTTAGAGAGGGGCGTTGGCAGCCTAGTTCGCCTTTTTAAAAGCAAACATGCACATTAAAAAGGAAGACATCAAAGAAGGTAGACGTGGACGGTGTGAATGAACAATAGTCTATGTTTCTGTATTAGCTAGCAATGAATGTACTGACGTCAAAAGGGCACGTCGACATAAACCTCACCGAGGGGGTTTCTAAATAACTCCGGTGAAATAAACACGTCGTCGCGCGTGGTCAGACGATCCAAACCAACTCCGATGTTTTGACACTTCAACGAGACGGGCCTATTTCAGCTGTCAGCTACTCTTTCACCCCTGCGGTTCCTACCTGCTGCACGCCGTTGTACTGGTTGTGCTGCTCACCCCCAGCTTCCTCCTTTTTAAAAAAAAATCATATACCTGCATACCTGGTTGTCTGTTGAATTTAAGTATAGTCTAGTTCTCATGACGTGTCTACTGGGTTCTGGTCTGTACACCGTTCGGGGGGGTGACTAGCTCCCCGCCGAATCTTACCACGCTGTACCATGTTTCTAGACTCTTGATGAATCACCCATGAGAGATAAACATTAGAATTTCCTCCTCTCAATACAGTGTCCTTACATGTTAAAACGCATTATATAATCCCTGACAGCCAATCAATGTAATCACAACTCACCAGTAACGTATCACTATGACCTGAGCGGGTGTACAGTCAGTATGTAAACATCGCCCTTCCCCGCCTCCGTCTTCCATCTGTCTTGCCCTGTGGCCAGACTTGACTCTCTCACTTGGCACAGTTCAAACAGCTGGCCGGATAAAGGCCACCGCAACTTCCCAGTAAGTGTGCCCTTTTGTCGGGACAGGGAGCCAAGGGAGGAGGAGGAGGTAAGGCAGGGATGGGGAGGAAATGGGACAGAGAAAGTGTGCGAAGGAGGTGGATACTGACGGGGGGGTGATTAAAAGGTAAATATTAAAAGGAAGGAACACTCTTAGTAAATCAACCACTAAAATGGCCAGGCTAGTTGGCCACTTCTCACACTTTAATGTCTGACCTCAAAGTCCCCTTATCTTAATGTAAGAACAACTTAATCTGAAATGGTCAGCAGGTGTGTTTATGGAGTCAAACACACAGCAATAGGCCGAAACAGGTGAGAACAGTAGAGCAGTGACGAAGGGTTTGCAGAAGTAGTGAATCATCAACATAGAATGGAATATGCTTAGTGAAATCAATGCAAATGTCTCTCTGTCGTGTTATTGGTGGTATGAAAATACCCTTGTTACCGTCGCAGGAATCAATAGTTCGTTTCTTCAACAGTTCAGACTCATTTGTTTACTGTTGTCATGTTGCGGGGACAAAATGTTGCCCGGCAACAAGAGCGCTCGTTCATGCGTGGTGTGAGGGCAACAGCATGTCATGAAACAATCCACGCCATTAGCCAACACACCCAACCCAGATAGACCCAGACAATACAGATACAGCAGGCCGCTCACAGGTTTGTTTACCCAAGACGTTTACTGGTCTTTCATGAGCAGGGTTGCAAAGTATTTCTTTTTCGTTGGATGTACGAAGAGTGGATTAGCCGTGAACAATGAATTAATGGCTGGACATTATGTGAGACTGCAAAGTGGTATTATTATCATTAACTTATAGAAGACCACTGGATGCTTACACAAAGCAGCATGCTGCCTCTACTATGTCTATTATGGCCATTACTACCTCCATGTGAGGGACAGCAGGACACCTAACACCCTTCCCTCCTTGGGGTGCAATAGTTCATGTCACAATGTCAGTATGTGCTGTCTGAACACTGGGAAGTGATTTAAAATCAGTTCTCCTTTGCTTCTGGCAAGCTGTAAATCAGCATGCAAGTAAACATGCCATCCTTTGGACAGACAGGGAGAGAGAGAGAGAAAAAAAAGAGAGGTTTCCTTTTCTTCTTCCATAATCCTTTTTGCACAGAAAGATGGTGTTTGTGTGTCTGGAAAGAGAGAGCCTTGCACAAGATCACAAGAAGAAAACAACATGGAGGAAGGAGCAGAAATTATCCAAAGTAATTCCTGTGTAGCTCAAGGTTACAGCTTGATTTCAGCCCTAGTTTGGTCATCCCAACTTGATTTCAGTAATGGGCTAGAGTGCTAGCTCAGCTGATTTTGAGCAGCTGGCACAGATGGTTGGCATAGATAGTAGTAATGTGAGTGGGATTATGGACTCATTCTCTTTCCTCCTGATCTAGTCGAGACCATCAAGGTTATTTCAAACACCTGTAGTGTGGGATGACAATAAAGACCAGCAATAGTAAATAGTTTGCGAACCACTTTAAATATGTTTTTACCATACTGTCTTTATTGAATCAAAAGTAACTGAGTTCTTAACTGAAATAAAGGACCTATATTTACCAATTTCATATGTTTTAGAGGAAGTTGTAAAATCCTCTGGATGACTCAACATCATAAATTCTGAGGGATACCAGAGAATTCATGAACAGAACGTCAGGCCATCAGTCATCAGAGAGCTAAAGACGAAGATCCTGAGCATTCAAGCGAATCTACCAAAGAATGGCTCAGGAAGAAGTTTAACTTAACACTAAATCCAACTGAGATACTGAGGCCTGTTCCTGTGAGACGCCCTCAAAGATTTCATAAGGTTATTCCTCTATAATGTATTAAACAATGACAACCCCCTGTAGGGTCACATACTTTCAAGCACGACTGTAGTATAGTAAAGCTGTGGCATTCAAATGATCTCCACTAGCCAACACAGCCAACTTCACAACCTCTTTTGCATTCTGTGTAGATGAACACACACATAAGCGAACATGATTTCTGCTGATTTGACCGAATAAAGACTGATTGATCATGCTCCTTTCTGTCAATGGTCATTGGATATTTGCACCAGATCTACCTTAAGGCATTACCTTAAGCCAGCAAAGTAAAATGAAGGAAGTACTATATAGTTAGTGAGAATTCTGTCTGATAACAACAATAAATAGCAATGAATGTGTGCAAACAAATGCTCTCGGTTGACTTTGGAGACAGCATTTTGCAGGCGACATGCAAAGTGGCCCGCAGTCCTTCCACTGTTTTTACTGTAATCCTGCCATCGGCAAGAGACAGCTGACACACTGTAAAAACATGCTTGGATTATGCGAAGTGGGCTGGGTGCCATTTGAACAGGACAGAACCATTGAAGGACAGAGTGTGTAGTGTGTGTGTGTGTATTGTGTGTGTGTGTCTATCTATGAAGCATCTGCAAAGCCCTTAATTCCCTGGGGACAGGATAATGTGCCAGTCGTGCAGCTCAAGAGCTCTTTTCATTGGCTCTTAAATATCCTTTCACTCTTTGGGTAAGAGTTGCAGCATTATCCAGACACCACATCAACCAATCACAAAGCCTTGAGACAGCAATACGACTAGCAATACAACCAGACACGTATGCTTTGAAATGACAAAATAACACTGTGGTTGTGTTGAGTTGGGTTCCAGCAGCAGCGGGGCTGGTGTTCATATCTGCTAATCCCTCAGACTTTGTTCCTCGTCTGACTGGAGAGGGTAACAATTCAGATATCTGAGTGCTTGAATGAAAGGATTGTTGACATTTGAACTCTGACAGAGGAGGCTGGGGGTTGGAGGAATGCTGCTAGAAGGGAAGACGCTAGGAGGAAGAGGTGCACCAATCCTCCAATGCCTCTCAAGAGTATCTGGTTTCTGGTCAGCTACGCGTCAGTGGAGCTCAGGTTTCTGACAGGGCAGCTTCACTGCCACAGGTACGCCGAGAGACGAGACGCGAAGACTTCCCATTCTGTGCACGCCACCTCATATCTCCTGGCAAGGAGACTTCAGCGAGAAAAACTCTTGCTTCATTATCATTTCTTAAGCACAGCCTCTCGGTTACAGTCTGTGAAACGCTGACAGCATTCAATGTTTTTGTTTTTGTCACAGGTCTGACTTCCTGTGAACAGACTCAAGAGTTGGGAGGTCACATAACAAAGTGGAATGCCAGAGGCGACGGTGTGTAACAGGGATGTGCAGGAGTACAGATTCACAGGCCTGCTTCATTAGATGAGATGAGACTGTTTTCAGTGTGTCTTTAATCACCCCCTGCTCTACCAATCCCTCATAATGACTCAGACTAAACTGATCTGTCACAAGACCAGACAGTCTCTCTCTCTCACACTCTCTCTCGCTCTCTCTCTCTCTCTCTCATACACACAGACAGGGATTAGTGGGTGCTGGAGTCTGTCCAGAGGCCAGGGGTAAGTTTGACTCAGCAGGAGGCTTGCACGTCATGACCTCACCCTACCGAAACCTGTTTTCTAATACAAGTGGCTTGTCTAAGTCATCCCTAAATCCTTCCAAACCAGATAGTGGAATGTAATCGCATCTCTTTTTGTAAACTGCTGTTATTGAACTATTGTGTTCAAAATTGCTGCTGCCATGTTGGATTATAGTTACTTGTTACGTGATATGGAAATCCCCCGGACCACGCCGGAGCACAACGGATGATATCAGAACAAACATAAATCACATAACTACAACGCATATACACAATATTAACTATTAAACGTGACAGGAGAGTCGTATTTCATCACCAAGTGGCGCTTTTCATTGTGGTCGAATTTAATTATCAGTGTTTCTGCACAGATCACCAGGGGAGTCGGGACGTATAGTGGTTAAGTGAAAGCGTGCCACTGGTGACACACAGCGAGTTAAGATACCAGACATCTCTGAACTGCAAATTAGCTTCTGGGGACTGAACTCCTGGGAGTTGGCTAGACAACAACAACAAAAAAAAACACAGGGGACCAAGGCAACTCTGTGCCACACTGTATCAGGCACAGTCACACTTAATGGTGCTCCGTAGTACTTCCCGTCATAAGCTTCAATCTGGTACTGCTACTTCCTGGCTTGTGACCCTCAGGATAGCATTCATGTTTACCTCTACATGTGGTCATGCGGCTGACGCAGATAAATAAAACTTGAAAAAAGACATTTCTGTAGACTAGTTTATCCCAGTTGATAGGCGGTAGAACAATACGGGTACTTACCTAACTCTCTGGAGACAGGAGACACCGCGGCATTCTCCCCAATCTTAGAAACTGCATCAAAATACAACTTCCCTGCCAGTGTCATTGCTGTGGAGGAAAAAACAAAAAACAAATTGAATGTTAATGTTTGTCAAAATTGTTTAGTAGAAATGTTTTTGTGGAGAACCGCTGAAAAACACCCTGAAATTCTCTGCGAGCTACTCTCACGATTATTTCCCCCCGTGGTTGGAAAGCGGGCTAGGCATGCCTGGACCCAAAACAAATCGCCACCCTTTTACATGTAGATCGCTGTATTGCAAGAGTCCCAAGAGAATCGTGTGATAATAGAGTGGACCAATGAGGGTAGATTTTCTTTAACCTTCTTTCTTCTTCATATTAAAAGGTTGTCAAAATGCTCACCTGCCACTGATTTCTCATAGCTCTTGCCCAGGTTGACCAGGTTCCTCAGTCCAGGGTTGAACTGCTCCATCACATTCTGGGGGGAGACAGAAGGCGAAGTAGTTATCAATAGTTTCATTCGATATTTTCTCACAGGGCAGCTCAGTATTTCAGAGTTCATGAAATATGTATAAATCCTGAAATGATCTTTGGGCATTACAGCCAATACAGTGAATGGCTCAAATGGGAATTCAGTAGGGAGGATGGGAATGGGTAAGTCAGCACACAATCATGTCAAACCCTGTTGCAGCCACTGACTAATCATTAACCAGAGCCCGGCCTGTAACCTACAGGCAAATTTCACCTGCGCGCCACGGCAATGGTGCTGCCCTGTCTGACAGAGAATGGCACAGAAAGAAGCAAGAATGTTACAAAATTACACTGAAAAACAGGGAAGCAGCAAAAAATGAAGAGAAATGAGAGAATGAATGGCACAGGGAGTGAACAGGAAGCGCAGAAGAAGGCAAAGACATGGGAAGAGAAGACTAGTTCAACATTTACATTAGACCATTGTGGGCTTTCAGGTGGGCAGAAACCAGTGGGAGGGTGGAGTCGCCATTCAACATCAATCTTAGATCAGATCCACTACATATTTCTTCAATTCTCTAAGTGATTCTGCTATTCCTCCATACCTGATGTGGTTATTTATATGGTTTGAGATCATATGGATTGAGCTGAGGTTCACAGCCAAGCCCAGAATCAAGGAAATTACAATCAAAAACTCAGCCACCCACACTGAGCAAAACAGCAGGAGCAGCAATGTGAGCCTTGCAGTGTTCCCTTACTATTTCATGAGTTCATGAAATATATAAAATGTGAAATGATCTTTGGGCGTCACGTCCAATACAATGGAGGCCTAATTAGCTGCACTACTCATATGAACATGCAGGACTCAGCACACCTTTGGAAGCGGTTGAGGATTGCAGCGAGCCAGAGGTGACGGCTGTGCAGGAGCTTGCTGTATAATCTTACCACACAATACACACAGCCAGCTAAATTATTAAACCTGGAGTCTTCTTCCTGCATTTCATCACACCAAGGAGCTGTCAGGGCTGTTCCGGGAGGACTCTAAAGAATAAAAGCTATTCAAAAAGACTAAATGCTGATGAAAAAGCATGTCGTCTTTTTTTCTTTTTTCTTTTTTACAGCTCTCCTTCACTGGACCACCTGTTGAGTGTGGTGTGCAGGACTGCCTACGGTGTGATAAGTTAGAGAATAATAGCTCTTAAATAGGGATGGTGTGAGTGTGTGGGTGGCTTGCATCCATCTAAGTAAATGATGTTTGAATTCATTTATTTTATCACTCCCCGATACAGCCACTAAGCACACTGTAAGCAATATGAAACATGAGGCACAACGTAGCAAACCCAGCCAACGCACCAGTAATACATTTTTAAGCATCTGCTAATCTGCAGCTAAAAAGCCAAATTCAAGTTAATTTATTGGAAGATACAAACGTTACCAGAATACACTAAAGCCTAATATCATGGAGAGCAATTCAAATGGTCCCAGTCGACCAAGGTAGGAGTGTCCTGGCAGTCCTAGGGTGGGGCCCTTTTCTTCAAAGCACTGATCCATAACCATTAACACTTAACTGCTGCTCCAGGCACAAAGTGTTGACAACTGCTCGACTTCTGAAGGAAAATGATTTTAACAGGGTTTCAACACAGTGTGTCGGCAGTCGGGGTATATTCAGTGATGGAGAGGTATTTACAACTATGATCTCAGCTAGGTGATCATCACAGGGCTTTAAACATACACATAAACACAAAACTGAACTTTTAGAGGAGCATTAACCAGTTTTGGTGCTACTTACTAAGCTGTAAACTATGTCATGGCAGCCTAAAAAAGGGAAGGTAAACTGAGATGAGTTTACCCTACACTACATCACTAGGTATACTAACTTAAACTAGGATTATTTAACTGTTGGCTACAGTAAAAGCTGCTCCCAACTGGACAGCCCAAATGTAAACAAACATGTGTCAAGTAAATGCAAACAGACAGCAGACACATCAAATGCAACCTGTTGAGGTGTTCAGTTGAAAAAGTGGTGGTTTTCTGCCACCAGAAAGTTAAGCTGTACAGCAACAGGCCTAATTGTCCCAATGGTGGACACACATAGGTATATTTTCTGATGTCGTGGTCGCACCTGTTGTGTTCACAGCCTCTTATCACGCCAATAACCCACCTTGTATGTACTTTCGGTGAGCTTGCTCACCTCCTCCGGGTCCTTCGACATGTTTAATATCCCTTACCACGTCCGACAAAAGAAAAAACAAAACAACAACCAAGAAGGGTCCACTCGCCAACACAACAGGGGAAAGGTGACCAAACCTACGTGCTCATAAAATTCATCATAGCCAGCAGGAGACGCAAGACTCACACACCAGCCGAAATGATAAAACTAAAGAAAAAGAAAGCAGGCGGTAGAGAGGCTAGCTGTCTGGTCGTGTGCTCTCTTAGTCAGTGTGAGCGCGAAAAACCCTGAGCTGTCAAACTTGTAGTGGTTTAGTTGAGGAGAAGGAGAGGTCTGGGTAGCTAAAACAGGTAGACCTGACGTCAAGTCGGACAACAAAAGAACGCAACTTCCGGTTAACAACTTTCAAATTAAAACGCATTGGCGACCAAGTTCTGTTCTTTTTTGAGAAATGTAAAGTATCCGAGTGACTCGTTAGACTGTATTTAAGAGGGGATCTGTAGTAAATGACATTTCAGTGAAAAGCATGAAGTGGTGGCTTATTCTGGTTTTGACATCGAGCACTGGAGCTCCCATTACAAAGCTTTTATGAACAATTTTGCCACCACCAGACTTCTTGTTCACAATACAACATAATCTGTTTTGTATCGACTATTTTACAGCTATGACATAACTCCTTATTTGATCTAATGATTCCACTGTAGTTTTTTTCTTTTCTTTTGTAATTATGCTTTTATTTTGAAGGCACAATGGTCTTTCCTTTGGTCTCACTCTGCCTGCTTGACGCACCTCTAGGCAGGTAGGAAAGGTGAAAACTGACCAAATGCTGGAGACGGGCGCTCCCTGGAGGCTATGGCTCCACAAGAGGTTACTACACGCCCGTGTTGGTGAGTACCATCAATTCCTCATTTGAGTCTACTCCTAAAACGAATGGGACCTCAAGTGCGGAAATATCGTAGCGCACATGAACTATCCAATAAAGTGGTTAATTGCGACTGATAAAGTGGGAATTTACCTGGGTGACCTAGATGTGACGTTCAGGGGGCGTGTCAAAAGCTGATGGCTAAAGGTGTAAGTATTAAGATGCATTTTCTTATTGTTTGGCCTACTACGTACGTAAGGTAATATACAGCATTGTTTCTGAAAGTGGGATCTGGGGAAAATGAGAAATGGTTTACTTGGTTCCATAACTCCTAATTAAGTTCCATAATTCTCCACTAGATGTCCACCACTGTCAACTTATTTCGTCTCAATGTCGTGACGGCGCCTTGAAGAAGCCTGCGAAAAGAGCTTTGCCCTTTGAGACACATACCACACATATGGCATTCATAAATGCAATGATGAATGATGTTCTGATGAGAAATTATTTGTCAGTGTTTAATAATGAACCCCTTACATATTTCATGACAACATGAGCAATGCATGACTCCACATATTGGCCCCACACGAGCCATTCTGTTTGGACATCTTGCCAACAAATGGAACAGAGCGATGGCAAATATCATGCAAATCAATTGTGAGAGCAAATATGCCAAGCCTTAGCTTTCTTTTGTCAAACAATGTGTTTTTATTGAGGTTTTTTTTTTTTTTACACATACACAATGCACAGAAACAACAGGGACATTACACAGACAAAATATATGAGGAAGAAAATATCCTTAGCTTTCTAAATGTCATTTTAATTTAAGACTTTGCATGTATGACCATGGGGAAGTTACAAAAGGGGTGAATGTAAAATGAAACTGTGCCCTCAGGCTCTGAATACACACCAGTGCTTTCAGCCCTCAAAATGCTGTGAGGTGACAAATATAGCATAATTAGTCTCTGAAGCTGGGAAATATTCTGCTTTTCTTTCTCTTGCTGTTATTTTTCACATGGCCATCCGAGCAAACTCCCGCTGAGTTGTGTTCCTGTAGGCAGGAATCATCACTAAAGGCATATGATGCTAAATGAGGCTATGCTTGTGAGTGTCAATTACAACATTTATAACATTTGTAATAACTAAATGGGTTCACGCAAGTTCTTAGTGTGCTTAAGTACAGTTTTGAGGCGGTTGTATGTTCCTGAAGTACCTTAAATTTGGGGAACATTTTACTTGAACTTCACCACATTTAAGTAATAAATATCCACTGCATTATCAACTGATTTTACAGCATCTAATAGCTGCAGCAACAAGGTTTTCCATGTAAGATGTAATACTCTAACAGAAATAATACATTTTGGGGATCCTGAAGACATGAGACAACTTCGTGAGGAAAGACTCAGAGGAGCAATATATGAGATATATTGAATAGTATTAGTATTTCTACAGTACTTTTACCTTTATTAAAGAAATTATGTACATCTTCCACCAATTAAGTTGATGTATATCCACAAGTAATGCAATTTAAGAAGTTTGTCCAACTGTGTAGGCCATATTATGGTTACATTATGACGTGCCATCATATAATTCTCCAACCAAACTGCAGCAAAACCATCGATCATCGTGCCGTTAAAGTATTTCCATACACGACCTGCCATGCTAGACAATCTGCTGGCTCTCTTTCAGCACAGCAAAAGATTAAAAATAAATAAATAAATAATAATAAAATAAAAAGCTGAGCTCCCAGTGTAGTGCAAGAGCGGTCGCCTCGCCTTTCATTGTCCCTGTTGTACAGGCCCTATCAAGGACGCTTCCCCATCAGTCTTGAAGGAATAGCTAGTGCAAGTAGCCATTCAAAAGAAAGCCTCGTTAAGCTACTCTAACAAGGCCGCCTGCTTTACAGACATGCCACATTTTCCCGGCGGTGGTTCACAAAAGCGGTTGGTAGAGAATGGAGCTGGCTGCAAAAATGTGCTTTTCACCCTTGGAGGTGGGGTGTGTAATTTGCTGTTTGCGCCTCATAAGGAGTCTGATCAGCACTATAGCTGTGTGAGAGAATAATCCACAAGCAGCTTTTATTCATCCCTCACTCTCATAAACGCTGTATTCAAGTTTGTATTTTGAATAAGACCAGTGAAAACAGTTCTCACTACACGCTAGGCACATCTTGACCAGCACAAGGGACAAACGTACAATACTGCTGTCACTTCCTGAACGAGCCGCGATGCTGGAGCTCATTATTTCTCCCCCCCCCCCCTCCCCGAGATCATAAATCTAACCTAACCAAACCGAGCTGGAGACATCACACTCAACCCTGAGCTTAAATAGAGACGGAGAAACAAATAATGCTTGAGTACGGAGCTGCACAACAGGCCTCGAGTGCGCTTCCACAAAAGCGGCTACTCTGCTGAGCATTAGGAGTAAGATGGATAGTGAATGCCGTGGTCCATTAAGCAAAAAAATATTCCTGAGAGCCGAAGTGACAGGACAGCAGACGATACGTGGGCTTCAAAATACCCGTTGCGTGAGCTGTCTTTTCCAGTGTCATGATGTCCAGGGTATAGACTGTTGGTAAACATCAGGTACAGGTCTTTGACAGTCTCGTCGTGATGCAAACAGAAACAGGGATTTTAGTCAGGAAGGAGTTTTGGAGTTGTACTGATTCCAACGACCCTTTTTCCTGGTGGAGGCGGGGGAAAAATCTCAGTCTGAAATAAACTTGACTAGACGTTGTGTTGGTGCCTGGAGGAGGCTGGAAGTACTCAAGCTTCAAGGGGAAACTTCAGCTGTGAAAATAGTTTTGTTTAAGTTTTTAGAGGGTCAAAGGTATTTCAATCTGAATCCAAAACTTTGTCGTTAGAGGCCTGTAGATATTTGCCTCTATTTTCTAAAGTGGCGAAGGAGTATTTCTCTCAAAATTCGTCAGACAGTGACAAGAACAGAGCTTGGTATTTGTATGAGGCCAGACATACTTCAGCAGTATACCTTGAGATCTGAAGGATCAGTCCAGGGTTGAACCGTTCGGTCTCATTCTGGGGGAGCGGAGAAAATAATTTATCAATAATTTAATTATGTATTTTCTTGAAACGCAAGTGAGTGAACAAGTGGGTGACTACTCACTAGATGGAAAACAGAAGTAAAGCAGCAAAAAACGAGAAGAAAATGAAGAAAGAGAGAGAATAAATGACACAGTGAGTGAACAGGAAGCCCAGAAGAAGGCAAAGAGTATGGGAAGAGTAGAATAGTTCAATGTTTCCATTAGACCATTGTGGGCTTTCGGATGGGCGGAAACCAGTGGGAGGGTGGAGTCGCCATTCAACAGCATTCTTTATCATTGTAAATAATTATATCTGCATGTCTCAGATCAGATCCACTACATATTTCTTCAATTCTCTAAATCATTCTGCTATTCCTCCATACCTGATGTGGTTATCAAGAGTATTTATATGGATTGAGATCATATGGATTGAGCTGAGGTTCACACTCAAGTCCAGAATCAAGGAAATTACAATCAAAAACTCAGCCGCCCACACTGAGCAAAACAGCAGGAGCAGCAATGTGAGCCCTGCCAGTGTTCGCTCACTATTTCATGAGTTCATGAAATATATAAAATGTGAAATGATTTTTGGGGCGTCGCAGCCAATAAAACGGAGGCCTGATTAGCTGCACTACTCATATGAACATGCAGGACTCAGCACACCTTTGGAAGCGGTTGAGCATTGCAGCGATCTCATCATTCACACAGTGACAAGAAGAGAGCTTGGAATTCATACCGGGGCAGACGTTTTATTTTTTTAAACAGTACACCTGGAGATATGCGGGTGCTCATTGAGAGTAAGTAAGTAGCAGGAAGACTCATTTAAAAAGAAGAGATTCATTCGAAGCACGGTCAGCTCACACTCATACACACACCTTCGCGACACTTCCCATCTACATTCACAGCATGTAGGTTTATGCCCCCGAACAAAGGGCCAGATGCAGTGAGAAATATTTCATGTTGGATGTCTTCCACGGAGCTGTCTTGCGGGCAGTGACCGAGGAAATCATTTTTAGATCAGCGCTGAATCAGTCATGCAACACTCCCTCAAAGCTGAGACCGACACCCTCTGCATTCCAAAACACTAACTCATTGTTTTCGGGGACTGGCAGCCCGGTACGTAGTCACCTTGCAATACATTGAGTCAATTGGGAATGTATCCGATATTATGCTTTCCAGTATTTTCCAGTTCGCTGGTTCACTGCGACTGAACCGGGGTCATCCATTATAAGCCACCTAGTTTGTCTTGTGTGAAATGATGGAGCCAGTTGCTGTCTGGAGTATGGATTCAGGAAATACCTCCTTCTTTCCCCCCCCTTCCTTCCACTGATCATTGATCAATAATTTAAAACAAGGCAACAGTAAACATGTTATGCATGATTCAGCCCCCCTCTGGTGCCCTTCAAAATTCAGTGGTGAGATGAGTCATTTCCTCATGTTTTATTGTGGGGAACAAATGCGGAGTCTTCCACAGAGGCTGCAGTATTCTGACTCTCTCTTCTCAGGCTTTGGCTTCTGAAATGGATCACAAATAACATTTCAAAGTATCAGAATTAAGCCCCTGTCATCTGTTGTTTCAAGTTACTTTGAGCTGTTCGCAAGCTTCTTTCCCCCAGAAGAAAACCTGCAGAGAAATGGACTCACGTATATTAAAGCTCTCTGGAGCCACGTAAGGAAAGCTCACATATCTGCAGGGTGTAGGTTCAGATCTGCCGTCACGCAGAGCCACTTACAGTTTCAAAGAGAAAAGGGGATATTTTGAAATAGCTCCATTTAAATGGGGTGTGTACACGAAAGCGATACCATAATCATCATGTTCATGTAGAGCTCCTGGTGGAATCCAGACATTTTGATCATGCCAAACAACTCAAAGCTGCACGCTCGTAGCGCCGCACCGAGACACAACACACCCACAAATCCTGTCTGAGACAAGAGCTGTCATTTTTAGCTACAAAGCTCAGTGCTCAGGGACCTTGATTCACTGCACTTGAAGTGCCTTCACACACACACACACACACACACACACACACACACACTAATTGCTGTCTCTGCCATTACAATACTTTCCCTAAATACTCACGGTTTGTATATGGGTTGTGCCTACCAAATCCCTCTGAATTCACCTGCCTGTCATTTGATTTGTTGTGTTTTTCTTCTGCCAGCAACACATGCACGATACGAGGCAAAACGAGTAGTTCATGGATGAGATGAGAGTGTTGAATGTTTCATACTCACTGTATGTATGTATGAGATGTAATCTACGTTTCTCTGCCATGTGGAGATCTCAGTCATGAGCTGGATATGATATCTAATTCATTTTTCAAGAGCATCATCCTACAGAGAGCGAGCGGCGAACCAGCGAGAGAACGCACCAGGGATCTCGTATAAAGGAAGGTGAAGGATATTTCAAGATGTGTGCTTGCGTGCGTGCCCGTGCATTTTTCTGCAACTGATTAAATGTGAATGTGGGTACATATTTCCGCAGGTTGTCACCTGATTTGAGACTCCTCCTCAGAGGACAACAGCGGAAACAATGCGCGATTGTTACGAGAGGGTATGCAGTCAAGTCCCAAAGCACCTTGAAAGCATCGTATGGTACGCCTACTCCATTTAGGCGCACCTTGAACATCATATGGTACTCCTCCTCCACTTAGGCCATGACAGTGTGTTAGAGTTAGAGATATCACACAGGGATGGGAGTTTTGCCACACTTGAAACTTTATTTCCTGAAACAGATTGAAAAGGCTTCAAGCCAAGGATGCACATCCAAACTCAAATTACCCTCTGCGACTCTCAATCCACCTGCGTCGTCGCACAAACTGACAGCCATGATAACTATTTAGGAAAAGTTCTTAAGTTCGAAAACCACATGTTGCATATTCATATCCAGCTGGATGACACCGGGGGGCTGAAAACACTATTAGTGAGGAAAATGACAACTTGGGTTGTCTATAGCCTTGAGAGAAATTACTTGTCAAGTACAAGCCTGCCATCAATTATGTAAAATTGACTGCCGTTAATGTGAACAACCTTGAATCTCCTGTGGGGCGCTGGCACGGGGAGCCAGTCTAAGCGCTCGTTGAGATCAATCATGGCTGCCGTGGCTCAGGTGAAGGATGGGCACCGTCACAAACCGAGTCTGTGCCAAGTGCACGCTAAATCCCGTTGAACTGTGCATATCAATATTGCTTCACCGCCTCCTGTACAGAATATATAGTAGTATTTACTCTTTAATCAGGACATTTTTCTATTCACGGAGCATTTTTTTTTAACCAAAGATGGAGCGATTGTGTAACACAGAACATAATCCCATTAGTTATGTAACTCTTTTCCCTTGATTCTGTGCGTTGCCTCGTGGATTTATTTATGTGCTATATTGTGCGATATGTGCATGTGCAGAGAAACATCGTTAGCTGTACATCCGTGCCCCGACTCATGCACTGTTTTAAACATATGTAGGGAATAAAATCCCAAGACACGAAGATCCCACATGCGCCAACACAGGAAGCACACAGAGCCGAGGTCTCCTGTGTGTAAAGCGCATAAACACACACACACACACACACACACACACACACACACACACACATGCACACACACACATTCTCATGGAAATACATCTGCTTCAGCTGCACCTAGCATCCTTTCACCCACAGGGAGTCTGCAGGAGGAACATATGGGCAACGTGAGGGTTCTGACCTTGGCAGCCGACCTGATCTCATGTGTGCCGGCTCCTACTTATCGGATCATAACCATTCCACTCACACTACTGCCAGACACGCCAATGCTTCTTGCACTCTCTTAGCCTCTCTGTTGATCTCGCGCTCTCCCTAAGTGTCAAAAGCAAGAATAAGGCCAGACATGTTTGTTTTTCCTGATCATTCGCCAAAACATGCTGCTGTCCCTCCATCTGCCTCTCCAGTCCTAAGCCTCTTCTCTGTCCTTTTTCAGGGTGAACAAAGAAATTGTTGCCTGATTGCAAGCAGGACGGGCTCACCTCTGACTGGTGGGAACAGGAAATTCACATTCATAAATAGCAAGCTGTTATGCAGGCTCTATAAATAGACTCTTAAATGGCTTTACGGCCACAGATCCTTTTCCTGATGACAGTGAGATGATCTGTTGAGGTCAGTGGGAGTGGGGCTTAATAACACTATGAACAGTGTGTGTGTGTGTGTGTGTGTGTGTGTGTGTGTGTGTGTGTGTGTGTGTGTGTGTGCGTGCGTATATATTTATGCACACATGCTTTTTGAGTTGTTTGACGGCAGGTGGGTTAATCTCTGGGGGGGCAAGGTTGATGGGTGGTGCGGGTACAACCATGTGATTTAGTTCGCAGTGTTGGGAGTGAGCTAGATAATACACTTACCCACGGCCCCTCCAGGGGACGGCAACCTGCCGAAATCTGATTAGACTCCACAAAGATAAAAGGATCATCAACAGTCACATGTCCGTTTTATTACGGCGTGACTTTGGGAGTGCATGTCTGGTCAAACTATGCATGAACATCAGATAGTAAAACAATACTGCTGACGCTGCTTACTTTGGGCTCAAAGTCACATATAGCATGCACAATAAAAACAACTGCGTCAAATGAGATCATACATTAACATTGGATTGGATCCTTGCTGCATAAAATAAAATGGCCATTATCAAGTCATGCTGCCAAACCAAAAAGATCATTCTCATTAAAACAAGAGGTTTAAAATCTACACTAAAGAGGTCTTATTGAAGTGACTGTACGGTGAGCATTCCCTTTGATATTCTGGAGAGAGCAATAGAAATGTTTACACCTCTGCCCCACCGCCGACCTCCCTCCCAGCTACCATTCCACAGGCATCTGAAAAACCTCTCTAAATGATTGCCAGCCTGTCAGTGAAGAGCTTTGCTGCTCTGCCCTCGACTCAGGGAGAGACAGGAAGAAATAACAAGAAAGCTAAAGAGGCAGGAGAAAGAAAGGCAGACTTTTGGACCAAAATGCTGTATACACACATTGGCAAAATTAATCAATTATTTGTAGAGCCTTTGATCGCGGTTACCGTCTCAGCGGCCTTCGCAATGCCCATATTATGAAAACAATCAATGTTGGCACATGACACCCCTCAACCTTGCACCCTCGCAGAGGACACAGAAAAACTCCAACAAAACCTTGAGAGGATCGACTCAGAGAGGGGTTTTGGCAAGCAGAGTATACACAATAGACTAATATTTGAGACTTGGTTAGGACATCCAGATCTGGTGTGGGGAGTCAACAGTAGCTCAGTCTTAGGAGTGGGGGACCGCAGGGACGTCGACACTGACCAGACACAGCCACCAACACAGCCTGGGAACAGATAGGAGACACACCTATACAGACAGACTCATTCATCTACTCTCTCTCGGGGACTGTCACACAGAGATGACCAGCATCACAACAGGAGCGTGCAGACCGGGAGAACAGGACATGCAAGCTAAATGCTAAATGCTAACCGGCCTGACTCTGAGGCGAGACTGAGCCACTCTCTAAATGCGCAAATTTGGCCAAATTTGGTCAAATGGCGAAGATAATGAATACGTTTTTAACCTTAACTTTCAATAGAGCTGTTCCAAAGATAGGGAGCGTGGTGAGAGTTACCTGCCGTTTTCTTTTTGACTGCTGGGATGGACAGGTAGCCAGCGTCCTGTTGGAGGGTGCGTGGGTGTAGATATGGTGCGACAAGATCTGATAATTAGGACGGTGCCAGCCCATGTAGTGATTGATAGAGTAGATGCACCTAAAAGTCGTGATGCCAGACATGAATTGCCACAATTGGGAGCCAGAGTAGGACAGAAGGACAGAATTGACCTAGGTCAGGATTCTGGCAGCAACAGTCTGTACAAGTTGGAGACTTTTAACGCACGCAGTAGGTGAACCTGAAAAGAGGACGTTGCAATAATCAATTCTGAATGATACAAAGACATGTGCTAAAATTTCTGCATCTGCCTTTGTTAGTATGGGTTGAAAAAGGAAGACTGCATGTGCCAAAACACAAAAACTATTCAAAATGAGATGAAACACGATTAGTGATTCTACCTTATGGCGTCAACTTCCTGTACACTCTCTGTTTTGCATCGATCTTACTGTAAAGATTTCACTCTTTACTGTAAAACCCTTTACACATAAGTCCAAACATCATTAGATACTTTGATGATTGACCTGAAAGTAGTACGGTAACCAAACAACTTTTCTTGACGTGGTGAAGAAATACATGTTGAGGGGCATCCTGGTGGCGCAGTGGGCTAAGGCGTGGACCATGCAACTCCTGAGCCTGAGACCTTTGTGGTGTGGCATGCTCCCCTCTCTCATCCAGAGTTTCCTGTGTCTCTAAAATGTCAAAAATTACTTGAAAAAAAAGTACATGTTGAGTTGATTTAATGAACTTTATCTCTAGTTCATGATACTTCATCATACTTGTGAGCTTGTGATTTAGAGTTGGGAACTTTGTGTCATGGTACGATTTTTCTCTTTCTCTTTTGCACATTTAAACTCTGTAGTGAAAATTCGGCCAAAGCAACAGTAAAAACTAATCTTCGGTCATACTGATTTGTTGATTCCTTACTTGGGTCTGTGTCACGCCTGTTAATATGAAGCTTTGTCAGCAGGTACAAGCCCGCCCCCAGCTCTGCACCGTCCAATCACCGTACAGCCCACGCTCCTTTCTCCTCCCCCCTCAGTTGCTTCCATGTCTCTGTCATTTCAGCTGCCTAAACCTCACCAGATTGACGCACCTCCTCCTCCCCCGCCACCTACCAGCGTCACGACTCCATCAGATATCCAGAAGGGTGAGATCTTCAGCCCCGGGGGGGTTTCTCCTGTCTCCTTCCTGCCCCCTGGGAGCTTCCCCCTACCGCCGGATACCTCTTGGAGTCTACGCCCAACCTATGCTCACTTCTCATGTCTGTTAATAAATGTTCATAATAATAAACCTAGCCTCTCGTGATTGAACTCTATTTACGTTACCCTCACTCAACAGTGATCTGATCATCCACCACAACAAGCTGCTAACCACTGGTCCTTATTGTTATTGATCGCATCTCTTTTGCTCTTTGTTTTCCTTATGATCTGTGGCTCCTGTATTGACACCTCCGTTCGTGTGTGTGTGTGTGTGTGTGTGTGTGTGTGTGTGTGTGTGTGGTAAGGGGGAGATCAGAGAGAGAATACTCCAGAGTGAGGGATGGAGGAAGGGTGGGGGGGAATAGAAAGGGTAGAAAAACACGTTGCCACAGAGAGGAACAATTCCAGCATCATCTCACAACACACTTACACCCCAACACACACACACACACACACATACACACACCTCCTCCACCTCCTCTGACACGGCACACTACAACAACACCACAGTTGTAAAAAGAGAAGAAGCAGGTGGATGGACAGTGACAGGTGGAGAATAGGGGTTGTAGGTGGTAATGATGGAAGTGGTGGGGAGGATGGAAAAGTGAATTACTCCTCTTCTGGCAAGGCGGATGTAAAGACCAAGAACAAGCTAAAGGTGGCTGGACAACTTGAATCAGAAAGAAAGTGAGAGAGATTTAAGTTTGTGAATAGAAAAAACGATGCAGCACGATGCAGCAAGTTCCTAGATCTTGTTTTGAAATGGTCTGTGTATTTTATTTCTCTCGGGTTGAGGGTGATGTAGCCTTTTCCTTTGAAGTGTGAGATTTAGACCAGACGTTTACTTAAACACTTTGTATTCTTGGGGTGTAGCGGTGAAGTTTTGCGGTTACCATATTCCACACTTGAACATACTGTTGTTAACATTTACTCAAGACGGATGAATATCTTCATCCACCAACCACAGGACCCGGCGACCTCCAGAAAGGTGAGCTCTTCTGTGCTGTCTCACGTCCTCTAATAGGCTACTTAACAAGTTAAAGAAACCAGATCGTCCTAACCTGTTCACCCTGCACATTCATTTTTTAATGTCAGGTAGCTTTCCCCGGTCTGAGGAACATCGGAAGAGAGCACTATTCTGTTTTATTATATAGCTAATGTCTAAAATGGTGGTAAAATTCTAGATCAATGATGGCCAAACACTTTTCTTGATGAAACAACGTGGGATGTCCAACTCCCTCGAATGAGTGGGCAGTAATGTTTGCAAAGACCACCATTATTTTTTTGCACAGTCATTTCTTACAGTTAAAAGTAATTCATTTTTCGATTTCATTTAGAGAAAAAATATTGTCTTGAACAACCCAACAACCAAACACAGACATGTAAGACAAAAAGGAGAAGGGGTGCTTTTGAAATGGACCTAATTTCAAAATGGCTGCCAGACAGAGCCAAAGAGAGATGCAGAATAGAATATTTTTTGATGCAGAAATGCAGGCTGAAGGTTGTTTTTTTTTGTCTGACTAATAGTCTGTGACATCCAAGAAAGCAGAAGCTTTCAATTGCCTTGGAGAGAGAGAGCCTCTCTTCCTGCACCAGCTTTTCTTCCACCAGGCTTTAATTACTAAGCCAAAGGACTTCTCTATTCTCAATTCTCAAACTTGTTTTTCTCACAGTCTTTCGCAGCGCTCGTTCTTCGGGGCTCCGTGGGGACCGTCTGTGGAAGAGGGTGCTGGGAGCATAATGGTGCTCGAAATGCACCCCAACCCCCAACCCCATCACCCCCGCGCACACACACACATCCCCATCCTCTGCACCCCCTGCAGTTCTGGTTGCATGAACCCACACTGACAATCCGATACATTGACTTGATCTGATTTTAATTAGGAAGCTTGTCACACGCTCCGACACAACCCCTGCCCACTGAGTGAGGAACGCATGGATGGTGGGAGGACGCAAAGCTTTAATTCACTATGTGGCAAGTAATTATACGCCTTAGGTCATTGTATCAAGCAATGTGGAATTGATACATGGAGAGGCAGAAGCGGGTAACACCAACAAATTGGTAATATTGTTCCCACTGATGCGCCGGGATCATTACAGCTACAACATCTACTGTGATTATTTCTTCACTAACCCTCCAGGATTTCATTGGTTGGAAATCCCCCCTTTTACTCCAGTGGCAGAAAAAAAACGCAATAACTGAAACAAATCCACTGTTCAAACCCAATCCACCAACAAAGTGCTTCAGTCTCTCAAACACACACACACACACACACACACACACACACGACAGAGAGACACACATGTATAGACACACATGCATTCAAGCATGAGTGGAGACACACACACACACACACACACACACACACACACACACACACACACACACACACACACACACACACATCAAATAGACAGACATCTCCAACAGTCAAAGGTATTTCCTCTCAGATTTCACCAACCAGGAGAGAGAAAGGCTACAATGAAAGTCAGCGAGCATTAAGTGACAGCAGCAGCAGAAGTGATGCAAGAAAGAAATATTGAGAGCACTTGAAAACGAAAATCAGAAATATTTCCCGCATGGATATTATACCGACTATAATAGATCACCGTCAACACACTTACAGAAAGTTTATTTCATAACTATAATCCACTCTCTCCCCATTGTTTGCAGTCTATAATTATCCCAGATTGCCGTTATAATAACATACAGGGACCCGCTGCTGTGTCGCCGCCAACACATGCATCAGCAATAGCATCCACACACAGCATAGAGGAGAGTGAAGGCGGCTCACGAGCGCAGTGCCCTAGATTACAGCGGCTCCCATAATCCGCGCGGCCAGATTTTTTCATTTCCACCTGGAAGGCTGCCAGGTTAGAGGATTTCTCCGCTGTTGACAACGTGACACTGCCTGGATGAGAGGACGCATCCACTGATGTGTCTCACGGCTGGTCCTACTGAATGACATACCGGCTGGACACACACACACACACACACACACACACCTCTCTTTCACCTCTTTATTACTGTAAAATGAATATGACAGAAAGGTTTGAATGGCGTGTGTGTTATGATGCTTTGTTAATGAGAAATCAATGAGGAATGCTGCATAACCTTGGCAGGGTTACACTCTTACTCACACCGTCTACTGCTACTACTCACGTCTGTTATTCTGTCACATTATTGGGCTGCTCTTTTGACGGGCACACTTTTTATTTTTTGCTTAGACTTTTATTGGGTGCAAAAGGACATTCAACCACATTGCATAAAGATGCAGAACCTCAGCGGGTACACGGAAGTGACTTTAAAGCAATGAATACAGATTTATCTCTCTTCTTTCTCCTCCCCGCCCCCCTCATTGTCTGTGCTGCTAAGAAGTTTGAATCGCCCACAAACCAAAAGCACATACGGTGCTCAAAAAAAGGCCATTCAAGATTTGAACAAAGCATCGCTACTCATAATTCTGATTTTTTTTTTTTTACATCATGTGCTGCCAATGAACAAAAATCATTAGCAGAAAAGCAAAAAAAATAAAAAAATACACTTTCTATAGGAAAGAAAATCTGTGGTTTTACATTTAACATTAACAAAGACACTCAAAAGAGGAACAACCACAACACTTCGTCGATATAATGTTGAGTGTGCACCATTTTCATAACATTCTGTTCTGTCCGGTCTCTTCTCAAACATGGACAACACATATTTTTTAATGGCTTTTATACGAGAGTCTATTGAGTAAGGATGTTCCACGTGGGAAAAAAAAAAGAAACTAAAGAGATGCTAAAGTTTACGTCCTCGTTGCCTCTTTAACATTGTTTCCTTCTCCGACTGGGGATCCAGTACCAGGCAAATGTGTTTTTTCATGTTTTACTGCTAATCAGAAACAGAAACGGCATCAAAGCAAATCTACAACACAAAACACTAAACATAAACTAAGCCGCTGATGAAGCATTAAATTCATTCACTGTGCGGTGCTGTGCAGCCCTAAAAGTCACTGTGGATTCCCTTCATTTTCTTTTCGTATATATTACGCCCATGAATCAAAACTTCATCTTCCATTTCGGTGACAGAGGCAATTTAAACCAAACTCAGTCACATGGCAACATTCAAGATGTCCATAGAAAGCTGTGTAATCTCTCACTTTACATTAATCAGTTATGATACACAATAAAGCATCATGTGGCCTGGAGAAACACCTATGCACTGCACATCTATTGGACGCCGAGTAGCTCACATCCTGCTCACAGCCACACGCAACTCATCTAAACACAGATAATTACTACCCAGATGAGGGATTAAGGATGTTCCTTGGAGGTCAAACCCAGTTTCCCCCCCTCTTCCCCTTGCTGGGCACTCGGCTGGCCTTGTCGGCCCACAAGGCCAGCCGGGGCAGGGCCGGTCCATTCATAAAGCTGCTTGGGACATGGCAGCTGCTCAAGGGGGAAGAGAGGTATTAAGCATAGATTTACAAGAATGAGAACGTCCTCCCTCGCTAGTAATCTTTTTTTTTTTTTTACACGCAAGACACACATACACACACCCAGACACACACACACACCCTGCCTGTGTATACTGACAGAAAGCATGCACTGTCACTTTTAAGCTTGCTTCCCCTCGCGCAAAACCCAGGCGACACATGCGCAAATGAATCCCTCAGATTAATCAACAGCGAGTGGCGTTAGTGTCCCTTTCCGAACTAATCAGAATCCACTATACCTCCGCTGCGTTTCGGAGGTGAGGTTGCCTCGTCGCTCTTCAAACACAATATGATCTCACAGCGTGAAGTGACTCTACCATGCAACTCGTGGGGGGGAAAGTGTTTTCGGTGGTACATCAAAAGCCTGTTTCGAGCTCACATTCATTACAAATACAGTGCAGCGTTGTCAGTGGGAGGAATGCAACTAAAAAGGGATGTTTTCAAAGAGGGAGCCAACCCCCCCCCCCCCACCCGAGCCTATCTACTGAACAGACAACACAGAACGGTAGTAGATGACATCATTAACAGGAGATTGGCAAAACAGTGTCAACAGAGCGGGGTCCTCAGGTGAGCAGTCTGACATGAAATCCCGCGTAAAAATGAAAGACCTTGTGAGTCACGGAGTTGGAGTCCTATAAACGTCGGGTCATCCGGAACCACGTCGCCAGCCAGATTTGTAAACAATGCTGATACCAATGTTGCACCGATACCCGTTTACCTTCGGGGTTTTTTTTCCCCGAAAGAAGCAGCACAGAAGTCAAAGTACACACAGCGCTTCCCCCTGATCCCAGCGGTCATACTGGATTCGTTAAAATCCTTTTAGGAATCGAAAGCGCGGTCCTCGCAGATCTCCAGAGCAGCTTTAGTCGCGCCGCCCAGCACGTCCACATTCGCATCAATCCAAGGGATCACGTTCCCGGGCATGTAAGCGGAGCAGTTGGCCATGCCCATGATGTCTATGGGCCGCAGTACCCGGTCCCACATGTTGAACTGGCTCAGCTCGCCCACGAACGCCTGGGTGGCATCAAACCGGCCTCCTACTATGTCCTATAGAGAGAAACGGAGGATTATGTTTTATGGCACAGTTTTATTAAACTCAAACAAGTACTGCTATTGCGCAATCTCCTGCAATCTCACCATATCTGTATCATTGCAGCACAAAAGCTACGGGGCTCCAAGGTTTATGTAGTATTGATTCATGGATCTCTACGGGGATTACTCCTATAACACCACCGTACATTTCTGAAGTGTATATATGGTGTTGTCATGGAGCTAACCGGTAGAGTGACCCCCCCTAATGCAGCTCTGTTTAGAGGTAGATGTATGAGGTAATGCCGAAAGGGCGATGATAGCGTGAGAAGAGCCTCTCCACCTCCACCTCCTCCCCCCTGCTCCCCCGTTCTGCGCCTCCAGCTTCCGGCTCAGGGGAGAATACACACAGGGATCACACAGGCACATGGAAAAACACACACACACACGCACACACACGCACACACACGCACACACACACACACACACACACACACACACACCCCACACAGCCTCTGGTTCACTCTACTGATCTCACCTGCTCCTGCCCCAGGATGATCACCCCTCCAGGTTTAATTGGGTGCCAGGGGGCCAGGTTGTCCCCGGTGCCCAGGCGCTCGCCATCTTGGTATGCCTCCCAGAAGCCATCCCTAGTCGTCCAGGTGATGCAGATGTGGTGCCAGCGCCCATCACTTACAGACAGCGGCAGCTGGGCCACCTGGCCAGGAGTCAGGGGAGACAAGAGGGCAGGGAGAGGGGCAAAAGGGCAGGAGGTAAGGCAGGGGTATGAATAAGGGGAAGAGGGGGCAGAATGAGTTAAGAAAGGTTTGAGATTAATTGCAAACAAGGAGAGCAATTAGCCGGGTGATCGCTTCAAAGAGATTATCTCTGCAGAGAATTCTCCAAATGAGCCAAGGCGACATACAAAATTTTGATTACCCAGGTGACATCAAGGGACAGAACATCCTTCAAAGCGGTGGTGTAGCTGACAGCAAAGTAGTGTCCTCTTTGTTCACAGATCAAAGAAAAACAACTGGTTACTTTACCAACCCAACGCAATGGCGTCACGGTCCGCTGAGGATACACCGCCACACATGAGACCCTGGCGACACGTGCACGTGCGTAACTCATTATCCCTTCATTTGGAGCCTACGAAATGACTTCAAAACCATATCTGTCAGAGCTATTTTGTCCCAGCTGGACATAATCCTGAAAACACGGGAAGAATTGGTGGGAATCAAATGGAAGCCGATGCCAATCACAGAAGCTATTGACCTGATTAAGGTTGGCAGGTGGCGTCTTTAAACCACTGGGAGTACAATGTGCACTGTCAACATCGAGCCTGTCAGAATAGGAGTGCTGAGAGGCTCATTGACTCTTAAAAGATTTACAGTCAAATCTGAGACACATACAATAAATCAGCCTTGATGTTGTAGAGACTAAGACCACACTCTGCAATTATCACTCATCACCATTTAAATGATTCAAACTGATCTTATCCTTAAGGCGCTGACTGGTACGATTCCAATGTTTACCTTCTAAAATGACTTTCCAAAAAAATGTTTTTCACTTATGATTCAAAGGATGTTGTGTAATTAAAGTCTAACTAGCTGCAGAGCAGATTCTGTCTTGTTCTGCAAGCGCACAACATTTCTTAGAGGCTCATGCATGAGTAGGAGAAGTCAATAAAAGTCTCATGCCTCAAGCCGACAGTAACAAGGGTGTTGTCGGTTAAGTATGCATAGCTGCGGTGAAAGTATTGACAGAATTTATCCCGGTATCACTCCAGCTGAGAATGGGCTCTCAGCTCAAAGCGAAACAAGACACTGTCACCTGATGAATTTTGAATGCTACTACTGCATAGATTTACTTGCCATCTTTCTAAAATGTACACTCGGAACATGCTGGGCCGGATTTACAACGCCCTGGGCATCGGATTACAGACGCACGGTTGCCAAAAGGACACAGTGTCGATGTTCTTCAAGACCAGTTGAATCCATTACAGATTAAAACCCCTGGCAGACACGTTTGATTGGAAAACGGAGACGGCGTAAACCAACGGGGAGATATGTCTTACTGAAGTTGAAGCTGGAATGTGCAGGAACAAATTGAGTTTTGAGACCAAACTACCAAACTGCCTGAAAAGAGAGATGTAGAGTATGCCTTTGAAAGGTTTCAAGGACGAATCTGATCTCGCCTTTATAATTTTTATTTTTATTTTTTTAAATCCCTCCTTTCTGCACAGCCATCCTTCAAAACAAAATACACACAACGCTGCAGTGGTGTAAACAAAAGCACTAATACTATCTGAGCAGCGTGCCGCCTCCTCTCTCGCCACATGCAGCCGAATAAACAGCGCGAGCAGCGGGGCCCCAGCGGACCCTGTTACCACTGAGAACCACACATGCATACATACAGTAATCACATTCACTGCTCTCGCTCTCCTGCACCTCCTTTCCTCTCTCACTTGCTCTCTCGCTTTCTTTCTGGTACAGTATAACCTCTCTCTCTCTCTCTCTCTCTCTTCTGCGCTCACCTCCTCTCGTCGTATTTTACACAGCTCTGCAAATTCTGTATTTCTTTTCCCCCCCTCTCTCTGTTTCTCTCCCAACCTCATCCCTTTCTCCTTCCACCTTCCTCTCATCTGTCTGACTTACACACATGTATAATGCATGGTGAAGGGAAAGCTGATAGGAGATCTGCCTGTGCCAATAACACACCGACGTAAACAAGACAGGGCAAGAAAAATCCACTCAAGTGAGAGAACATTCTCCCCCCAAAATCCCCCCAATGCACCATTACAGTGCTGCAGGAGCCACTGTGCTGTTACAAAGTGGAAACGATCAGCTCGTACCAACACAACAATCACGATGCTTTAGCTCCTTTGAAAACAAAATGCCCTGAAATATTCATCCGTGTTTCCATCACTTGAATTGTCTCGATTCAAAAAGCATTAGGCAGACGCGGGAATATATACGGGCTTCAGATTAGCACACATGGCAGGATGTGTTCTCAGCTGAATTACTGTTATTCTTGGATGTGTGCGGAATATGGGTCAACGATATTAAATGTTTATGCGGTTCAAAACCAAATATTCAAAATGGAAGTGGATCTTATCTCAGCTGCCTCTTCATGTCCGTTCACATGGGCAATTAGACATTGCAATACAACAGAGAGCAGACCAACGTGATCACATTCATACCACGCATTTAATCTGTATAGATACTATAATCTATAACCTAATATCTATATTTAGTGCCATCATATCAGCCAGTGATGAATCTCTCAATCCTCAAATACGTCTTTCCCATTTTTCCCATTTTTGACAAAACACCCTTGAGCAAACGCTGAACCTCCAACTGCTCCAACAGATAGATAGATAGATAGATAAATAAATAGATAGATAGATAGATAGATAGATAGATAGATAGATAGATAGATAGATAGATAGATAGATAGATAGATAGTAAAAAGACCAACACCTACCTTATCATTCACTAGGAGCTCAATGGGGTTGTTCCCCCATTCGATGAGTACTATCTCGTTGGCCTGGCCTGGGACGCCATAGGAGAAAGGGGTTCCTATCCCGGGGCTGGCGCTGGACTTGAGCCACATGCACACTGTGAAGGCGTACATTTCTGGCAGGCTCTTCTTAATGCGTCCGTACAGGTAGTTGGTGCGCAGGGGGAGAGACACCTTGAAGTCCTCAGGTGACTTGAACGCATTGTTACCTGTTGATAGACACATTGAGGGTTATATGTTAGTAGTGAACTGTGGGGAAGAGTTTCTTACAGGGGTGGAATGAGGAAAGTGATGATGAATGATGACAAAGAGTAAAGAGGAGGATGAAAAATGAAGATGAGTAAGAGGAGGTTGATAGGAAGGATCACTTGCAGGAAACATTACTGGTTTATTTCAAAGCAAAATTTGCATCGTCGAGGTTTGACAGAAGGTTCTGGGAAAATGTAAGACATGCAAAACAACAGAACAGAAGAGAGGGAGCAAATGAAACATGGAGTTGAGAGGAAGGATACACACGGATGCATACACAAACACTCCTGCTGCCATAGTAACCGCCATAGTAACAACTAAGTGTACCAAGAGTACATATAGGTTTCTTAGCAGCAGGTTTGCACCAAGGAAACGTACTGGACATATTTCTTGTGGATGGAAAAAGCTGGACCTCAGCCAACACGATGATCAGTGTCATCGGTGCCAATTGTCATCACTACCAGCAGCAGCTGTGAGTTGGTATCATCATTTCCCTGGCTGGTGCCAGTAGCACGCCATGAAAGGTTTATGCACTGGGCAACAACATCAAAACAAGTTGTTTCCTTGACAACAATATAGAGAGTTGGCAGCCACAGGCCCAGTGTGGGGACCAGGGTTCCTTCAGCTGGGACCGGCCAATCTGCTTTTACAGTACAAAGCAAAATAAAACAAAGAAAAAACACGATGTAAGTGAAAACTGTGCTCTAGAGTAGAGCGGTCCCATTTCATCCCTCTGAACTCTTCACTCACTCTGTTTCTCTACAAGCTAAATCCTTCTCAGGGTCATGGTGTGGCTGGAGTCCATCCCAGAATACACTGGCCCGAGGGCAGGGAGACAATCTGGAGAGGTCACCAGCCCATCGCAGGGCTAACTCAGACAAAGTGTGCCCAATCCACCTGACCTGAATAGGTTTGGATTGTGGGAGGAAGCCCACGTGAACACGAGGAGAACATGCAAGCTCCACACAGAAAGGGCCAGGGATTGAAACCGGGTCCTTCTTGCCGTGAGGTGACAGTGCAAACGTTGAGCCGCCCACCTCCGAGCTGTTAATATCCACTAACTAAACCTTGAATACTCAACCTAAGCACTATGCTGAGCTTCGGGGCTCAGCTGATTCTATTTCACGCTATTTCATGTTATTTTGATGACTACCATCAAAGTGATACCCCGGAGCATGGACGCCTCTCCAGTATTTGTAATCAAACTTTTAACGTTTCTTTCCCATCCTCATTTTCAAGATCGAGGTACGAGACATTTGCACTGCGACAGCCTAATTAGTGGTGGCAATAAAACAGGAAATGAAATACGAGCAACATCTTATAGCGCGCTTGCGACTCTTACTTCTCTCCAGCTCGGTAATCCTCTCCAGGAGCGAGTTGAGCGTGTGCTCGGTGCGCTGGCGGTGGGCTGCCGTCTCGTTGTAAAGCTGGCTCTTCTCCTCCTCCAGCTCGGCCACCTTCCGGAGGAGCTGGCTCTCTAGCACCCCCAGACGCTGCCGCAGCAGCTCGCGCAGCTCCGCCGGCAGGGGAGACAGGGCCGAGACACCCCCAGCCGAAATGTTGGTGCTGGGGAGACGCAACTGCTGCTGCTGGTATAGGTGGAGGAGGAAGGATTGCAGGGAGAAGAGCAGGGAGAAGAGCGGAGGGGAATTGATAGACAGAACAGACAAGTGGAGCAATAGGGGTGAAACAGAGGGAGAAATCGAGTGAGAGAAAATCAAGTAAGAGAGAAGATAAAGTGAGAGAAAGAGAAAGCGATAGAGAGAAAGGGGCCGCAGGGGGGGAGTAGGACAGAAAAACAATGACAGTGACATTAATCCTGTTAATCCTGTACACTCAAACAGGCATTCAGTCACTGTAAAGACCCACATTCGGGGGTAGACGACTGATCTTCTCCACCTTTTAGGTCAGATATCCTTTTAGCACCATTGTTTTTAATACAGCACTATCAAAATGAAGACAGCGTGTCCCGGCGGAGGACTTTGATTGGTGACCTGCCAAACTCCCATGGCTCGGTTGGGTATTAAAGGTAGACGCCGCCGCGTGACGTCACCCGCTGGGTTCACACCGGGCGTCACTGCAGATGTTTTTTTTAAAAAGAGTACAACAGCAGGCCCTCGTTTATAGCTGGTGCATTCCTCTGTTGACAAAATGCTTTCAGGTGTTTCATTTCTAATGCTGACCGCATTTCGTTATCTCAGTACTGTGCGATGACAATAAAGTTGAATCTAATCTAATCTAATCTAATGTTGCCCTGCTGTCGGGGTCCGTTTTGGGATTCAGACACTTTGTGACACCTTCACCCTGCTTGATTAATCTTTCCTGATACAATGGAGCCGGATGAATGATGAATGCTCTGCCCATCTGGCACTTTGGCCCGGCTGGAGCAAACACTTGCAAGGTCTTGAATGCCATTTTAACCAAGTCTGATTATTCTGTGTTGATGTATACAGATGGTCCTGGTGATTATCGAAGCGGTCCTGCTCCAGGGGACCACATCCACTAACATTTACCTTGCTGTAATCATATGTTAAGCAGATTCAGATCAATAGAAATGTGATTGAAAAATACCATAAAATCCACTCTATAGCATTGCAGCTGCAATATATCCTCGATTTGATCAGGGTATTACAGCTTTCAATCAAGTATTAATATGGGTAAGGAGGGGGTGTGGGGTTGAGAGATTGACGGTGGAAAGGAATCGGCAATGCACCAAAGACATAACCCTCGAGTCTGAATGAGCATTAATGTGATTGTTTATCTTGAGAGCATTGTGAAAAATGTTCTATATGACATGGGAGATTATAAACCGCAGATTATATCAGCATCCTATGTAAACTACCAGTCGTCTACTTCACTGTAGATGACCTCAATATCAGCTGAACGTGATCTCTGAGCACGTGAGGGCTGACTCCAATACAAAGCTTTCAGTGTGCAAATCCACAAATTAACCCCACAAGCATGACAGTTAATATTTTAGGGAACCTTATTAATACTGGTGAAATTTTCTGGGGTGGATTTCATCAGCTGCCATGAATAATGAGTCACATGACTGCCAACTACAACACTGTGTAGAACACATACCATCATGCATTATTCACAGAGGCATCACCAATCCCTGCAGCACGAGCATGATTACACCTTTGGCAATATTATTGGGCTCATTTCTTATTCATGGCTCTCGTGCAATTGGGATTCGCCATCATTTTCTCACTCGAAGATAAAAAAATTATAGATGTGACATGCTTATTACTTGACCCTTTGATCTCGCCATCCCCACGAGAGGTCTCCTGCAGCGCAGATCATTAACAGACACGTGCGGTGTGCACAATGCTGTGTGGTGCTGCATGTGGTGATGTGGTGAAAGGGCTGGCATGCGTTGTTAAGTTACATAGAGCTTTGATAGCAGAAATGCACTGTAGTTGTTTCTGATAATAGACACGTGCGTCGGTTCTGACAAATGAACCGAATATCATATGCTTTTTACGCATGGGCTATCCATATGTGTGCCAGCTCACCTCCAAGTTCTCCAGCCTACCCTTGAGACTCTGCATGGTCTTTCCCAGCTGGTCTATAGTCTCGCTGGGGTCCCGGGGCAAGTCCCCCATGGTGTTCTTGCCGTACTCCTTCCTTCTGGAGCCCTGACCCCGGGACTTGCCCTGTGGCGACTCGTCAGCGGCAGCCTCGCAGCGAGCCAGTTTAGTGTTGAGCTCCTTGATGGTGCCCTGCTGGCTCACGATGGTCTCCTTCTGCTGCAGTATGGTCTCCCGGAGCTGGATGATCGTGTTCCGCAGCTCGTCCTCCACCGGGCTGGTGCTCTGGAGTCGGTTACCCGTAGGACCGTACCCGCATCCCGGTTCTGCGCCCGGTGGAATTGCGTTACAAACGAATCGACTACCTGTAGCATCCTCGGTGCGCACCGTGCGTCCACTGACCAGGTATAAAAGTCCAACTACTAAAGCAAGCATCCCGACTAGATACACCGACTCCAAGTAATGCAGGAAACCGAATTACTCCTAAAACACCAAACAGTCGTTTGAAGTCTCGCTTGAAATGATTTTTAGATCAAATAAACTTCTTCTTTCAACGCCGATTCATTAAATCAGGCGGTTGCAGACATCTTTCTCGACTTCGGAACTGACACGAGAGCATCAAACAAAGTTCACTCGGTCTCAAAACCATGAAATTTAAAAATAAAATTGACTCCGCAGTGAAAATCATGCATCCATCAACCACACGGTCTGTCCTGTTTGAAGACAAGAAAATGTAAATTCTCACTTTGAGAATGTGAAACTCTGCGTTCCTTCTTTAAAATCTGAATTTTGTAAGCACCTTGATAAAAAAAAAAAAGTTCTAAGGATTTGTAATGTTGGAAAAAAATCCTCAATGGGTTGTAGAGAACTCTCTCTTGCCTCTCCGCTTGGTTGGTTTGTCAGTGAGTGGTGCTGAAAAGACAGCAACGCTGCTCGGGCAGATTATTATAGGGAGTTGCGCACTGGCGCTTCCGCTCATCATCCGTGCGCTCCGGCAATTCAGCTTCAGCCCACGTCATCATCGGGTCCCAGTGGATACAAGTCATGCATTACTCTCTCCGACTCTTTTTGATCTGTTTGAATGGTAATGCTTGGAGTTGCCAAATAAAAACACGGTTGGAGTGGGTACTCCATTAAGCGTTTCAATCTTGCAGTTTGCCCTGCAGGTTCTTTATTAGTTTGCTTTTTCAAAGAAGCCTCAGAAATAATGTTAAAACCTCGCCTATTTTTATACACAAGGACTGTAGCTTCCATAGGGTCTGGCCTGGTGAAAATGGCCTGGCTCCTATGGATCTGAGCATCAAACAGCAAGTCATTAAATTGTCACTGTAAATATTGTGTTGGTTTTTTTTATAGTGCTCTGACTGTTTTACTGTAAATATTGTGTTGGTTGTTTTTATTGTAAATAGTGTGTACTTGTTGCCCTTTGCCCTTTATGTGACAAATAAAGTTCTTGAATGTTGAATGTTGAATCATTTGACAAAGGGATATTTTGAGTTATTGTGGATGTTTTGTAGGTCCTGCATTCGGCCTTGGAGCAATGTTGCACTCACATTTTGAAATGAAAAACAAAATGTATGAGCATATTCAACGTCCAGGGTCAAACTCCAAGGATCAATAAATCCAGTTTTAATCCACAATGTGTTTTATTTTTGAGACTATTTAAAAAAAAAATGTTGATCCATGTTGCTTGATGCCATCACCAATTGGATTTATTTCAACATCATTCTAACATAGATAGATAGATAGATAGATAGATAGATGTACTTTATTAATCCCAAGCTGGGAAATTGCAGTGCAGCAGAGCATTCACAGAGACATTTAACAACAAATCAATGAATACAAATTTAACAAAGAGAACCTGACATATCAAAATGGCAATTAGAATGCATAAAAATGTATAAAGATTATTATTGTTGAAAAGTGAGTAGTAGTGAATCCAGATGTCTTATTGTGGAAAGGGGATGATTGATGCTGACAGGCATCTGGGTAATGTTGAAAAATGTCAGATCTGATATTTCCAAAGAGCTTGCTATGAAAATGTTATGCGCTAATGAAATTAGAAAATATTGAAATTGGTGTTAATTCCACAGTCAGCGCTGTTCGCATTGGGGGCCTTTTGAAATGAGTGCTCTCATTTCAAGAGGGCGCATCCCATTCCAGCCTGTACTGTACTGTCCTCTTGCCAATTGTGTTCTTGTGCTGTAGGCCTCTTCAGTCAGTAAACTCATCTCAGGTTCTCATTTTGTCAAGTTGATAGGCTCGGCTATACTGTTTGTGAGGAAGCAGCGCTCGATGCAGTAATGTTTTACACGACCACACCATGATTTTTTACATGGTTGTAACACTTTTCACATTTCTGTTCAGATCTTCTTGCTCATTCGAGATAAATCTGGTGGAAATATTTTATATGTCTGTTACAAAACTGAATGATTTGAACATCTCCAAGGCAAACAGAAAGGGAGAGAAATATTACAACCTGCATCACACCCTTTGTTAGTTGGGGTAAAAAGTAACATCCTTGGGAAATGTATAAACTAGACTATTTGAAATAAAATACTGTCATGTTTATTCATGTTATAAGCATAGATTTGGGGAGAGACAGGGGAACAATATAAGGAGATTGATGAATTGTCCCCCTCAAGCAGAAAAGTGACAAGACTTCGAGGCTCACTGGACAAATGTATTAAGAAGATTTACGTACTAACCTAAAAATCAGGAATTTGGCTGTAAAGCTGCCATCTTTATTCACAACTGCTTTCCTCTCCACACGTGCGCTTGGGACTGAAAGATGATCTACACAGTTGCTTGCATGAATTCTAGCTCGTTCCTGATTGGAGGAATTGAAAGTGTTGACTATCCCATGTTACAGCTGGTCTCCTCTATTGCTCACGTTATGAATTACTGCTTCCTGCTTAATCGACCAACATAGTTTTTTTGTCATTATTGTTACCTGGGTCAGACCTTGGTGTACCAGCAGGTTATGGCTTACGGTTTCCTGTTTATTAGAAGAATTTAGATAGCAACAGAAAACATATTAGGAAAAGTGAAGTATGCTACATTGACAGTCAGTCATTCTACTGCCTTAGGTGACAGATCCCACACCGCCAGACAATACCGCACCTAAATAGACCAAAACAAGAAAAAGCATTTGGAAAACCATTTTTGTCTGCCAGTGCATGTTCTGGTTATTCACACTATTTTTCATTGAATTTAGCAATATTCTAAGTAAAATGTCTTGACCTACTGCAAGGCATCTACTATGACATTTACTTTTTTAATTTGATCATTCAACTTAATGACATGACTGACTATGACAACCTTTATCATGCTCTTGCTGTATGTATATTCACTTTATCTGGTAAGAAAGGCTTAGTATGTATGGGACCACATCTCAAAGTAAACCAATGAGAGAAAACAATATTGTGAAAAATAATCTTTCTGCATTTAAGTAGAGAGCAGTGTGATGCTGTTCCATACCGTCAGACTAGACCAGCGAATCTTCGCTATGTATTTTGAAATATGTCTGCCTGCTGTGGCAGATCAAGCTATTAGCTGCTTTCACACTGACAGACAGTGAGGAGTATCACAGCAGCCTTTGTTTGGTTCTTCCTTTATGTTTTGTCAAACGAAGACAAGGGAGCAGTCATCTGTCAGCTATCTGCTGCTAACTTCAAAGCCAAACTTTGTCTCAATTCAGATTATGAATCAAGTTTTGTCTCAGCACAACTGTTATTAAGCACTTTTTTTTTTTTTCCATAACCACCTTATAAGTCTCTATCTCCTCAAGATGTTTCCTCAAAAGACTGAAGCATTATGACAGCAATAACTCATATGGGATGTTCTCCGACGTGGTGCGCTGTATTACCACACTGCCCATCACAGCCATCAGCTCCTATCTGTTCTCAGAGCCTAAGAGCTAAATGTCAGCCAGCATTAATGCACACTCAGCGACAATGGACACGGCGCTCGGACTGACAGAGAGCGGCTGGCAAAGTTACTGCTGGGGAAGGCAGTTTCTAATATGACAGGTCTCCGGGGGGAGAGGGGACAGACAGTCACCATGACAACCTTATCTCCCCCATCCACCCCGGTGAGCGGGAGGGCGAGGAGTCGCCAGAGGTGGAGTGGGTAGAAGAGAGTACCGAAGGCTGAGCAGAGATGACAACTTTCACTTCAAAGTTGACGGGCTGGAGTTATTTCCCTTTAATGTTTCAAGTGGGGAGCACTGGGGTGAAGTAACTTTACTTTTAAAGTGTTTTAGCGAGGGTTAAGATGTCAGCAGCGATTTAACTCTTATCCTAAATTACTAAATCACTATATATTTATCAGAAGAAGGTTACTTTACGAGCCAAGTTACACAGGTAAATGGAATTTGTCTTTCTGCATGAACCATGGGCTCCTATGCATATACTACATTGTATCTGGGATAAAGGAGCCCCAGGGCAAAAATGCTATAGAGGCTCCAGCACCATCCTGCACTGCCACTGGTCACCATTCAACCCTGTACATTGTGCATCTGCTAAGAATTGAGATCTGCTGAGATCGTATGGCAATTAAATTCTACTCGCAATATATCTACACGCAGGGCTTTTGGGGCTCTTGGTGGTCCAATGCCCCAGGGACATGCTCGGGAAGACACCGTCCTCTGAGTGCAGAGGGCCTGGCTTTATCTGCTAAATAACAGCATGTTTCCGGTTGCAGTCCCGGATCATCCCTACATCTCAATATTCTGGCGTCTTATTTCTCAAGCTCCACCTGTTGAGCGTGACGTGAGTGCGACAGATTCACCAAGTCGTTGGCCAGTCAGAGCCTCTGACTGGCTCACATTCTGGAGTCACAGTCACCCCGACGTGAGACAGTCACCCAGCCAGTCGATCACACACGGTGTCCAAAGCGCTGAGACATCCCTTCCTGTGTTCTCACCATCCCTCCATCCCTCCATCCCTCCATCCCTCCATCCGTGCCACCTGCTGCTGGCTACCTGTTCGGCAGCCTGCTAGTGGCCAACAGCCCGGTGAATCAGAGTGCAGCTCACAAACAAGCACGCCCGTGAGCGTGCACACACAGGCACACACAGACACGTTCATATGCTTGCACACACACACACACACACACACACATGAACACAAGACTACACTGTGACCGACCACATACGCTGCACACATGCGTTCATGCATGCAAAAGAAAGTAGGACTGATAAAAAACACACAAAGCAAAGGATTACATGTTAAATCTGAGAGATTATGAAATAGGCTGTATCATGCACTTCCACTTCGACTACACTTAGTCACATTCCCATGATATAGCATGCACACACTGATGGAGGAGACACAAAACACTGAGTGATCTTCTCTAATCTTTACTTTGAATCCCTAAAGGATCCAGCTGTGTGTCTCTATATAAAAACATGTTTGTTATGACGTGGCTATGAGAAGGTAGTTTGTTGTTGTATTCAATTTATGAACAAAGGCAAAACTGTGAGTATGTGCTTGTTGAAAAAAGGCTATAAGGCTGATTACTATGGTAACATTGTATTATTTTGTGATAAATGCAGCCCTTGACCTTGTGTTTAGGATGTGAGTAGTTATCTGCAGTAGAAGTGGATATTTACTTTACAGTCACATATTCTCTTGATGAGTTTGAATTGGGGATGGAAAATCCACGTTTTACTGCAGTACTCACAAATACTGCCAATAGAAACAAACCTTTTACACCTTGGAAATACACGTATAACCTGGATAGTTTAACCTGGGCCATCCTACCCAAGTCAAAAATGCATAGCAGCAGGATTTAGGAACATAGATATCCAATGCCTGGTGGGCTCACATTCTGGACCGGGTCCACCCTTCCTCTATATGTGCAAGGCACGGCCTATACCTAACCCCTTTCATACACAAATCCCGGGATTTACATGGGTTATGACCCGTGTTGGACCCATTCTGACCAAACTACTGTCCCAGGAATAAGCCTTGTCGTTACTCCGGTGTGAAAGGGGTATAAGAGTCAACATGGTGTCCACTTCACAAATGCCAAACTTGCAAAAATATACCCCGATGTTAGTGATGTACTTTTAAAATGGTAACACGTACTCACCTGTACACAATAGATGGACTAAACTTGAGTCTTAAGGACATGGAAACATGGAGATTAGATAGTATTGACAGTCTGAATGTTTCACCGGATAGCTGAGCGCTCCATCCCCCACTTCTTGTGCAGACAGGCACGTGTGCACATACACTCATAAAACTCTGGAAAACACACAGTTGAATATACAATGCACGAACATCCATGTACAGAAAAAACAAGACAAGACAGTTAAACAGACATAAAGGAAGAGACATAAAGCGGCATACATATAAATAAACACAAACAGATGGACACTTAGACACACAAGAGACTGCCACACTCAAACTGGTGGCGTAAAAATACGAGATGGTTATCTTCACCCACGTCACATACAGCGCTGGGTGACACGTGCACACTGGGATGGATAATTATTTCACCACATGTGTATCATTATTGGCCTTTTATGTCGCTACCACGTTGGGTGCAGGACAGCTGCCTTCCCCCCCCCAAAAAAAAAAAATCTGATTGATTTTGTTTCGAAAGCCTGCCAATCCCTTTGATGTGGAGTAGGGCAGTCGAGAGACCCCTCTGATTCAAGTTGGAAAAAAACACTCAATCTCTGTCTTGGGAATGTTTTGCTCTCATAGTGTTCACCTCGGAGGAAGTGCATGTAGATTGAGTAGGAAGTGTTATGGGGGGGGGGTAAGGTCATTACATTGCATTACATTACAGGCATTTAGCAGACGCTTTTATCCAAAGCGACTTACAATAAGTGCATTCAACATAGGTAGGCAAGAAACTACTAGTCATCAGAAATCGTAAGTGCATTTCCTTCCTAAGCAAGCAACTAAGTGCATAACTAGCGCTAAGGTAAAAGTGCAATAAGTTAGCTACCTACTTTTCTTAAACAAATGAGACAAATAAGAAAATCAAATGAGCAAGAGCTAAGACAAATAAGTGTATCAAATAAACAAGAGCCAATAAACAAGAGCTCATACAAATAATTGAGGACAAATAGGCAAGGCTAAGACACTACATTGGAGACATTGGAGACAGGTCATTGGAGACATGTGACTCTCAAGGCCTGTAGTGTTGAGACTGGGTGTGTCTAAACCCACTCACGTTGCAATATCAAAACCCAAATGAAACGAATCAGGATGCCAGATAGCACCAGCAACATTCAAATGTGGTTCGGGACATGTGATTCATGTGAGCCTGTGAGCCTGCGAGGTGTTTGGTTGATTCACCAGTAAAAATATTTTCTGAACACAACTTTAGTCATTCTTTACATTGGGAAGAGTTTGCTACAGGCTACATCGCTCTGAAGACTGCGGAGATAGTGATATGTTGCATGTTGAAGGGTAAAGTCTGTGGGTGGCCATACGCAGCTCTTAATCACTTGTCTGTAATTGACAGCAAACAGAGCAGCTGCAGGTTGTGATTACGTAATGCACATGCTGCCACAGGGAATGACCGCCCACAAACGCCACACGGTCAGCCATCAGGACAAGGCCATACGAGTGAATGTGTGTGTGTGTGTGTGAAAGAGAAAGAGAGAGAGAGAGAGAGTGTGTGTGTGTGTGTGTTTTATTGTAAAAGTTCTTATAGACAAAGTGCAAAAAAAATCAGATTTTCCGAAGACAATCCCATTATCGCTCTAACACCTTACAATGAAAATGCACAGAATGCAATTAGTCCTCAACTGCCTCCCAGCTATCGGAGACAGGCCCTTTAGTAGCCACACCAGAGATTAGTCATCATCTGTGGAGAGAATTTTTTCATCTCTTTTCATTTTAATAACTGACCAATGCTTGGAGGGTTACCAAGGATGCACTGCACAAGCCCTGAGTGAACCGCTTCCCCAGCCACCCAGTTGCGTGATCAGAAAAACTAAATTAAATTCCCACCTTACATTAAATGACTGAAAACAAATTAACCTCCATGGCAAGAGAAAAAATAAAACATCCTGCGACTGTTCTGCTTCTCTTTTGAAGGTGATTTATGTCTTTCTGGGCTCCTGGTGTATATATTATCGCTTTTCACGGACTTGCTATTAGAGATAATCCTGGATTTGTTGCATCAAGATTATTCATTGCAGAGTATTGATTCTGGGAGAGATAAATGTGAAGCTCGTCGCCGTCAAGTTAGTTTGGACCTGCTCTGCGGGGAATGTTGAACCTCAAAGCAACACATGGTCACTGCAGATGGAGCTAGACTTCTGTGGCGTAGTCACAGCTAATGTTGCAATTATGTGATAACTTGTTCGTTCAAAGGCATTGATTTGTGGCTCCGAGGCGTATGCACTGACCTTAGATTTTAATGCATTTCCTACAATGGAACTGTGTGCCGATGTAAAAGGGATTCTTCTCTTTGTCACATGGTTCAAATGCCATTTAGGCCTAAGTATTAGTACATGCATGCCAAAATTCGAGTTTTGCTCTGAATGAGTCAGTGCTCCACATTGGTCACGTGAACTGATGAAATTCATTTTCATACCATATTAATCTGCATTCAGTAATAATACAATTTATTATAATTTATTTCAATACTCACACTCTCCACTTTTATCTAGCTAGCAATTTAGCTTCACCTGTCTCAGTTTTGGAAACCTTGCAGCACATTTTTGAGGAAGGTAAGGGTGGTATTAAAAATAGCTGCAGATTCAATATAATGAGGTAATTTCCATGTAGGCATGAAATGCTTTGAAAAAGAGTGAGCTCTTCATCTACTGTATGCAACTGCATTGAACATGAAGCCAATAAGCAGAATAGCCACTAATACAGTGTGCATGTAAACAAAGACATTGGTGCAAAAGTCTTTGACGTACATTTCTAATGCTCATCTCTGATCTCAAGAGTTCTCTGTGGAAGCAACATGTGATTAATTGTGATGACTTGTCTGCTTGGTGAACGATCTACACCATCACAAAGACACAGTCATTACTTTTTAAAATTGTCAGTTGACTTCTGGGACCCAACCCAAATAACTGACCGCTCGACAGGAAGCAAAAGGCCTGCCTGTCTCATAATATAATGACTGCAGGTCCTGTCTACCAACTCTGGCTGACCACAGGGGAGAGAACAAGCCAAAGACCCAGCTGCCACAGGTCCTGGCTGGTCTGGTGGGTGCAGAAGACAGAGGGGGTGGAGGTGGGGGGGCTGGAGCTAGAGGCCTGGCAGGCCCAGGGGAAGCAGGGCACCGAGGCAAAGCCTTCTGGATGCTATTGTAAGGAAGCCAGACGTTGTCTGGGCCTAGTCTGGAGCCAGCTGGTCCAGCAGGCTCTCTGGGACAAGAGGAGGCCACATCAGCGCCTTCATGGCATTCAGTGGATGACATCAGCTGGATTGACACGTTTATACATCTATAAGCAATAAGACTATAGCATAGAAAAATGTGCAAGACAAGTACAGAGTTCTCCAGCGTTGTTTGATACTTCTCCCTGCCCAGCTCAGTCACTCAGAGACTCCGAGTGCCACGTCATGTCGGACGTGTTGCCAGTCTGTTTGGTATCAGGTCTTAGATCACAGTTCTCACCTTCTCAGACAGAAGGTCAAGGAGTTTATAATGTTACCATAGGACTCTGTAGAAAAAGTTGCAGAGAGTTGTAGAACTCATCAGTCCCTGCAAAAATAACAGAATTAGCATGCTTTCTTTTCTGCAAAGACATAACAGCTTTTTGGCTAACGGCTAAATCCTTTGAGGACTGATGTGTAGCCAAACGCTCTTTGTTTTTTATGCTGCCTTCTTCTCCACCTGTTCATTTCTGAATGACAATGAGATCTATCTGATACTACCCTCTAAATACCCTATTAGTATGTGTGTGTGTGTGCATGCATGTGTGTGTGTGTGTGTGTGGACTTTGGGTGTCAAAATGCCAGCCAAAGAGCCACCCACCAACTTTGCCTTTGACTGATTGAACAAAACAACTCTTTCTAGAAGATCTACACTAGCAGAGGCGCCAAAGGAGGAGCTTGCCTTCATTCGACAATGGCAATCGAAAAGAGCTTGTGCTTGTTGAGATCCATGTTCCATGATCCTCAGTGTAGTAGAGACCAAAGAAAATAATATAACTTGCATGCAAGAGCACACATTGCTGATTGTAGCGTAAATGTTTTTTGTTGTTGTTGTTTCTGATTATTCACCTCATAGCTGTGGTGCAACACAACAAAATGGAACTCAAAGTCAAGCCCTTAATCACAGTTACAGTCTCAAAGGGCTTCACAATGCCAACATTATGAAAATAATAAATTACAGCACAAGACACCCCCCACCCCAATAGGTGTGCAACAGGTGACGAGGTTGGGCAAACAAAGTATACAGAACAAACAAACAGTGAGGACATTTGGGGGAGATATGATGTGGGGCGTCAACATCAGCTCTGAAACCATTCAATCAATTGAGGTTAAAGGAAAGGCAACAGGTGGTGTGCAAACATATATGTGACGTTTGGTTCGATTCAAGTGTATAAAATGTATGCATCACTTCCTGTTTGCACATCTTAGTGTATCCATGGCAACGAGATAAACATGTCAGCGTGTTCCACCACATGCACCGTCTCTCTTTGCTAATATATTTAGTGATATTTTGGTATTTCTGTCTTTCATACAAACAAAAGTTGTCTTTTGCGCCACATTTTATAAAGATGTAAAACACCTGCCACTATTTAAATGGCCTTCTGGTTTTTAGCTTTCACTTTAAAAGTATTCCCAAAAGTAATCCTCAAACTTTGTAATCAGAATACAGTATTGGGTATATGGTATATGGTTGTAATGGAATATAGTTAAATGTTTTTGTATTTAAAATATACAGTATTTACATTTACAAAACTGATCCCAGGTTTCAACAACCAAGAACCACAGATTCAAGTTGACCTCCTTAGCTCCACAAACAGCAGCTGCTGATAGTTCCCTGTAAATAACATCAAGAAATGAGTATCCAGTATCTGATAGAAGCTTCCAACCTACTGGGATTATTTTGTTTGATGCCGTTAGACCTGAAAGCACTACAGGTTCCTGATACTCGGGAATGCAGAGCAGAGGAAGATCATACAGAATCAAGACAGGCATGGGTACAGGTACTGTCTCTAATGTACTATCTGTTCTTTTGGAGGCGACCCTGGACCCTTGGACATTCCCAAACGACGTGGAGAAATGTGCCAGAGCTTTCAAAGATTACAAGATGTGTAAAGCCTCAGTGATAACATTTTTAGGTCAGGTACGTTTTGTGGACAAAATGAAAGTGGATCTGCTCATGATTAGGGTTGCGGGAAACATAATATTTTAACAAAATGTGCAGCGTTCAAAATCGGCTTGTAAATGGTCAAGCCTTCCACCCCTGCCTGACCACTTCGCTCTGCTGCCTCGAGGCGACGGGTTACCCCGTCGCTCAGCGGTCCCTGCGGCCGATCTACACGGTCAAGGCTCTTCTCTGTTCTGGCCCCGCAGTGGTGGAACGAACTCCCCACTGATGTCAGGACAGCAGATGCCATCTTTCGCCGCAGGCTGAAAACCCACCTCTTCAGGAAACACTACCCTGACCCTTCCTCTTCAGGAAACACTACCCTGACCCTTCCTCTTAGCACTTGCCTATTTGCTTCACTTATTTGTCTCATTTGTTTAAATAAAAAATAGGTTGCTAACTTATTGCACTTTTACCTCAGCACTGGTTCTGCTCTCAGATGCTTGTTCAGGAAGGAGATGCACTTACGATTTCTGGTGACTAGTAGTTCTCTACCTACCCATGTTGAATGCACTTATTGTAAGTCGCTTTGGATGAAAGGGTCTGCTAAATGCCTGTAATGTAATGTAATGTAAATCTGGAAGATTCCTTCCCTGCATTCGACCCAACAGGAGTTTTATATGAAGCTTCTAGTAAATACTGATCCAATATGGACCATTAGAATATGTTCTTGTTATAATAGACTCATCAAATGAGTCGTGCCATGGTACACTGTGCACCCTGAGAGCCACCCCACCCTGTAAATAAATCAAGAAGGATATACCTGGCAGTTTTTTCAACCCTCCCCCAAAAGAAGCATTATCATTGTCATAATTATCATCCAGGGTATTTCTACCTCCATGTTCCCACTGGGGAAATGTATTCAGCCCACCCCAGTTAGCAATTTGGATAGGGGACTCAATTCTAATTATTAAAAATAGGGAATAGGGGACTTTAGGTATCATTTACACAAAACATCACAACACAACATCACAACAGCTGAGTGCCAGATTTCCAGTAACTAGGTTTTAATTGGCCCAAATCGTAGCTCAGTGTGTTCAATGGAAATATTTAGAATTACAATATCTTGTATTCCCCAAGGAGAAAATATGTTTTTCTCCAAACACGCCACAGAAAAGAGTGTCAAACCCTAACCCTGTGATTAAAGGCCCCAGAAATCCTCACAAAGTCACAATGCAACTTGGATGGATAGTGGAAAACTTTTAATGCTTTTTATACTGCAGTACAAACATTTCTGTGACAAACTGATACACATAACTTTTTTTGGGATAAGATGTAAATGCGAGTCTCTACATCTCTGTGTACGTGACAAGTTAAAAGTGCCACAGGACTGCCACAAGACTTTCTAATCAACCCATCATCTTGGCGGTTTTTAGGTCCAATCTGCAGTCATATCCATCTAAATTCCCTCCCCGCCAGATTGAGAAGTGATTCTTCACACCAAAAGAGAGAAGAAATAATGAAATATGTTAATAGAAAGGTAGCTGATTCAATACAATTCATTTTACTGTGAAAATCCCACACAAAAGTACCTTTAATGTTGCACTTCAACAACAACAGCGTAATGCTTCCACTGCTCTGCTCTGCATTACCCCGCTGCATCATGGTAAGTGGTCATCATTAGTGTGATGCCCCTCTGAAAGTTGTCACGGCCACTTCCACCCCCTGAGGGTCTCCTGTCACTTCTGCACTTCCTCCTCACTAGCTCACCCTCTTCCTTCCCCGCATCTCTCCTCTTTTTGACTGGGAGAGGATTTGGCTATACGACCGGATTTAAGACAGCTGTGCCGCGTGAAGGCGAAACAGAAGCAGAATACATCCCAGAAGTCAAACGATGATGCTGATGTGCCTCTGTTTGTTCATTTGTCTGTCTATATGGAGACAGAGATAGTGACAAATCAGTTACATGAGTGTGTGTGTGTGTGTGTGTGTGTGTGTGTGTGTGTGTGTGTGGTTGGGGGTGGGTTAATTCTTAGTGATAAGCGGGAACAGTTTCTAAAGAGGTCCTGGAAATGATTGATGGCTAAGGCTTTCTACAAGAATTCTTTGATGTACTTTGGACCGAGTCTGTTCATTTAAACTCAAAGTATTTGCCACATTCACAGACACAATATAGAGAATACCAATGACAAAGAGCAACGGAGCACAAAGCCCGAAGAAATGAAAATAGCTGGCTGAATGTGCGGTGTTCTTTGAGGTGGCTGAGGGAGTAATTTCAAACATCCCCCGTAGGTTCACACCAATTTTGAGTTACAAACACCTTTTTTTTTTGGGGGGTGGGGGGGTGGGGTGGGGGACAATTCAGCCATTCTCCCTCACTTGCTCATTGTGGCTCAGGTCAGTCGCTAAAACACCATCAAACCTAAAGCCGGGAGCCAGTCAAGCACGACAAACTCTGCAACAATTTTCACCCCATCTCATCTGGGCTTCCATCTCAGTAATTATACATTTCTTGCTTTCTAACTCCCCCCTTCTCCTCCCCCCCCCCCCCCCCCTCTCTTTCTCTCTCCCCGGGTTGAGAGTGTACAAGCCCATCTGTGTGTTTTGAATAGTCTGTGTAGATTGTTGGCGTAGAAAACACTCACTGGCTCAGGCAACCACAGTGATATAGCATTCCTTTTGTCCTCGCAGACTCTCCCTCGCTCGCCGCATCCACATCAGATATTCTTTTATAGCCGTCTCAAAGGGAAACGGGGAGGGAGGCTGCGCCGCCGAGCATTGACCCACACTGAATGCAGACGCTCTCTTCTCTCCACCCTGCTCTAATTCCTAATTTTACACACAGTCGTACACGTATACACACACACGCACATGGAGGCACTGCTCAAAACACACACGCTCCCCCATTCACCACTGACGCAGCTACGATCGACCCACAGTGCTCGTCTTCTTTCTCGTCTTTTTTAGCCTCGCTTGTTCAAATGAAGTGCTCAGTGGAGAGAGTGACAGGGGCTGGGTGGCACAGTGTGGGGCCTTTTATAGTTGCCTTTTTTGAAAGTATTGTATTTTTATTGACCATAAAAAGGACATATGAAGTGTATTTTCTGTCATGAATGTGGCCCACAAATACCACGTCAAGTTCAACTCGTTGGGCAAGTGATGGAGTTATTGACTTCATGTTGCTTTCGTGATGCATTGATGGCGGCGTTGTTGCCTTTTTGGATTGAAATAATGAGGTCAGAGAAAACGGGGCACGGGGCTATCACATGAGACTATCACATGATGAGACTCCTGCACACATTATTTATGTAGGAGATTTGAAATGGTGTCTGACTTAACATTTTGTGCTGCCATCATAGCATCACATCAAATAGCTCTCTGATCGTTCCTGGTTGCCGGAGGAGCTCAGATGTGCCACAGTATGGAATCAACTCGTATTTAGTGTTCCAACAGAAAGACCATTCCCCCTCTAAGAGACAGAAACTCAGGGCTCTATTTTCGTATTTTCTGTGATGGCGCATGGCGGGGCTTTGTGTGTCGGCGAAGTGGCATTTTAGTGGCATTTTTTCCAGGTTTTTTCCTCACCTGTGCCTGTTATGCGCATAAGTGGGTGGGCGCAGTAGGGGGTGTGTCAGAATCGATCAATCAGCATGGTGCAATTTTGGTGTCAAGGACTGTAGGGATTTGACTCAGACTGTCAAAAGTGCACGTAGCAAGGTGCAGGTGGGTTCTATGCTATTTTATTTTCATGGCTTTACCAAGGGATTTTTCACTCTAACTATAGACACATGGCATGGAGGTGTGAATGATTGAACAGTATGCCTCATGAAAAATTTCAGTATCTCCATGACTATTTTTTTCTTCATAAAAGGCTTAGTGATTGGTTAACTAGGCCGTGTATTCGCTCATGGTGGTGATTCGGTACCAAACACAAAGACATCAGTTTCCTCTTGGGAGAAGCTTTTGTGATGAGACGCTGCAGACCGTTCTCTTCCATCACCAAATTGTCAGAGTGCTGTGGTGCAGAGTGCACTGCTTTTAAAGGGGAGGGTTGAATTGATCGGTCATATGCTCACCACACCTACTGATAACGTACTTTTCCAACCTATTTTCCAATTGCGCTGCAGGTGAGCCATGCGCCATGAAATGACCAAAAGTCTTTGACTGCGCTTTGTTCTGTGCACCACTAATTCATGAAAACAGAGCCCTCAAACTTCATCAACAGAAAATCCACGGAAAAAGAAACAGATGAATTGGCCAGAGGAAGGAAGGAAAGCAACCTTCTCTGAGCCTGCGAGATGAAGAGCACTCCAAGATGAGAAAGGATGATGAGGAGCGATGCAGACAGTTAGAAGTAAAGCTCTACTGCTAACGTTACTGTAAGCAGTTGCTGTGCTTTCTCAGTTGAGTATTTGTTTGGGGCAATCAATTGTAATAGATATACAGTAATAATGTCACCAAATGTTTTATAGAGCATGTTAGATATCGGTGGAATTATTGTAGTATATTGTTTTAGGACTGAACACTTCTAATGATAAAAAAGGCAATAAAGGCTGCACTTCAAGTCTCAAGTCAATAATTTTCAAGCCTCATCCAAGTAATTTTCATTTTTTCAAGTCAAGTATATCTATCTCCGTAGATATATCTTAGTTTTCTTCTCTCTCTGTAACACTATGAATGTGTAAGTATTTGTTTCCTAAAAAACTCTACGTATGAACTTAAAGGGGATGCCAGACTTTCCCTGCACACTCGGGAGAATGTGTGTGTGTGTGCGTGTGGGAAATAAAATGTGTGTTTGCATTGATTGTGCATGACTTCACACTTACTCACAATGTTTGTGTGTGTTCAATCCGTACGTGTTCTTTCTCTCTGTGAGGACTGCTGGGTATCATTGTCTTCGACTGCTGCTGGAACGACTTCTGTGGTTCCCCGTGCACTGGCTGAGACGACAGAAGGGACTGCTGTATGACAACCTATTGATGTTTGGATGATCTGAGAGGACAGTCTCTGTCTCTGCTCTGTGTGTATGTGTGTGTGTGTGTGTGTGTGTGTGTGTGTGTGTGTGTGTGTGTGTGTGTGCAGGAAAGTAAGTGGGTTTGAGAAAAGAGAAGAGAATTATAGATGAGTTGGTGTTGAATAGCACTGCTACTGGGGACACATGCCTAATCCACGACACGCTTGTTTTAAAGTACAATGTACAACGTGGGCTCTTTGTCACTCATACCTCAATAGGAGCTAATACCTCATAGATTGTTTCTCAATCAAGGAAACCTTTTATTGTATCACAATGTATCACTGACACAGGTTTCCAGTGGTTCAGGAAATCTACCCTAAACTTCAAATCTCTCAGCGAAATCACCACATTTGATGAAAATGCTCATGCTATGCTATGCTCACGTATGCCATATAAGTTGGTCATGGTATTTGAAGAGAAATGTTGACCACATCCTCTGTGAAAGGATGCCTATATAGTACAAACACGTACCACAGGCATGGGAGCCACTTGGAATTCTGGCCCCATCTGGGATATGTCAAGAATATTGAAGGTCAGCCCTAATAAGATGGTATGAAATTAGACATATAGAGCTATTGCCTTTTGTAAGGAATGATATGTGATTGGTAAATTGTTAAGAGCAATGCATAAATTAGAGTTATAGGATAACTAAATAATTGGAGTTGAATAGAGTAATATTAGGCCCATATGAAAACTAGAATGTCCGGAGAAAGAGGAACTAGAATGTACGGAGAAAGGGGAAGTAATAAATAAGAGACTCAGATAGAAATCGCTGTGTGATTACAAGTTAAAGCAGAATGATAAGAAATGCACGATCAGAAATCTATGAAAGTAATGTGTGGAGTGTTGAAATAACCATAAATCATTAATATGTGAAACTAGGGTGATTTGTTACAATACTGTGTAGAATGGAACCAGGCCATGGAAAGAAGTACACTTGTATGTGTCAGGCCTAGGAAGATAGGAAGAATGAATTACTGTAACAATGTGTGTATTAACAAAAAGAAACACATGAAAGAAGTAATGAAATACTAACATCGATATGTGATTGTTGAAATGATCATTGTGTGATAAAAGATGTGTGACTCGAGCTGGTAGTTCCAGCCGAGCATAATGTAATGTCGACATAAGATGCATACTGAAGAAACAGATGTTAATGTAAGGTCAGAGTTTAGAAGGACATTGGGTGTTGGTGGCTTAATGACTAAGCAATGTTTTAACTGTCAAATGACTAAGCAAGGTTTTAACTGTCAAACTAGTGATGACGAGCTTAATAAAGTTCATTGACCGAGAATGGGAGAGAGAGAGAGAAATGAAGGGGCTGGATATTCTGAAAAGGATGGACATTCTGACATGTAACGTGAGATACCTCAAAATGGTATAAAACCTGAGTAAATGAGGAACTCAAGGTTGATTCTTCGTTGGTTCTTTGCGGATTCATCCAAGGCCTCAAGCTGAAGAGACTCTGCATCCGAGGAGAGGGGACGGAGCGACTCCGGACTTAGTGCAATTTCTGTACTCCGTAGCTTTGGACTTAGTGCAAAAACGGCACTCCGTAGCTCGGGACTTAGTGCAGATTTTGGACTCCGGAGTAGATAGGGAAGTTCATAAGAAGAAATCTTTGCAAGATTTAGAATAGAGCCAACACAAAGACGGATCATCCAACAACCCAAGCTTGCAAGGTTTAAATTAGACTCTTCGAACTTTCTTTGCTCACCCTGTCGACTGACCGGACAATTGCAACAAGAAGAACTACTCCCGCCTAAGCCACCGGCACGGGTCTCTGAGACTCAAGCCGAGGGTTAGGAGGGCACTCCGGCCAGCGACAAAAGGAGGAATAAGGCACGGCCAGCTGAGTTTCTCGCTCTCTCTCGTCCTCTATTTTTATAATGACACAGACACCCATGTCACAGCTCCGCCAGTGAGTACTGTTATTAACTAGGATTAGATTTATTATTTTATAGCGCTTATTGTTTAAAATCAGAATCACGCTGTATGACATGCTCTTGCTTAAAGCCTTTTAATAAAGAAATATACATCTAAATTAAGGAAGTAGTGGACATTGAATGTATGAGTTTTCCATGGTAGTAAAATGTTAGGTATTTGAGTTTGAAATAGCATCACATGGTTTTAACAGGTTTCTCTAGCCAACTAAATGTAACCGACCCTTGGGGCTTTACCTAGCCACTTAACCAAGACCCCCTGGCATTTACCAAGTGCACTGATCATTTAGAGGAGAGCTGCCGTTAACAGACGTGACTGTTGGTATCGTTGGGCTCTAGTGCTATTTAGCTCGACGGTATTATCAGAGGACGAAGGGTAGGCGTCTGGACGTAGGCAGTGAGGTAGCCAGGCGAATCTCCTCGCCACCAGCTTAATTAGTTCAAGTATCTTAGTTGAGTTATACTCATTAGGCATAGGACTCGGACCCTTTAATCGGAGAGCTGGTCCAAGTAGACACTTCTATCTAACCATAGAGGCAGATACTTCGGGGATCTAACAGATAACATATCACACTGGAGCCCTCCCAGCATGCACTGGGCAGAAGAACACCCAGGACAGGTCTCCAATCCATCACAAAGCTACAAAACAATGTTTTTGCGAGGGTACAATTATGTAAGTGTATAATTAGCCTACATGAAAAAGTTCCAGGTGCTGAGATAATACAGGAGCAAGATGACAGGGTTTTATTGATCTTAAGTTAATCAATAGTTGTTAACATGGTAGGATGGCAAATCATGTTAACGCTGAGAGTACTTATTTCATCTCTGAGGGAAATCTTGTTGTCAGTGTTTGAACGTTTCTAACATTAAAAATAAACTCATACTAAGCTCACCTCCCTATGATGCTGTTGAACCTTTCCTCATGGGGTGGGGGAAGGGGGGGGGGGGTGCTGCACGGGAATCTCCTGGGACATTTTGCCTCAGTCAGAATATAATTTCTGTCTTTTCTCTCTTTTCTGTCTTGAAACCCAGATTTAGGAATTGGAGGAGGCATGATGCCAGAATGCTGTTGTCGCCATTAAGGTCAAGAACGACACCCAGTGCAGGGACGACAGCGCCATTACAGCTACCATGGACGATAACTACCACTTGAGTTGAGGAGAGTGGAAGCTGCCCACCTGCAGTCACAACCTGAAATGAAAACAGAGAGGAGATGCGCCTGTACACACAGCAAACTCAGTTGTTTACTCCCACACAGACAGACACACACCAGCATGAATGAACAGTTGCACACAGACACACACAACCTAAATTGCCATCGGCAGGAACTGGAACTAGCGCTAACTAAAAATCACTGATAATGACAGAACGAATAGAATTTGCCTCTCTGATCGCATCAGGAAGACATCCAAAGAAAGGGATGCTGTGCGGCAGTACATATGGTGCAAGGAGATCTGATAAACAATACAATGCAAGCCGGTGTAATATTTTATGTTAGCAGAAGCACCTTTAAATCATATCTGGCATGAATTGAGGGCCAGTGTAGGGAGCATAGGTGTTATTTGGTCAGCCTTTCTTGTTTCGGTCAAGATTGTGGCAGCAGCATTTTGTACATGCCGAAGATGTTTAATGCACACAGTTACTGTGTCCAGCTGGCCCGATAACCAACATCTCTGTTTTGTCGGTGTTGAGCAGCAGGAAGCATTGAGCATCATCGGTCGTTCAGGAGCAGTCATTCAGTTGAACAGGTATATAGAGTTGAGTGTTGTCAGCATAGAAATGAAAATGAATGCCACATTTACATGATGATAATTTTGTTTGAAGGTAGCATGTGGATAGAGATTAGCCATGGGTCCAGAAGTCTTGTGGTACAAAATCCACATCCCAATACTCTGAGGTCATATTGTTGTGGAAGTTGCAAGATGCATAATTTTCGAATAGATACCCAAACCACGAAAGGTTTGACATCCGTCTGTAGTTCTGAGAGACTTCTGGATCATTTTTGGTTTTTTTTTAGTAGTGGCTTAATCACAACTGTTTTTCACAGCTGTGGAGGCATTGATTATTATTATTATTATTATTATTATTATTATTATTATTAAGCATGGTCATAAAATTTGAAATTTGGCCACTACTTACTTGGAAAGAGTATTTAGGGAAACATACACAAACTGTGAGAATATGCAAACAACATAAAAAAAACACCAAGTGAGCTATCCAAGTGAAAACACATTTAAAGCCCGACACTCCACCGGCTAAATGATTTTCTACATAATTTAGGGTGTGTTCCAGCTGGTGGATATTGTGGGCATGATGATATATGACAATTTTACTGCAAATTGTATAAATGCTTAATTGCAACACGACAGAAAAATAATTTATCATGTTTATCAAACATAAAACTTCTAAACATCTTCCAAACTTTTCACTCCTATACTGCGATGATGATGATGTCAATTGGAGAAATTAAAATCCATCCTTCCCCCTATTTCTGTAAATACTATTAATTCAGTCTGAAAGCCTGCAACTATCCATGTATCCACTTTTTTAACCACATTTGCCATTAAAGCAGAGCAACTTCCCTTTATTCTTCACCGTTATACAAAGAGAATATAGAGGTAAGTTCCAGGTAAGTTGTCTTTGTAGTTGACTACTATTAGGAGTAGCATGTTACTCCGAGTTAGCTGCTAAGGAGGGCTTACACTGTGGACATCAATGAAAAAGCAAACACTTTAAAATGAGCAGCCAAGTCTTCTTCTTTAACCAAAGCTTTGTTACATTATTAATGGTCACCCAGAGCATACAGAGGAGGTGGAAGAGAGGTGAAAGAAGACCAAAAGAAAAAAGAAAGAAAGAAAGAAAGACACAAAGAAAGAAAAGCAAAGAGAAAGAATACTCATCTTAGACTCATTCAACCTCTCTCTCTCTCTCCCTCTCTCTCTCTCTCTCTCCTGTCTGTACTCGCCCTGTAAGCCTCACAGAGTCTGGTCTGTGCCACCCAAATCCAGCATACCTGAAGCTAGGAGCTATTTAAGCACCCTGTGAATTATTCAGAAACCGCAGCAGCGTGCTGAACAAACTCTAAAATTGATTGTACCTGAACTTTTTATATCTGGTCATGTACAAATCCCCCCCCCCCCCCCCCCCCCCGTCCCCAATTTCTCTCTTTCTTTTTTTTCACCTTGTGTACTCACTTCATGCATTATGGAGACATCAGAAACAAGGACCACTGTAATGTGTAACACTACCAAGTGAGATTAATACTTAACGAGTGGGATGGAGACAGACAGTTGCACATGTCGGCCCTTGTCTCGCACTTTCTCCAATCCAGATAGTTTATGCATTAGAATATCAGGCCTGAAGCGCGGGAATGAAAAATAGGTCAGAGTCTGAGATACAGTGTGAGCTCCAAACGGTTTCAGTGGAGAAATCTTCCTATTGATCTATTGCCGTCAACTGCGATTCACAGGGTGTAAATGATATGTGATGGGAGCTGAATTTTTTTCTGGCTGCGTGTGAAATATCTCTTTAGCCATGCACGTTATTATTCCCTAAATGGAGCTTTATTAATAAAGGAGCGATTTGAGAACAGAGCAGATATGTTATCACAATAACAGCAGATGAGCTGTGTTTGCTACTTCCACACCTCTCACGCCTTTGTTCTCTGACCCAGTTTGCTCCCGCCTCCCTCTGCTCAACCTCCCACCTCAGGGGCAGCCTCCTTATGGCCCACGAGCCTTCATACACAAGTGGTGCAAACACTAACTCTCGAAGCTAATTCCTCTTTATTTCCCCTGAGTGCAGTGGTGAAGCCTGATACCCAATCAAAAAAAAAAAAGATGTCTTGGACCTTTAAGCTGTGTCCATTCGGCCTCACACTGTCAACATTATTGCTCGGCGCTGCTCTACGATGAATCAGGAAGTTTTATTGCTATACTGTCAGAAAGTATCAGCCCGCAAGATCATATCGTCTTTCAAGGCTCAAAATTGAACAAAACACCAAGGAGCTACTGCCATTAAGTTAGTCAAGTGCAGCTCCATGAACTTCAAATCGCTGGATATATCGCTACCACTTGCTGTATGAGGAGTGAGTAAGAGAAACCTTTTTATCCAACTTTAAACACCAAGTTCTGTGACGTGATTCCTATCGAGAGTTGGTAGAGTCTCACCTTCTCGCTATATCGCTACAGGCTGACAGCTATCTCCAGCTGACAGACAGGTTCAGGGGGGGATGCTTTCACTATGCACATCACATCCATCCATCCATCCATCCATCCTTCCATCCATCCATCCCTTCCTTGCCATCCATCTCCCCCTCTTCGTGTCAGATTCAACAGTTGTCTGGAGGAAGGCTTGGAGCACAGTAAGGAATCTGTAAGTCAGCATTGGCAAAGCTATAAAAAATGGATGTGTTTTTTGCGATGCGCTCCAGGGAGATGGCGATCACACCGTCTTCCAAACAACTTCCTCTTTGGAGAACAAAGGGTATTGGTTTAAGGAATGTGGACGACGGCGTCCCACTCAACCTCAAAAGATGGAGAATTTGGTGCTGTATGAACGGCGCTGGTCTGTTGCAGTACCCATCTATCTATCTATCTATCTATCTATCTATCTATCTATCTATCTATCTATCTATCTATCCATCTAGCCATCCATCCATCCATCCATCCATCCATCCATCTATCTATCTATCTATCTATCCGTCTATCTGTCTATCTATCTATCTATCTATCTATCTATCTATCTATCTATCTATCTATCTATCTATCTATCTATCTATCTATCTATCTATCTATCTATCTATCTATCAATCTATCTATCTATCTATCTATCTATCTATCTATCCATCTATCTATCTATCTATCTATCTATCTGATCTTTAATTTTACTTAATTTCATTTGAGTATCGGCTGCTGTTTTTTCATAATTGAGGATGTCAGTTTCAGATTCAATAATGAAGAAGAGGTGTTTTGTGAATTCAGCGCGAGTATCAGGTTCGTGAGAGGGAGAGAGTGTGTGTGTGTGTGTGTGTGTGTGTGTGTGTGTGGGAAACGTCTGTGGGGGCTTATTACACGGAGTGAAGCAAACTACTAAGTCCATAACCATCAACAGTTTGAAAAAACGAGCACTGAGCGTTCTGAGCAGTGCAGCATGTTGATGTGCCGCTGTTGTTGTGAAGAGATGGTGTGCGCTGTATTTAAGGTCAGAGTGAGATATACACAAGTCTCAGGAAAAGTCACGACCATAGATGTGTCTGTGAATGCAATCGGAGATTTCTCAGTAAATGCTTGTTACAGGTTAATTACAATGTGAACATAAAAGGGCAGCTTGATTGCTAGGACGTTTAGATGGTTTTACCACTAGACCACTGCTGTTGTCAATATTTGAACTCCCTGCTGCAACGGCATCCGTGGCCAGAACGTACAGCGTGTGCTCTGAACACTTTGAGAGTGTGATGCTGCAAATAAACAAACACGAATCTGTTTGTGCTTTGCGTTCACAAACACTCCAGTTTCACTCCACTAACGAAAATGAAATGATAGAAATGGAGCTGATGAGGACAGTGTGAATTTATAAATGAACTGTTAAACTTGTGTTTCATTTATTAAATAACTACTTTATGATCAATGATTTCTTGATTTGAGAAAAGCACTTACTGGAATGTATGTTGACGTGATACCAAATCAATCAGGTTTTTTTTATTTTTTGATCCCAGCAGGAAGTGGGCGAAGGCCCGGGCACTATCTATCATCTCATGGCGCTCTACCAGCGGGGGTCTGTAGTTAATGTGAACTAACACATTCATGTATCAAACATAAATCTGCATCTGCATCACATAATGACTACACACAGTTTCTGAAAGTCATCAAAAGTTAAAGCAGGAAGCAACTAAATTCTGTTGTTCAAAAGGTAGTCATGAAAATTGTATTCATGTTGATGTCAAATTTTATATTCAAGTTGTTTATGAGTGTCACTCAAATATTGCGGGCCAAATGAGCCCCCCATCTCTCATGTGGTACTGAAGCTGTGTGTGGTGATGTAACGTGGCTTCATCATTTGTATTCAGCCAGTAAAATGCAGTAAAATTGAATGAGATGAAATTAAATGAAGTTAAATGTTATTAAATCAAATCAAATCACATCACTTTTTTAAATGTGAACACCTCATGCATGTAGGAAATGCAAAGATTAATGAAAATAATTTACTATAACTTTTAAATGTCCTAGATATGAATCTCAGATCATCAAACTGAGAGGTAACACAACAGGCATGAATTGCACATCCGAGGTCCGCTGGTCTAAACCCTGGGGCTTCAAACAGGTTCACCCAAGGGGCCGACTGTATCAAGCTGCCTGGGGCCTCGGGGCCTGTTTCATGTTTTCGCTATCAGCTGTTTGACCCCTTTGACATCCACCCAACATACCCCCCCTAGAGAAATGGCAGTAAAGTACGATGGTGTTGACAGATACTAAAGTTATCATATATCATATCATTGTTATGACCGCCCAGCTCATGTGTGTTGCTTGTTTTAAGAAGATTTCCCATGGGCAATCGTGAGATTCGCACAAGCTCAGGCCACCGGACCCGGCGTTGAGTCTCCCTGCCCTCAACCTGTAATCTCTCTGAAACTAAAGCCAGTCCACGTCGCAGTGCATCCGATGTGTGAATGTGCTCACCAGACCAGGAGAAAACCAAGAAATGAATAAATAAATAAATAATAATAATAATTCTTCAAGGCCTCAGTGTCTCTTTTTCATGTGCAGGTCTGGGTAGAGAGATGCCAAGATGTTGCTAATGAACACAAGCCTTTTCATGACTACTCAACGAACTGATTAGCCATTCCTTTTCTGCATTTGAAGCCAATCAAAGCGGCTGACAGAGCTTGATACTTCCTCCTGTTTTTTTAAATTTTGTTTTCAATGATGTTCAGTGCTGCTGATACTCTTGGGGGGACAAGTCAACTATTTTCCCACCACTCCCCCTGAAGAGCAGGACACAGGAGCAGTGAAATAACAAATAGAAACACTCGGTGGGGTCTCTTGGCGTTTGGCACGTGCCTCCATAATAGCTTATTAGACTTGCAGGCTGCTAAATGATGGCTCACAGTGATGATGAGAAGCCGTCATTCCCTTTAATTAGGGAAAGTGCATTCATCTTCTGGTATGTTCTCTGCTGGTGCTGGGTGCTCCTTGGGGATACTCCTACTCTTAATTCCTCTCGCCTGCCTCCCCTAGCTGTTGTAAGACGATGTAAGAGCAGAGGTGCACATAGTAACACGCTGCTTTGCCAGGGTAGCAGCCAGGGCCAAAGATGAGGGGCACCAGGGTGGCGTAGTGATGAGGGAGACCGTCCTTTAATCTCCCACGACAGCAAGCACTGAAGTGTCCTTAAGAAACTGAAATCCTTACCACCTTCAGGGATGCAGTCTGCTGTTGACTGTGCGCTCTTACCTCCCCTTGTATCCCTTGTAGAGTTGTTGTTTGTAAAATACTGTAAAGCTTGGCCTTCACTGGCTTTCTAAAGACATTAACCCTCCCACTGTAACCACTGGCCCGGTGACACGTTCATTCATTTTGATTAGACAGACAAAAAACATCCTTTACTTCCTTTCCTTCTTGCTTATTGTCGATGTCTTGCAAGGTAATTGGACAAAATCCAGGGGTTTTAAACCCACCACCCCTGGATAGCTACACCACCTGATGCATGCACTGATGCTGGATAAGATACAAGCCTCCGCCTGCACCCAAGGAACATTTCTTATTCATTCATATTACTGCAACATTAGATTTGCACCATTTAGTACTGTAACTAGCCCATTCACAGAATACCCAGATGAATGACAGACAGTTAAAGTGTATCACCTCGGGATGATGATGGTGTAATTGTTTATTTTGCCAGCCATGTAATTGAAATTTGTAAACTGTATGTCCTCATAATAGATACTACTGTTTTTACTGTTGTGTTACTGTGTACAAAAGTACTACAGACTAGACTAGGGGGCTAGTAACACCATACAATGTCTAGACATTACAAGTACAATGTAAAGGAATTGTCTTGGTGACATTGATGCAGACATATTGACAGACAGCAGATTTTATATATACACACTACACATATATGCAATGTTCAAAAACGCTGTGCAGCAGGGAGGAAAGTATCGTGAATAGTGCATCTGTCCCATAAGCAAACCTAACCTTTCCAAGTATTCAATATATTTGTGTTTAAAAACCACATCATGTTCCAAAATCTTTGATGCTTTGTCGGAGCACCAAGAGTCTGAAAACATCTTCATAACATTCTGCTTCATTTGTAAATGTGCTTCTCTTTGCATACCCGCTGCTTAGTTGCCACTAAAATTTGGGGTTCAATTTAAAGACGGACACAGACTCCTACCCCTTTGAAATGCCACAAAACCTGACCGGCATTGGCATATCAAAACCCACAAAAACACAGTGAAAATACACAACATATTAGCAACAGAGATGTCTATTTCCAACAGAGTTTGATCTTCAAGTGTCTCCTCCAATGAACATGATCCTCCGACAAAATGAAATCTCGTTTTTCTTTTTGATGAAAGGGAAATTGAATTTTCCAGAACGCTTTTGCCTGGTGGGCAAGGCGGAGCAGAGACATGGCTGAGACTTGGGTTCGGTAAACATTTTCATCGCCGAGACCTTCTGGAAAACGTGGATGAGGGATGCAACCCCGTGTCTCATTACGGCGCTAAACCACCTGGATAAACAGAGTGGCTTTGCACCAGAATGGATTGCTCTTGTATCCACCGCTCCCTGCGTTTCCAATAAAGCGGCGCACAGGCAACATCTTATTCACACACACACACACACACACACACACACACACAGCTGTTCTCTGGCCTCTGTCCAACCCTGTGTGATTTCCGCTGCACGGTTCAGCTTGTCTTTGATTACCCTGCATAAACAAGCACATTTTTTCCGAAGAAACTGGAACACTGACGGTTGCTGGTTCACATCCCACGTGGCCCAGCATGGCCCCCGCTGTGGGGCATTGTGTTGAACTGGGCAACCGAGTTGGAGGAACTACTAAATACTACATGTAAGCAATATCGCATTGCTCTCGGCTCCAACACCTGCCAAAATGAGAAACCTTACTGCAAAATCAGCACTGTCAGACTCTAGCGGTTGAAATATCCACGCAGTATCAGACAAGCATAGTTAGGCCAAGAGTGGGAAGATAGCTAGATAGATAAAGAGAAAGAGGAATAAGTTAAAAATTCAGAGTGCTTATGTAGGATAAAGGTGCAGCTCCTCTAACTCTAGCCGCACATCACTATCATTACCAAAGCATGCTGGGATGTGGTACTGATGAGCCAGAGCACTCCAGACTTTCTCCTCCAACACACATAAAAGCCGAAGAGGATTAATCTTTCATGGCAAAAAGGTGCCACAGTCTGAACTGCCAGGCAGCGGCGGCGATGTCTCACGCCTGAAAACCCCGGGACCTCTGCTGTTTGTAAGAAAGTCTCTCACCACAACCTCCTCCTCTTCACGCTGGGCTGAAATATTGATCGCCGCTTGTGTCTGTATTCAGGTCAGAGTCGTACCACAAAGCAGTGACATGCCTCTCCAAGTCCTCCAAGTATCAAAAAAGTTGATATTATCGCAGGCCGGGCCGTGCCATACATACTGATGGCGGTATTAGCTAGGTAAAGCTGGGTGCAGGTCACGGTGTCCTGCAATATGCTACCTGCCTAATTCTGAAATGTAGGATTGATGCGCACTGCAGGGTTTTGTGAACTTACATAAAAACTGCAGTCCTAGCCCAGTGGTCAGGGAGTTCAGGGGAAGTCTGAGGAAAACGGCTATAAAAACCTTCCACAGATTAACAAGATTTAAAATATCGTCAGTATCTTGCGTTATGCACCCGCCTGTAAAGAAATGAATTATGTTTTGCAGTATTTCACCATTCTTGTAGCATTAAAATTGCATTGCTGCCAGTTTCAGTGCTTCAAAACACTGTCATGTACCATTGTGAGGAAAAGCTTGTGAGCCCTTTTGAATTACTTACACTATAAATGTATAAATGGCTCCTAACATCTTCATCTCAAACAGATAAACACAATGTGATTCAACAAATAACACACACACAGGAATTTGTACGTTTACATGTCTTTATTGAACATATTATTCAAACACTAACAGCTTGAATTGGAAAAGATATGTGAACCATGATATTTAATAACTGGTGGAACCTCCTTTAGCAGCGATAGCATTTCCTGTAGTTGCTGATCAGACAGTTAGGAGGTATTTTGGACCATTCCTCCTTACAGAACTCTTTCAGTTCGTTGATATTTTTGGGATGTCTTGCATGAACGGCTTGCTTCACGTCATGCCACAACACGTCAATAGGGTTAAGGTCAAGGCCATTCTGTTGTAGATTTGCTTTTGTATTTGGGGTCATTGTCGTGCTGCATGACCCAACCTCTTCAGATCAAGGACCATGATATTCTCCTGGACAATTTCCTGACACAATTTGGAATTCATCGTTCCCTCGATGATTGCAAGCAAAGCAGCCCCAAACCATGATGCTCCCTCCACCACGCTTCACAGTTGGGATGAGGTTTTACTGTTTGCCATGAAGTTCAATTTGTGTCTCACCTGGATGTTCCCAGTAGCTTTGTAGAACATCCAGGTGGTCTTTGGCAAAGTTAAGATGGGCAGCAATGTTTTTTTGGTGGAGAGCAGTGTTTTTCCTCCGTGGTATCCTCCCGTGAACATCACTCTGGTTTAGTGTTTTTCTTATTGTGGACTCGTGGACACAGATGTTAGAGCTCAAGAGATGCCCGCGATCTGCTTTGTCATCTACTTGACTGTTGCGCGGCGTGCTCTTTGCTGGATACGCACTCCAAAGGAGAGTAGCAATGGCACTGAATGGTCTCTATTTGTATACAATCTGCCAGTAGACTGATGGAGGATAAACAGTCTTTTCCGACCTCATGAACACTTATGAACACTTCTCTGGAGAGCCTCGGAAATTTATTTTCAACTTCAACAGATCTATATTCGTTTGGGAGAGCAGACTCTGTTGGTACACTTTGTTGGGTTTTCATATGACAGGACACCTCTAGCCCACACCTGAATGTCATCTCATTGATTGGATCACCTGACTTCAATTACTCCCTTTCATAGAAGTCATTATCCCAGAGGGTCACTTACTTTTTCTAGCTGGGCTGTTAATGTTTAAACAATATGTCCAATAAAAAAGGTGTATGTAAATGTATAGTAATGTAATGTAAAAGTACATTTTGTGTGTGTGTTAAACGTTTTCTTGTAACTCATATCAGGTGGCATGACTATAATTGTTTTGCTTAGAAACTACAGATGACCTCCATCCATGTCATATATTCACAGATATAATCAGTTCAGTTTCAAATACATAAATGTGTGTAGTATACAAACGGATAGACATTTTTCAGCCTGCTAGTTTATATATTATGTTTTCCTGTCTTGGTAGAAGGACACAAGATAAAGGAAAGTACATTTGGCGACAATTTCTTTATTAACCCAGCCTGCCATGGTACGCTGAAGAGACAGCAGAGAAAGAACGGAAGGTCACTGGAGAGCGTGTGTTATGTTAGTTGTACTCGCCTCGCCGCAATCGTGAGCAAACATCCTTTTAGCATGCACGCTGTGCTCAGCCTTCGCATCAGGAAATATGCTTGTGTCTATACAAATGTTTACACACAAGCATATTTCCTGATGCAAACTGTTTTGTTTTGAGGCATCAGAAAAGGTTCCTTCTGATCCCTACTTTGTTTTGCGCCACGCCAAGGCCTTGAAGACACCTCACCCAATCTACCGACAACTGGAGACCCCCCACCCCCCCCAACCCTCCCACCATGCAAGGTTTGGTATGTTGTGCAGGTTATGAAAATATCCCCAGTGGTCGGAAGAAAAAGGGGCTTGCTGAAAGATTCATGGAACCCTCGTTCAACAGGCGTTTCCATGGCAACACAACTGTCTCTGGCTAAAAGAACCGAAGGCCTCAATACAGACGCAGTTCCACTGCCTCAAAGACCCTTTGATTTCTGTGTACACAGAGAAATGCACGCACACACACACACACACACACACACACACACACACACACACACACACACACACACACACACACACACACACACACACACATACGAACGCACACAAATCCTTGTTTTGTTCTAATACTGCTTCATAAAATGCCTGTGCTCATTTCTCACCCCTCTTGGAAATCGGCTTAATCTCATTCTTGCATTGCAATAAACACTTTACTTGATTACTAACAACTCAACGGCAAAGGTGCTTTTCCTCATCGGAATTCAGCGAAGGATTTAAATAGATTTATGTCGTTATACAACTGGTTGAACATAATTGCTTTGATGTGAGGTGTTCGGGTGGATGTGGGCAAATCGTGGGCAAACACACACACAGATACACAAATATGCTTTCCTCCATCCAGTGGGTGGAAATCCATTTTTTCCCAAATGAAGACGATACTATCCCACTTCATCTCTCCTCAAAAATGCCCCCTTTGCCATCCGCACTCACAGGCGCCGCACCGTCCACCCACGGTGTATGGATCCCTCGTTTCATGAATAAAGCATCCTCCTAAGTGAAACGGTTTAGTGCACAAGTAGACAAGGCAGAGGCATTATCATTACAGCATCTCATCGCTCCCAGCTAAGATTTGGATGAGGTCTCGCCGCATCTCTCCCTCGCTCGCACGGAGACACACCGATGGGGGCCTCTCCGCTCAATATCTGTTTACCGAATGTACACGCTGAATAATAAAACGCTGAATAGGCCTAGTGCCCTGTGAGAGTCGACAACCAAATACTTGAAATAACAAGATGCTCGGCATTATTTAAGCGTGTGGAATATGGATGGAAGGCATTGAACTTGGAGCTTGGACGTCTTGTACCTCTTGACAGATATAATTTGTGAAGTGATTTGTGATGCTAACATGCAGGTGTAGCAGCTCTCTAAACAGGCTGCCACGTCTCTTCAGGTGCCCTTGCCCTTAGCTCGCCTCTGTGATTCAACGTCTACTAGCGAGGTGTTAAAAACTGTAGACAGCAGGGGCAGGAAGCAGTGGGCAAAATAAAGAATGGAGTGCATGCGTAAGTAGCAAAAAGGTTTCAGGTTTTTTGTTCAGCTGCCACCGATTGGTCCGCCTTTACTTTTGTGATTGATCGCAAAAAAGAGGCCGTCCTGTAGACATTTTTTATCCTTACTTCACTTTGTTGAGTTTTGTCTGGAGGCCATTCACCTGACGGGCCTTGAATGAAAGTTCAGTACACACACACACACACACACACGCGCGCGCAAACACACACACCTGTGCCCAAATAGCTCTGCTTTCTGTTCTGCACAACACAGCCATCCTGAATCTCACTGGAGGGATTAAGAGATTAGAGGATAGTGTGTGTGTGTGTGTGTGTGTGTGTGTGTGTGTGTGTGTGTGTGTGTGTCTGGGTGTATGTGTATGATGATATTGCGTGGGTGGGACGACACATGGCTAAACTGTCTGTAAATGGGCTCTTTTAATTGCAGGCTGACGACAGTTTGTGTGTCCGTGTGTGTTTTTGTTGACACATTTGATGTTTGATGATTTACTGATGATGATGATGATTGATGATTCACAACACGACACAACATATCGTTCGATCGTGTTTTTAACGATCTGCCAAAATATATGTGTATCTCTGCTTCTCCACACCGCCCAGTGTATGTTAGCATGATTTTGTTAGTGTGTGTGTGTGTGTTAATGTCCCTTCAAAGAATAGAAAACCCTGACCAGTGGTGACTTTTGTGAGGACTGTTTTCTGGACCTCATTAGGAAAGAACTGGAATCATATAGTTGCTTTAGTGACGGTGTTTCTATTCATGCACATTTTAAAAAGGACCAAAATATACTTCAGCCAGGTCCTTGTTGTGCTATATTTAGTTTTTCTGAGAGTGTGGTGACGAGTGATGCCGGGTGATGACGTCAAACGGAAGGCCATGTCGTGGCCCTATTCATTTTGAACAGAAACTCTGCCTGGAAGAGAAAAACATCAGCTCAAGGACACAACAGATGACAAAGACATTTGAGACAGCGGTTTGTTTGAGTGAAGATGAGCTTGAAATGAGTTCTTCACCCTCCCAGATATTTTTGAAGTTTATCCATAGAATGAGTCTGTTAATTAAGAGTTGCAATAGGATGTTAGAAACTACAGGAACACATCAAGTATCGGGACCAAAGTAAATGTTAGGCTTGTATTGTCCCCTGCTGGTATCTACCAGGCATTGCAGAGTTGCTCTATATGAAAACTTCTGTGAACTCTCAGAAAGTCTGTTTGAGTTTTATTGTGTAGTATTGTTATCAGTTTAAGGAAAAATCCACCCTAAAATACTTTAAGACTAAAACATGACTATTGGCAATGTACCTTGCAATTCCATTTGGTTGTTTGGTGGTGGTGTTTTCTTATTCCTGTGGAGAAGTGGCCAAAAGCAGATGACATGACATTGTGTACAAGAGTTTGTTAGCAGATTTTTTTTTCAACGGTTTAAAACATCAGTGGTAAAACTTAGATTCACCATTTTGCACCGACATTCAACAATCATACAGGGAGAAATCCATGGTAGAAGAGGAAGAGACACCAATTTCTCCACTGAGTCGCATCAATAGACCAGAATGTAATGCAGCAACAAGATGTGTTTCCTTTCGAGTGCGAGGCGCAACTCTCACTTTGTCTGGACTGCTATTGCTCTCCATCTATCACCACCACCCCTATCTCCCCACCCACAGCTCAATGGAACAGGCTCAGGCACGCTCTCTGGGGGTTGTCAAGTCATTCTGGGAAACGTAGGAAATCACTAATTGAGGTAGAAGAAGACGAAGCAGGTTGAGGGGAAATGGGTACGACAAAAAAGTAAATTGCAACACAAAATAACTCCTGGAATACACTGAACACCACAGATGATATATAGGATATATTGAATACAGAGTAAAAGTATCCAAGGGAGGATTTGTCCTTTAAGAACAACATATTGTAAGTTTAGCCCCACAAACTCCCCCTAGAGGCTCTCACAGGCACAGGCACCTTCTTTTTACTTTTTTTTAAATTTACACTTTCAGTACAAATGTGAATGAAATTCAACTCAGACATCCGGTTTGAGGAAGGTCTTATAATAATAACGTACAGGCAAGTGTGTTCTGACACCACTTTTGAAAGGGAAAACATATTGCATAGTGGCTTCATTTATACCAGGCTAATGCTACATAATTTGACCTTTTAATGATTGTCATGCAAACCAGATCTGGAGAAATCAGGAAATATTGATTTGTTGATGTTCTGATATTAATTATAACTGGAAAGTTTTTTGTGTTGCTTTTGTTTCACTTAGTCAGCCATTACATCAAAGAGTAGTGTGGCACCCTGAGTTATCATTTTGCTATTTTTAATTTAGTTAGCACTTCCTCCAGTATACTAAACATCCACCATCCCTCAGTCAGTCCTTCCTCTGACAGAGAACACCTGAGAGATGAGAGAAGATTTTTATTTTTTTTATTTTGCAATTGTCCTTGTGGTGAATTTTAATGGAGTGCTGTAGGAAATGAGCTTTTAACGGCTTCAAGCTGCCCTCTTCCTCACCTTCTCTCCCTCCTTGTCTCTCACCTCTTGGTCTTCTTTCATCCATCACTCATCTCTCCATTCCCACCTCCCTTTTTTCTCTGCTCCTCTGCCCTCCTTTACCCCTTCCATTACTCCGGTTACCTCTTCCAACTTGTAATTTGCCTTCTTTTCATCACCCCTTATACCCCCCAAACACACACACACACACACACACACACACACACACACACACACACACACACTGCCCCCAGCCTGCCCTTCCCCTTCCTCTCCATAGCTTGTCCCGTGCGTAGGGCCTCGCCAATTAATGCCTGTCATGTTTCCTTTCTGGCGGAGCTGCCGTAAGTGATGCAGACAATTTGTATTACAGAGGGCCCATCTCATGCATGGGTGGGCTGGGTGATGGGGCCTGCCTGAGCTAATAGGCTGTGGGTGCAGAGACCATAGACCTCGGGCTCTCCAGGACTGGAGTGGTGGTGAAGGGCTGAAGTAGGTGCCAGTTAGATCACTATTCTGCCTGGACAGCAACTACACGGTTACACAGAATGGTGGTTATGCGTGCATAGACATGACAGGCAATTCAAGTGCACACAGGAAAAATGAGAGACAGCTCTGTGTGTGTGTGTGTGTGTGTGTGTGTGTGTGTGTGTGTGTGTGCATGCTTGTAACAGATAAATACAGAGAGAGAGAGAGAGAGAGAGAGAGAGAGATTGCTGTGCTTTTTCTTTCTCTATCCCTGCCCCCTTGTCTCTTTCTCTTTCATGCAGTCCCTCTGTCTGTCTGTCTGTCTGTCTGTCTGTCTGTCTGTCTGTCTTTCTGTCTGTCTGTCTGTCTGCCTATCTGTCTGTCTGTCCCATCCAGGCAACAATAATTGGATCAAGCAGGCCAGATCACCTCTCATTACCTGGACTGACAGGGCCTTGGCTGGTTTCTGAAAATTGAGACCATGTGGTGTGTGTGTGTGTGTGTGTGTGTGTGTGTGTGTGTGTGTGTGTGTGTGTGTGTGTGTGTGTGTGTGTGCGTGTGTCTGTGTGTGTGTCTGAGCAACTGTGAGATGGTGCATCACTTTATTGTTCACAATTCTGACGATTACATACGCGGCATCAGTTAATACACACTAAGCTAACACGTTGAGAACACCTGTCCTCCTGAGAGACATGCACCATCATATTAAACTAATCATTATAATTGTATTTCCAATGTTTACTTTTACGTGAAAGGCAGAGGAAACAGAGAAAACATAATTTGAAATTTTGGTTGCCATGCCTGCTTGTTGCTAATAGAACAGCATCTGTCTGCTGCAGTGACGAGCATCTCAAACGTATTTTACTTTACAATTCACAAAGTGATTCATTCACTTTCATCGAATACCGCTCGCACTGATTTTTCTCAATTATGATAAAAAAAACAAAAAAGCTTTCACATCTGTAGAATCTGAGCCTCACTCAGTGAGTTGTCAACTTGTTCTTGCACTCGTTCATTTCCATTCATACGTTGTGTCTTTTGAAATTTCCCTGCGACTGTCTACTTGATGGTAGTGCAGGATACACTCTGAAGGAAAGGTGGAAATACAGGAATTATCATCATTTTTGTCTGACTCTGGGTTGTGGGTGTTCAATAGCATACAAATGCATTGACATGTTCTTGACTGAACTGGAGCATCATGTGACATAACCATAGAAAATAATTAAACAGTGACTTTTCACAAAATGCTATGTATCTCTTTTATGCAAAGCTATGTCAAACGGACAGGGGAGATATTGCATTTTTGTTAAATAAGTGAATAAATATATATGTTGAATTTCTTTACACTGACAGCTCAGAATTGACCACACCACATGGTCACAATTACCAAAATTGATGTGCAATGTCATTTTTGGCCACTAGTTACGAATTGTGCGCCACAGAGCACAATGTGAAAAAGGTTTCTTCAGCATGCACAAAGGGAACACACAAACATGCACAAACATGATGGGAGTGTGTGGTCGTGAAATATGACTTTGCAAACGTTTTACAAGTTAAGGAAATGTATTCAGCCCATAACAGCAATATGCAAGCAAATGAGTTCCATGGGAAACTACATGAAAATACCATTTTTCTAACACACCGTTTTCATTTAAGTTGCTGCATTGCATTTCATACGCTCCATTTGGTATCCTCAAATAAGTTTAAACATTTAAACAGTGAGCATTCACCTGAATGGCCACATCATGGCTACAGATAGGAGCTGCATCTAGCTTGAGGCCATATGACTTCCTGCATATATTCTTTATTTATTTGTATATTGGTGGATTACTGTCCAATCCCCACTGAGATTTGAGGCAAAGGTCAGCCAATCTAAATCATTTCTTATTACTGGTAATGTGGGAAGTGATTGGATTCAGGCAGCCGACAAAATATCTTATTTCATGCATCTCTAAGGATGTGCGTTTGTGTGTGTGTGTGTGTGTGTGAATGCAAGTGCGTGTCTGTATATGTGTGTGTGTGTGTGTGTGTGAATGTGATATATGACGATGACTTTACTTTACATGTACAAATGTGCATGTGTGTTTCCGTGAGGGTTGTGATTGCAAGCATGTAGTTACCTAAAAACACACATGAAAGCTTCTTGTGGTAAACGTGCCTCACACATGCATCGTTATACCGGCGGAGAAGAAGAGCTCTGTTTGTTTACCTGTACTCACCGGGGTCCTCGGTGACTCGCAGGTAATTGTGTTGTTGGTCGTAAACAATTTAGCTTTGGGATTGGGAATAGCATCCACAATCATCTACCGCAGTCTGCCACTATATATATGAGGGATATTTTAAAACAGTATACCTCCAGACTCTCTGGTAATATTCAACTAAACAATACAATACAAAACATTTATTGCATATCCCGACTGAATATACACTGCTGCTGCACGATATAAACAACGGGGGTACGTTCAAAGTAGCAAGCACACAGAAAAGAGATGAAACCCGTTTGATATCTAATGTTGATAAGGTAAACACCTCCCTCCTCTTCCTCGCATCCCTCTAAGTAGAGAGGAAGTCTTCGATGGGGATTAAAGCAGCAGCACTGACACTTCGTTCTCATCCTCCCTGTGCTCTGCTATGGCTGTCAGAAACATTCCCCGCGGATTAGCTCCTCATGCTAACGTCTCAGTCACCATTGCACTTAACAATGCAGGCGGACAGACACACCGACACACACTCTCACATCGTTTTATATATGTGTGTGTGTGTGTGTGTCCTGTCTGCATGTGTTTTGTTTATTAACCCAACTGACATTTGGACATTTTGTGTCATAGGGTCATGGTTTAGAGAAGCCCTACACACACACACACGCACACACACACACACACACACACACACACACACACACACACACACACACACACACACACAAACACACACACATAACAGGCAGGCTGAGTCATACAGGTGATGCAGAGGTTCCTTTAACTCTGAATGACCGCCCCTCCACAGGCCCGCATGCCCTTAAGCCAGCAGTACACTTGCTGTGAAAACAAGTTTCTGCAGATTAATACAGACAAAACGAAAAAACAAAGCCCCACATTGGCTTTGTACTCCAGAGTGCACACAGGCTAGACAAACTGAGTAATTCTTCACACAACAGCCATCACTGCATCCATCTGCAATCTGGATGAAAAAAAACTTGTTTGCTTGTGTTGCCCTGCAGAAAAGCTTCTCCTTTCCTCTTGTGGTTTCCGACGTGCTAATATCTTTCTCTTTTTTTCATATATATTTATATACGCATTCAGTGGTGGCCAAAATTGTTAGAACACCTGACAGATCTGAAAATATTGACCTTTTCTTGCCTCCAAAACATGATTTCATTTCATAATGTTCATGAAACATGCAGATGGTTGCTCTGAGCACAACAAATATCAGATGAAGTGAGTCCTACTGTTTTTATCCACTTTTAACTTTAATATTTGGTATGTCCACCTTTTGCAGCAATTCAAAAGAATCACACAGCTGTGTCCTGAGACTCTTGCATCACCAATTTAACCACCATCACACCTGACAATGATTACACAAGTAATTTGGCTTCTTCTGTGAAGGAACATGATTGTGTGACATTGACAGTGAAATAGGCCTAGCTTGTTTTTTGTGAGGAAAATGATGTAAATCTCCTTATGATGGCTCTATTCTATGGTTTATAGAGCATAATGATGACTTTGTATATATTTCATTTGTTTTATGGGTATTTTAATGGCCAATTGAACAAAAACAACTGAAACCTCTTAAATGTATGCCAAGTGTTCTAATAATTTTGGCCACCACTGTATATTAAAACGACTTGTAGATTCTCAGGCTGTTGTTGAGTTTTTATCCCCTCTATTTCCGGTTCGCTAGGTTACGGTTGCCACTTCCATCTTCACGCACGCCCACTGAATGTAAATAAACGAACAACATGAAACCGCAGCAAGTACACACCGATTTGTATGTGCCGCCGCGTTCAGCTATATGTTTTTTTGGGCAAGTTCGATTTTTATTGCAAGTATACCTCCTCCTTTAATACACGCCTGCCACTTAGCGCCGAACCTGAGGAGAGTAAGGATGCCTCTCCTCCATCACAACAGAATACTGAGCTTGTATCTTCCTCTCCCACATGCTTTCTGTTTTGTTTTTAAAATACAAAAGAAGACACAGCACATGCTTACTACATGGTTGCTCAATCACTCAGTGCTTTATCATTTTTTTTGTCAGTCTTTTTTACACCTTAACCTTTTGCACTTTTTCATCATTTGTCACTGTCATCTCTTTTACCACATTTTCTTCCAGGCACATCTCTCTCTGTATCATCTAGATAGTCTGCCTACTTCACAGCTGTTGAAGATACACATTTACTTTACCAAGCTCTGGTTCCCTTAAAAAGATATTTCACTTTGTTAAAGCATTTTCAATTCTAGCAAGTATATCTCTATAGACGTTCATGACCAAATACGAAAACAGGTGTAAAGTTTGAAATCTAAATCTAATAATCCATCATATTCATGTAACATATATACAAATAAAAGAAAAAGAAAATAAGGAGACATTTAAAAGCAAGGTGCAAAATTTCAGCCATTAAAAGCCATTTTAAAAAGGTGTGATCCCCATTTCTTCCTCCTGTTTCCCTCCCCCTCCTTCTCCTCCTCCTCCCCCCTCTCGCCTGCACGGTGGGGCAAAATGAATAGGAGATAGAAAAGGGAGAGTGCTGAAAAGTATAGTTGATGTGGCCATAATGCATCATTATTAACCGCAGGTGTCAGAGGGCAGGCCATATTTCAGCTGGGGGAAATAATTTCAGCTCATAATTGAGATTCAGTGTTTTTTTAGCTTTCTGCTAATGGGGTTGTCAAGGTACGAGTCCATCAACAGGAAAAAAATACAGGGGAAGCGAAAAATGTGGAAGCTAATTATGGAACTGTGTGTGTGTGTGTGTGTGTGTAGTATCTGGGTGTATAAATTTAATATGCAGTGTGTGTTCATTTCACGAGGTACACGTGTGTGACGGAGACAAAAACAGAGAAAGGACAGAGAGTAATGGTGATGGTACTTTTCAGCCTCTGATGGGTGATGAGTGGCACCCACCACATCAGGTTTCATCCTTGAGTCATAATGGGAGCTGTGTGTGTGTGTGTGTGTGTGTGTGTGTGTGTGTGTGTTAGACAGGAAGTTGTGTCTTCCTATCCTGGTTGTTACTGAGAGAGCATAGGAGTGTGAAATGTATAGATGAGTGATTCGCTTCACTTCACAACTTCTTTAATGAATGGTTTCACTGTTTCTCCCTGAGCGTTACAATTCTAAATGAAACAGCGACGTGGTGCGCTGGTACGCTGAGGGCAGCTCCTACCATCTATAAAGGCTACGTCACACTACATGACTTTAACCTTGATTCGACGGTCCTGTCTGCAGATGATCCTGTTGTGTGAAAGGGCTCACGACTGGAGACTTTGGCCCTCTTGATGAGTCCAGACCAGTCAGAGCCCAACCAGATTTTTTTTTTTTTTTTGTAACAATGTTATTCTTGTTATGCCGAATGAGAAATTGTTTGACATAATTGGGAAGTATGTGATCAAATGGCAGGCATTTACTCAAGACGAGTAATTGTATCTCAAAATAACCAAACCTTTATATCCAGACAAATGTAATACAAAAAATGGTACTATAGGCAGAACCAACGGCCTCTCATCTTTAATACAATATGGATGGATGCTTACTGACAGCATGAACTATAGGTGTTTGTGTGTGTGTGTGTGTGGGTGTGACAAGGGGGCTTCTGCATGGGTTTGTGCACTAACAAGCACAGTTGACACTACAGGGGCCGAAGAATGGGCTGCTTCAGCACCTTGAGCTCCCGTGCAGGTTTATGACATAGTGAGCTGGTTTTGTGTTTCAGTGTGTAAATTGTAGATGATGGAGCCCCGTAGCGGTTTTGTCAGTCTCGTTACTTCCGTCATGATCGATAGGACTCATTATAACATCGCCTTCGCTTTATTTTTATGACTGTCGTACTTCATGTTTGTCTTCTAAATTTGCCCCTTGAGATTGAAATGCTCACTGAAAAGAGGAATTTGGCAGCACAGAAAACACACACTTAATCCACCACATTACATCACATCCGAGTAATTCTTAGTGTTCGGAAAAACAGCGTGTGACGATCCGGGGATGGCATTCAACAAACCTTCTTGTTTTAACCACTAGAGGGTGCTCACAGTCCTCCTCACAACAACCCACTGGGCCGTATTTCTTCATTATTCCTTAATCTGGCTGTAGAAAACAGTCCCTGACTTTTGTGAATTCATATTGTCAGGGTGTTCGGTCTTTCACCCTTCTTTTTATCTACGTCGTTATTCCCTACAAAGGCGCTTTCTGCTGACAAGGACATCCCTGCAACTCTGGTAAGCATGGTGAACAAGTGAAAGTGTGGGTGCATTCATGCCTGAGTGTGTTCATGCTTTTTTTGCTTGCATGTATGTGTACATATTGTCATGCTTGTGTGTGTGTGTGTGTGTCTGGAACAGTGTTGTGTTCCTGATAAGGCTGAAGAGCGAGAGCCCTGTGTGAACATGGAGGAGCGAGCCACACACTGCTGTCCTCCGAGGCATGGCATCGCCCTCTCCTGGCACACGGCATCCCGCCCAGGAGTAGCCCTCCGTTGAATATGGATGGAGCCGCTGACGCACCAACCCCACCGCGATCCCACACCGCCTGAGAGGCAGGAGGCAGGAGGCGGGATGAAAAATAAAAAGGCGATACTGTAAAACGTCCAGGCGGGGGCAGGAACGCCTGACTGAACCTCGCCCTCTACTGTACTTCTGATCCTAATGACCGATGTGTCCTTCGTAAAAAACAAACAAACTGTGAGGCAACGAGGGAGGAAAGAAAAGAAGTAAGTGAAGTAATGAGATACTATGCAAGTGAGTCAGTGAGTGTGTGTGTGTGTGTCTCTAGAACAGACACAATAGCGCACAAGCCAGCACTGTGTCTGTGTTGTCTCTGTCCAAGGTCAAGTCATGTTACAACGCCTTGACTTTTCACTGTTATCAAGCTATTAGAAACATTTCAAAACACATTTAGTTCTATGCAAAGCACGATATTCTATTTTCACTCTGGTAGAACAGAGCGCTTTGCATAGAGTGAAAACAGAATTGCTGAAATTTATAGGATTGTTGAAGTTTAAAATAAAATATAAATCATCCATTTCAGTGGGTTTTTCCACCCAGTTTTACTACAGAAATCAAAACTGAGTAACTTTTTCACCTTCTGGATTTTCAACAACAGGGTGATGATTTATCTTTCCTCTGAAACTTTAAGACCTGGACTGTAATGTCATTCATAAATTAACCATACATCCCATACTATACTTACGTATTGAGGATGGAGACTCCACCCTGCACCTCAAGATTTGTTAGCAAGAAAGACAAGTTTATAAAAAAGTTCAAAATGGCTGAATACAATCTAGATATGACATCTTAATAACGGTAATCCAAAATGTTGAACGAATGTTTGCTAGTGGGGCAACTTACTCCGAACGAAGCACCGGGGTCGAATAATTCTGTTATTTTGATTTCAACAATTTTGTTTTCACGTTGACAGACTCAGACCAAAGATCGCAAATAAATGTGTTTTGAAATGTTTTGAAATGTTAACTTATATCGCACGGCAAAAAGGTCAAGGGGGGTGAATACATGCACATGGAGGCACCAGCAGCACGATGCTTCGCTGTAGACCTGCAGCAGTGTTTTCCTTCCCTTACTTCCTTTCCTCTCTCCTTCTCCTTCCTGCCTGCTGTATCCCAGCTCCTTCCTTCTCGCATCCAGCAGCTCATAAGCGACCTCTTTTATCAGCAAACACCTGCCACCTGCTTTCCCCTGGCTGACATTTGATTAATTGACAAAATAATTGACCTGCAAATGTCATGTACCGTACAGACTACGGCAGGGGATGTACGTATGTCTATATATGTGTGTGTGTGTGTGTGGTGAACAAATCCCTTTTACGTCTCCGTTATCAGCAATCACATTCACCATTCCTGTTTTGTAGTGCCGTCTGACGACAACATGTATTTATTTTCACCGTAGCCTTCTGTGTCTGTTTTTTCCCCCCCCCGCTGCTTTGCTTATGAAATGCGAGTAACAGGGGAATTGGGAATCCATCGCTCTGCACCATCCTCCCTGTTTGTCTCCATCGACAAGTGTAATGAACGCTGCTAATACAGCCCGGGTGGCCACACGCAGACGCGCAGGTAGGCACACCTGGTCGAACGCACACACACACACACACACATGCATGCACATACGCACACTGTCATATGCGTACACGTACACAAACACACAGGTTATAAAGGGTTGGCACACAGGAGAGAGAAACAACCAGATGGCTCAAAAGAGGCAAAGAAAGAGAAAAAAAAATTACTGACAGAAGAAAGAGAATAAGAAGAAAGGGTAACGAGGGGTCAGGGAGATCATCTGGCCGTAGAGATTTGAAGATTTCCACCTCTAACCCGGCGAAACCGCAGAGCCGAGGTGACCGATGCCGTTTCCTGAGCGCGGTAACGGAGCAAAGCGAAGACGATCATTCGTATCGACGGAGGTGAGGACGGTCAGAACTTCACTCCCCGCAGCCGAGAGGAGAGAGAGAGTCTGTGGGTAAATGGCTGTAATGATTCAGCCAATGGAGCTGTAATTGCCGGCGGGGAGGGAGGGAGGACAACCTGGTGTGTGTGGGGGGGGGGGGGGGGGGGGGGGGGGGGGGCAGCTCCACCCGGTCGGGTCGTGTCCCGGTGACTCCGTGATATTAATGTCGTACCTCGTTAAAAGCTCTTTTTTTTTTGCTCGTCTCTCACCGGCCGGGAGGTCAGACGTCAGGGTCAGTCACAGAACAGCATCCCCCCCCCCCGGAAGCTGGGTCTTGCTCAAGGACACTTCAGCAGGTACAGGACGTGGTGGGGGGCGGGGGGGCGGGGCTTGAACCCAGGGGTTTCTATTGGAAGGTAAAGCTTCTTCTCCTCTTTCCCGTCACACTTCACCGTGTTATAAAATCACAACGCCGTAACAACAATCGTGCAGATACCGTCTACAATGTCCACGACCGCAAACCACCACGTGTGACGAGCTAGCAGACGCTCCCACGCGCCACCGCCCGCCACGCCGCCAGGCCCCCCGGTCCAGTGGGTGTTTGTGCCCCTGGGCAGCCGACTGCAGGTGTGCAGGCTTTTGTCATTAGAAAGAAAGAAAGTACACCCACACACACAAAGATATGAGGGAAAATACAAAGGAGAGAGGGATAGATAGAAGGGGGGAGGAGGAGGAGGAGGAGGGAGACAACAGGAGGAGAGGAGGTGGGTGCTTTCTTTGCCAGGCCGGCGGGGGAGAGCTGATCCAGTCCCAGACTCTAATGTGTTGCATTGATCTCCCTCTGTTCTCTCTTCTGTCTTTCTTTCTTTTCTTTCTTTCTTTTGTTCGACCCCCCAACACACACACACACACACAACCGTTACCCCCTCCCCCCACCCACTTTCTCCTCTCGCTCAATTCCCACCCCCTCACACACACACACACACACACACCCAGGCTCCTGTTTCATAAAGAATCTTCTGTGCTATTGGCTCTCCAAATTGCCTCTCAATTTTCATTTGGCTGTTCGATTAGTCTGCCCTCCCCTCCTCCTCCCCCTCCTCCTCCCCCTCTGTCCTCTACCACTAGAAGCGTTGCCTGGCGGGGAGATCAATGGCACCCAGCCTCAGGAGGAGCAGGAGAGGAGCTGACTGCAGGTGTTCTCCTCCTCTCACCTCTCCTGTCTCTTTCACTGCTTTTTGGCATCCTCTCTCTCTCTCTCTCCTCTTGTTGTCTCCTCTGTCATCCCATATAAAGATGTGTTAAAAAAATGACCTGTGAAAGCGTTCACCGTTCTTTCTCTCTCTCTCTTTGCTCGTCATTGCTTGGAGTCATTTTCTTTCTTGGTGATAAATATCTGGACTTCTTTCCAAAGTACTGCAGAAAAACGTTGCACCCCCCCCAACAGCCTCCGTTCCCTCTGGTGCTCTCTGCCCCCGATTATCCCGATCCTCCCCGGCTCCTTCACATCGCGTTCTTTCTTCCTTGCCGTTTTTTGTTCGCATCGCGAGAAACTCAAGAAACCGGTCCATCGCTTTTCTACGTTGATCGACATTGTTCCCTTATTTGTTAGCGGCCGTCAACAAACAAATCACGTAGACGCTTTACGTCCCGCTTATTCTCCTTTCACGCACTTTTTCTCACTTTGTCTTCGCCACCCAATTTCTCTCCTCCATTGTGTCTTAAGTGTCATTACCTGTGGCCTCCCTCCTCCTCCTCCTCCTCCTCCTCCTCCTCCTCCTCCTCCAGTATCTCCTTGGCAGAAGTCGGCCACTGCGCTGCCAGAGGCGTTTGGACTAAGACCTAATTATATTACACCACAGACTCTCCACTTCACATTTCTCCCACCCCGGTGTACCAACCCGGCACTTTTACAAAAGGACGTTGGCCCTGCAGCCTGGGGGACACCGCTAGTTAATGCGAAGAAGTCAAGTTCAAGGCGTCTGACGCGAAGAGGAAGGAACGTCCGTCTGTCCTCAGAGGCCACGTTCTCGCCAAATGGAAGAGAAGGTTGTTTAGATGCTGCGGTTGAAAAAAAAAAAAAAGTGCATATGATTTAAGACTGCAGACCACACAGTGGAAATGGCTCATTTATCACATCTGGAGCTGTACGGGGGAACAGGGGGGAGAAGGAGTGGCACAAAAGGAATATAAAGCGGGAGAGAAAAGAGGTAATTTCTCGAGGTGGTTTAGACTCATCAACCTTCTTTTCCTTCATCACCTGAGCCCCACCCAGGGCTCTGCCCCGACGGAGCCAGCCCATTACACTGGGGTGTGTGTGTGTGTGTGTGTGTGTGTGCGTCTGTCTGTCTGCGCGAGAGTTTGTGTATGCGCCTGTTCAATTTGTTTGTGTGTGTGTGTGTGTGAGTAAAACACCTGAGAGGCAGGGAAGATTGATGCACTGCCATGAATCAACAGATGGTATTGTGAGGGATTGTGTGCCTCAGAGCTGTGATCAGACTGCGTGTGTGTGTGTGTGTGTGTGTGTGTGTGTGTGTGTGCGTGTTTGAGTTGATGCAAAGCTGGATATGACAGCTGTTTTGCTGGAGCGCTGTACGTGATCTCTCCGGTAAACTCAGCATTTTGTAATTATGGTGGTCATGAGCGTGAGTCCGTGTGTCCTGAGTTATGCGGGTCGGAGGGAATTTCAGACAGCTGAGCCAAATCAATACAAGTTTAAGTACAAGGAGAGTAATCAATGTCTTAATTTGTCTCTAAGCAGAGAGAGGGGGGAGCAGCATGGAACACTGGGGCATGTGTGTGTGTGTGTGTGTGCGTGTGCGTGTGTGTCATAGCCAAAGGCTTCCTCAATGATTGATTAGACAGGCCTCCACATCGGGCCTAAACGACACAGAGACATTGTCATCAGCGTTGCCTTTGGAAAATCTCCCATGTTACTTACTTCACATACATAGCAGGAGCAGGTGTGCACGCCCACATGCACACGGAAAGTGTTCTCAGGCACACAAACACACACAAACACACACAAACACAAAATCCGTGCCATGAGAAAGTTGAACCACTTCTCTGATACTTCACTAACAGTTATTTTAATTGGATGTTTTTTTGTTGCTCCTCCGTGTTACCTTATTTTGGCGTGGCTTTGAAGCAGATCTCTGGTGGGTCCCTCAGGCCCCCTCAGCCCCCTCAGGCCCCTCAGGCCCCTCAGGCCCCCCAGGCCCCTCAGCCCCCTCAGGCCCCTCAGGCCCCCCAGGCCTGCGCTCCCACGCCAGCGGTGGGTAATGTAGTCATTATCGCTGCGTGCGTTCTCCGGGGGTATGCTTTGTGCGTGAGAGTGTGTGTTCTCTACGTGGCTGGTGAGCACCAGCCTGCCTCTCGACCCTGTTTGCATGCTTTACATACTGAGTCACAGCCACACGGTTCTGTTTGGAGGAGCAAGCTGTTTGGTAAACGGTGGGTTATACCTAATCTACTGCCCACTGGGTGTACGTTCATACGTGTACACATTAGACGGATATTGCCACTTTGATAATTATCCCCTCAGAAACATTTGATACCTGCACGTGTCAACGCCTTGAGGAGTAGCCCAACCCCAGGCCCAGTAACATGTCAAATACACTTGAGAATGGTTCACTGAGCTTGCCAAGACCCTAAGGAAAGTTTCCGATGTCCTAATTTGATCACAATATTATCGAAGCAATTGCAAGCGATATGAAAATCCAATGCATGGAGGTTATAGCAGCGATGCAGCAGTGTGCTCATCACGTTTAAACTACAATGCCTGGAATTCCATCATATAGTGGTCAATGCATTTGTTATGATTGTTATGATTGGTCTTAATGCTGCACTTTTTGACACTGACAATAAATAGATATATTATGTCTTATCAGTCTGTCTGTCTGTCTGTGTGTACATGCCTGGGTCTCCCGTTTTCCTGAAATTGGCTTTTCAGTGATGTTCAGGGCGGCTGTGGGCGTGGTCAGGTCGGCTGAATACTTCTTTTTGTTTTCATTCCACATAAATTTCGACAATTTTGTTTTCTGTTTGATAGAACAGTGCCTTGTATAGAACTCAGATGAAAAATTCAAAGAAAGAAAACACCTGATTTGAAAATAATTTTCTTAAAAATTGTAATATATAAAAAGCTAAACATTAACAACAGAATGTTTTTGGAATAGTAGTTCTGCATTTTTCTCCAAAACCGGTACACCAAGACACCCATACAGGAAGTTGCACTTTCTTCAGGTAATAACAAATGGACGCCACGGACTTTTGACGTGCGTCATTAGATGCACCTCATTTGACGCTTCAGTGGTGCACTGCAGCCAGGAGATTTGAAGCGTCGACACCAAGGCACTGGCGTTTGCAGTTCATCACCTGTGATTGGTAATATTTTATATTATTAATTATATATTATTTTATATATTTAAGATTGGAAAAAACTAAATGACCCAGTGTAAAACTGTTTTTGTTTTGTCTGATACTTGTGGTACTCACCCAGAGGTCTTGGGAGATGATGATGATACTTTTGATTTGATGTTGCAGTGCTAGATTGTTGAAAAAGATTGGCTCTGTAGGGATTCCCCTTCACATCTTTTCAGAACTTCTCTAACCTTGGCTGCCTCACGGGTCAATCTAAAGCAATCAGTAAATAGAGGAATTATCCCTCAGGTCTTAGCACTAATGTTATTATAATTATAGCCTAATATCGGCTTTTTCAGATAGTTTTCATTTGGGGATTGGCAGTACAGTCTGCAACATTGGTGCACTTCCCGTCTATGAGCTTACTAACAAATACATCACAGAGATGTAAAACCAAAAACCCATCCAATTATAGAGGTGTAAAATCTAGGTTGAGAAAGTAAAAGTCCTGCGAGAATTTTTCTCCACCTGTGCTCTTAATCAGGTGATCAATTATTAGTCCCTCCCCGCTGTCGAATGGAGCCAACTAGAACATCAAAATAAAACTCTGGCAAGTCCTTTTACTTTACCAACATGGATTTTACCCCTCTATATTTAGGCCTGTGTGAGCCATTACAGCTGGAAAATACATTTTTAGTTTTCTTTCATTTGTAGGTTCATTATTTTCTTCGCTTGTTTGTCTCATTTGTTTAAATAAAAAGTAGGTATAACTTATTGCACTTTCACCTCAGCACTGGTTCTGCTCTTAGATGCTTGTTGAGGAAGGAAATGCACTTATGATTTCTGGTGACTAGTAGTTCTTTTGCCTACCTATGTTGAATGCACTTATTGTAAGTCGCTTTGGATAAAAGCGTCTGCTAAATGACTGTAATTGTAATTGTAATGGTCTTGTTCCTTGGTCTCAAGCATAGGAAAGAGAAAGAGTGTGTTCATTATTTCCCGGCAATTTACCTACCTGACCTCATGCAGGGTGAAAGAAAGGAACGTTATCACACTCAGCCATCATTTCAGACCTGTAACAATGAAAATGCAGCGCTAATTGTGTTCCAGCAGACTGTTTGCAACGTGTTACATTGATTTGCATTCGCTCAGAAAATTATTACTTGACGTTTTACAAAATTACATCACGTCAGGCACTAATTGGCTTCAATAAGCACTTACGGTATTATTGTGTGTCAAATTAGGACTTCTGAGGGCTCGTAGAAAGCCTGGTGAACCGTTCTTCAGTGTATTTGATTCCCTTAGTGACTCCGGGGTTAGGCTATACATCAGTTTGTTTCTCAAGGCATGCTTTTACACACGTCACACAATTCTAAGGAGATAACCATCAAAGCGACTGTATCCTTTCATGTGTAAATGTGTGCGCGTGTACAAAATAAATCTACCATAGTGTTGTAGGTGTGGTGCAGGAATCATTTACACTATAAGACTACATGTAGAGTACACGGAAATTAAAGACAATTTACTTGAAATACACTCTCGCTACGCGGGTCTAATTCCTGTGTCTCCATTGTAAGTCTATCTACATTCTTGTAATAGTAGAGGTTTGGTCAGATGTTAGTCTGACGTTAGGATAAGTTCTCTAGGATATTGTCTGCATACTGTATAGAGTTGGTATATGTGTGTGTGACTGTGTACATGTACATAGCGTGTATACTTACTTGATGATATCGCCTGTGTTCTGTGAAATATAACAAGGTAAGAGGAGCTGGATGTAGACGCCCTCTGCTTCTGGCTCAGAAGAGAAGTGATGGCAAGCAAACTGGGCAGCTTGAACTGAGAGTGTGAGAAAGACACACACAGATGCACAGCAGCACATCCACCTTTGTGCTCCACACTATACTTGTGAGGATGTTTCATAACTGACAGCTCTTTTGTCCTCGCCGCCTGGTATGGCGGACGGCCGAGTGCATCGCTGGGGCCGAGCTACCCGCCATACAGGACCTCAATACCAGCCGGTACCAGAGGACACCCTTGACCCACACCCACCCTTGACATTCATCCTCTACTTACACACTTTATACTTTATGTTTTTGATATTTATATTTCTTATGTACTGTGAATTATTGCCCTTTTTAATAATACACAACTGCACAGTTTGATTTTAATTCTGCCGTGTGTCATTACTCTTAATGTTTTCGCACGGTAGGTAGGGCTTGTAAGTATGGAGCACACCTGCTGCACCTCCTACATGTGACAAATAAACTTGACTTGACACAGCATGTCACTTGTGTGAATCATCAGCAGCTTGGGGAGATGGTGATTAACGGTAATGGCACTCATGGGTATAATACACCATACGGTATATATGTTTAGTATGTTATTTATACAACCAAAATATGAAGCTGTATTGTAAAATATACAGATTCATAATGTACAAGTTATTACAACGACGTCTATGAACACATTTGGTGCATTTGAATGAGAAGGGATTGACTCACGTGTCTGTAGAAATAAATGAAAACAAATGTGAACCATGCTGTTCACTTCTCATGACTTGAGGTGTTTATTAGCCCAGAAATCCCCTCAAATCATCCCACCGACATCAATGCATAATTCAGTAAAATCTATAGTAAGGAGACATCACAAGCCAGACTTTATCCATGCAATGAATCAGACATTATGCCTGCATTGCTGCTGACAAATGACATACATGTCAACTGCAAAATGACAAAAGGCAGTCAGCCAGCCAAGCCTCAGGGTACGCACCGTCTCGAATTCTCTGTAGTTTCTGGTAAAACAAGTAAAGTTCATTAGTGAATTTCTATGTTAACCAATTTCCTATTTTTCTACCCCATATATCTCCACTTGCCTCTCAACGGCTGGTGAGATAAATCTGAATTTACGAGAAAAATCTGAGGAGGAAGAAGAGAGAGGAGGGGAAGGGGAGGGGTGGACTGCTGTAGCACTACCTCCTGTCCTTGTGCAGCTTTTTAATAGAGTCATAAATACATGACGATTTCAAGGGCTCGCTGATGGTGGCGATGCACAGCTTCAGGGCTGCCATACATCCATGCCACATAGATGGAGCTAGCAGGGCAGGCAGACTGGTGCACTTAGTTAGGAGAGAGCGTGATAGGGCCTCAGCGGTGACACGTTCTCTGAGGGCATGTTGGATGGATACTGCATCAATGTACACGAGGGGCTTGCAAGGACGTGAATATCATTTTTAAACACACATAAAAACACAAAACCACAATAGCAATGCACAAAACACTCAAACAGCGGTCAGACACCAGTTAGGACATCTAGGCTGCATTTCTTGAACTGGACTCAGCTCATCGTGTTCTGTGAAGGACGGGAAATGTAGTCTGTACATTCGGATGTAATGGTGGCAATTTTAGAGTCTCCTAAAAAATGAAGCAGGCTTGGATTTGTCTGAACAACTAAACAACTAAGCTAAAAGTTTGTTGCAAAGCACTAAAGGCTGCATACTACAGAGAGAAAAAGCAAAACTGTAACTCATACACACAACCTTACTTTGACCTTCTTAGTCAAGTGTAATTAATATAGTACTGACATGTGCATGTGCTAGAGATATAGAGAGATACAGAAATGCTTTCCTTGGTCTCATACAATGGCAGAAATCCTTTTGTTGCAGTCACGATCCATCTGAGAAAAGGTATTTATAGAACCGTCTGCAGAAGGTTCAATGAATCACCTACATTAAAATAACAGGAAAACAAAGTAGAGGTTCAACAGTTCTATAAAGCACTGATCAACCCAAGAAAGCTTGTGTGGTCATCCAAGAGGTTAGATCACATCATTGAGAGATTCTGGCCAAGACGCAAACTGAATTTATCTTGAAAGATGAACTAAAAATATTATACTATTAGATTTTAATAAAGTTGATGTATTTACATTGTTTGACATTAGTTCTTTCAATGTGAGCAAAATCTCAATGCACATCTTGAGCTCACCCCACGGCACACTGCTGTGTTTCTGAACATCAGCTGAGAACCACTACCCTGCCCACCCACCAACACAGAAACAGAGAGAGAGCGAGAGAGAGAGAGAGAGAGAGAGGGAGAGAGAACACACCCAGTCCACCCACATACGACTAACTACACTGATCTCTCATGGAAATGGCATTCAGCACATCCATCTGAAGTTAATGCCTTGACATCAAAGGAAAAGTGAAAATGATTGCAAGGTGCAATGCATGAATGCACATTTAACAAGTTGCAACCCGCTAAGGAAGCGCCCACTGAACATGATTGAGCCATCACCAAAGCACTAGCTAGCTAAAGGCTGGATGCTGAAACAGGTGATGCAGCTATGTTGAGGCTAAAGATTGTTAAGCTAATAATCAATCTAAAAACAATAACTGATGCAATACTAAGCTCAGACAATAAAAAAAAAAAACAGTTGCTACTGGTACAGCCCTGTACTCTTCTTGACTCTTGACTTTTTTTACCTCGGAAACACAATTTCTGTCAGAGCTGGCAAGGGTGCAGCTAATAATCAGCATGGGAACATTTGTTGACGCTACACCAAGCTCAGCAGCTATAACTGCCTTTGTACAGCACTGAACCGTGTTTGACTGCTCAGGCTGACAGATGGGCAGTGTCCCTCTCTCTTTACTTCTTTTGATTTTTTCTGTCTGTCTGTAAGTCACCCCCCCCCCCGTCCAGCTGTTGCAGGCAGGGTGAATGCCAGATGATGCCAGCTGCCAGGTTGCCCTCAAACTGGCATCTCAGCAACTCCTTTGTGGCTGAAGTAGAGGTCAACTGCACCACCCTGGATCAAGTGTAGCTGGTGAGCTCAGGGCCAGCCAACTGTGAGAAACATATTGTGAGGAAAATAAGCCACATTTATAGTAAGGAGTTCATGTAAGAAATACAAGATTGTAATCGGGGGAGGGTGGGAATAAATGTTTGATCAATCTGACAAGACGCCGACAATTCACAGATCAAAAATATCTTTCAATTAGCGACCTGTCATTTGGATTGAAGGAGATTTATTCCAAGAGGTCTACGTTCAGCTGTTGTGCAAGTTGATTGCACACTGGGGCGAAGCAGAAAGCCCCCCAGAAAAGAAGAGGCAGACAGATACGAGGCAGTCAAGTCAGACAGAGGAGCAGTGTGATGTGTGACAGGCCTTTACTGGTTTCTAATGAGGCTTCACTAACTTGCAGACAGACGTATTAAAAAGGCATGACACTGTCAGGCAGCTGGCTCTCATGTTACTTCAGGGGAGGGTGCACTATGTGAAGTTGGTCACAGAGGAACGGGGTCACACAGTGCACTCAGATACACTATTCATAACGCACATTGTGTGTGTGTGTGCACGCTATAAAGTACTGCAGCACCCTACAGACTATTGAAACTACGGCTGATGCATCTGGCCTGCTGCAATTTGCAACAGCGTCTGTCCTCACGTCACTCTGTGCATGAAAACAGACTTGTAAAGTAACTGAAGAGAACATGGAGGAGGATGGGAAGAGAAAATCACTGCACTCAGAGAGAGAGAGAGAGAGAGAGAGAGAGAGAGAGAGAGTAAATGGGATGGAAAAGCGACAGGCCAAAAGGGGAGAGAAAGGTATTATGGTGAGGATGAAGAGAGCGTGAAAACGGAAAAAAGAAAGGCAAACAAACAAACGAGGCTCGACGTACGAGTCTGCAAGTTTCCCGAGTCTGCCAGGTCCGGTCAGTGTGCTGCTCCGGCTGCCCGAGTCTCTCTGGGTGTCTGATCCCAGCTCAGACGCTCCCTCTGTGCTGCAATATGTCTCTCGCCCTTTCTCACGTGCACTCACAATGCTCTGTACAAGCTAGTGGACTGGCTGTTTCTTTCTGCTTGTTTGTAAGTTAGTTAGTTAGTTTCCCCCCCCATCGTTTCTTCTCTCTCTCTCCCTGTCTTTTTCCTCTCCTTTGAGACTGTACTTCCTGCCCAGCCTAATTTCAGGCTTTAGGCTGTTTTAACACCCCAATTAAGAGTCTGTTGTCTCGACTCAGACAAAGTTAAAAGATTAAAAGTCAAAAGTAGATTCTCTGGGACGAAGCTAATTCATGCTAACCCTAACACGCCACTCGCGTGATAAGGCAACGCATAGGTCAGAGATATATATAGGCCTGAATATCAACACACACACACACACACTCGCACACAAACTCGCAAACAACTTTGACCCCAGTCTGTGCCGTGGGGGGGGGGGGGGGGGGATTGATTTGATTGGCCTCCGGCTCCCAGCAGCCTCCCACCTGCCGGGGGGGTCAAGAGAGCATCGACCTATGGCAGCGCTCCCGGGGCTCGGAGAGTTTGGGGGTCTCTTCAAGAAATCTCTGGTGCGCCGCGGGGCTTCTGTCCTACAGAATCCTCAAACAGGAACGGTGAGGCTCAACACATTCAAAGCGTTGACCTGCCCTCCCCTCTCTCTCTCTCTCTCTCTCTCTTTCTCGTCCCCGCGGATATCCTTTACGCTGTCAAGAATACGGTTATGAATATTCACCACCCGTCTTTCTTCTCTTCAAGTCAAGACAAAGGGAGCGTCCCACCGGCTGGAGCCACCATATGCTTGGATTAAAAAAACTAAAAAAACAAAAACACTGCTACCTCTGACGAACCTGGGCTGTTTGTGAATCCTTTGAATCAAAAAGCTTTACATCACAGATCCCCGGTAGAGATTTGTTGTTTCTAACGTATGAACGAAAGCGATCTGTACGTTTGAGCGATATTGGTAAAGGTTAGCATATGAAATAGCCCCGCCCCCCATCTACCCATCTACCCTCCAACCTACTTTCACCCTCTCCTCCCCACTTTGATCACCAAGGGCATGTGTCGCCACAGCATTGACTTCATTAGCTTTCCAACGAGATAACCTTCAGGTTGAAACGGGTCACGGGATGAAATATTTTCTTTTCTGTCCGGGGCATCAATCACACAAAAAAGAAAAACACACAACCTCATCTCTCCTCTGTGGTGCTAATCAGGAGATGCGATACCTATAATGTAACGTGTTCTCAAGCAATTATCATTTCAGAGCGTGTCTGAAGTGAACGTACCATTTTTTCCCTTTTCATTAAAATGATTTAGCATTTACCAGCTATAATTTACATATAAATTATTTCTAAATAAATCATAATTCTCGCCGTTTTTTCCACGTTTTTCCACTTTTTTTCCCTCCTTTCAGGGTTTTGTGCTTGACTGCCATTATGCAATCACTCAAATAACAATAGGCCTTTTACAGCGGTAATGATTCAGAGCTTGGTCCACTCACCTCTGGGATCTGCTCAATGCAAAGTTACGTCCATGAAAGGAGTAATGATGATGAAGTAGTTATAGCTCCTGTCTGCCACATTCATCGGCTTTTAAAAAAAAAAAAAAAAAACCACTGCTGCATTCTGGGCTACAGTTTCATAATCATACACTTTGCGGTTCTTTGCTTTAGATAGGATGGAAAAATAACGATTTATAAACGACCCCGGATATAATTTGTCCGTTGCTAAGAGTTTAACCCTCCGCCCTGCGTGACTCCAGAGACACCCAGGTGCCCACGCTCTCACTAGGTCACCTTCATATCACACTGCTGCCACGGTGCACTGATGCTGTTGCTAGGATACAGGTGATGCCAGTTAGGTGCGGCGGGGGAGATGAGAGGCAGAAACTTGAGATGGGAGAAATGTGTGTGTGGTTATATGTGGAATGGAAAATGTGTTGGGGAGAGTGTGTGTGTGTGTGTGTGTGTGTGTGTGTGTGTGTGTGTGTACATATGCATTTCTACTGCTCCGTGGCACAAAAATATATCTGCAGGGGGCTGATAGGGTTGTTGATCAATAACAAATGACTCAACGATGACTTTAAAAGGTGCTGAGATTTGTGGCTTTCAAAACTCTCCTCCCCATGTTCTCTGTTTTGGAACAAAATGCCCCCGCCCGTCGGAAATTTAAGACACTGCTAGACCACGTTGATGTTGATGTCTCCTATTACACTCTATTGTAGCTGCCCTGGAAATATCTCTACCTGATGTCACATCGTCTACATCACAGGAATATAAAAAATACACTGCCAAACAAGAAAATGGACCCAGAAATACAAGGTACACTGCCAATAGAGCGTGACCGCAGTGACCGCTCACTTTTTTTACGGCTCTGGTTCCGGAAGTAAATTTCCCATTCATTTACTCCATTGACATTTCAGAAAATCCTTCTATAAAGAGTTTTAAGGCTGGAACCAAGACAACCAGCTAGACGATGAATCGTGACCATAAAACATTTGATTCTGAGCAAAAAAAAGATCAGAAAACAGAAGAAAAGGCAAAAGGTACAAGACTGTGTACATCATTATTTTATGAAGTGAAGGAACTACTCATCCCATAAACCATTGCGAATGATACTTTTCCAACAACTCCAAACTAACGATAGCTTAGCGCGCTTCTTCTTGAATTTAACATTTGTCAATAGTATAGTGTTGATATTGTTGTTGTTTTGTGAGCGTATATATAGTGTTTCATATAGTATAGTGTAAAGTGTTGTCATCGACATGGTACAGTGATTCGTTCCAGCTGCATAGGATAAGCAGCTAGCTAGGTTACGTTAGTAGCTAACCGTTAACGCTAGCTGACGTTCGTGGGTGCGGTAAACATTTCCATGGTAACAGCGAGCTCCACCAATCAGAGACGTCGCTGTTACACTTTAGCATTGTGGGTAGTGTAGTACTTCTCCATGACATCGCGAATAAAACAAGTTTTTCTCAAGACAAGGTTGATATCATACGGACTTGTGGCTTCTACAGGAGCATACACTATCGTTTCACAACCTACTAGCTTGTGGTGAAGCTACATTGGATGGTTACGACATTATGGCTAATAATCAAAATCCCTATGCAGAATATGAATGGGATTTTCACTTCCGGAACCACACTGTTGAGCTCTGTAGCTGTTCATTTTAACAGAGTTAGTCTTTTAACAGAGTTAGTCTTTGTTTTTTCCTTTAAGTCTCACTCAGACTTTATATTTGAGTACACTGAAAAAATACAACAGTAAGACCAGACAGAGTGAATGACAGGTGCAGAGAGATGGAAACACTTAGATTGAATTTGATTGAGAGGGGAAGAGTGTAAAAAGCCACAGGCGAAATTATACCCCACCGAGTTCAAGGTCATACCTTACCTTCCCAGGGCGTGTGTGTGTGTGTGCGTGTGTGTGTGTGTTCAGGCACGCGTGTCTGCCCGTGTGACTGTTATATCCCCTCACCACTCGGCACAAGACAAGCTTGTGGTCTGTCACTTCCCAACTCCTCGAGGCCAGGTCAGACATCAAGCGACAGAGAGGAGAGTGATGAGAGAGGAGAGGAGCGAAGGGGGGAGGAGGAACAGGAGGGAAGTGCTCCGAGACCCGTCAGATCCCTAGTGTATGTTGATGCATTAACGTAACCTTCATGGGCAGATTTCACACTCTCTCTCTCACTGCTGTGCCCTCATTATGGTGCTTGGACCGGTGTCTGGTCGGAGTGTGTTCCACTGTTCCCTCTCGCCTTCATCAATAAAAACTGATCAGATTGCTTTGAAATGCCACTACTGATCAGTGAAACATATACAGTGAGACAGCTGTGATCTTGTCTAACAACTACTGACGTTGTTCACTGTTGTGTCTCTCTGCCTTTCACCCAGTGCATGCTGGGATAGGCTCCAGCCCCATATTACCTTGAAAAATAATAAGTGGGTAAGAAGCAGCACTTTTGCATGAGCAAACACACACACCTCAATCTCTGGTTAAATAAGATATTAAGCTGCTATTGAGTGATTAGTTCAGTTGGACCCAGGAAGTGTTTCACTCTTGTGGAGGAGAAGAAGTGAAGCGTTTAGTGCTCAACTTTTAATTAACAAAAAGCTGATAAAAGTGTGCTTGGTTGGCAGTACGTATGTGTGTGCGTGTGTCTGTGCATGCATGCATGTGGGTGTGTGTGTGTGCAGTTTTTTTTTTTTTTTGAATGGCTTGCTGTTTTTCCAACCAAATACTTAATTGCTACTTACTGGCAACCTAGCAATTATCTGAAAGGCTCTCACCGCTGGTATTGTCAAACTCCAGAATCTCAACAATAGGCTTGATTTTTTTTTAAAGGATTTAGTTGATGTAAAGGCTCAACTCCCATCAATAAACATGCATTTACTCTGCGTGTGCCAGATACACCCATTATATTAACATGTTAACTATTTAGTTGATGCTCTGTGTCAGGCAAACAGGCTGAGAAGAACAGACACGCTAGTAAATTTATTAAATGTGAGATCCAAAACGTAGTCAAGACAGTCCTGGGGGGTGTTCCACAAAGCGAGCTTACCACCTTAGCCAGGCTAGAGTGAAATAAGCCTGGCTAAGGTGGTAAGCTCGCTTTGTGGAACACCCCCCAGGTCGATACCAAACAGGCAACAGGGCTAAGGTACAAAAAAGTAGCAGGCAAAACCGTACTCAGGAGAAAGCAGGCCGGAGTCGAGAGCAGGCAAAAGGCTGGTCAGAAGACTGGCAAATAACAGGTCTGATACTGAGGCTATTACGTCTAGGCAAGCTAAAACTTTCTGAACACGTCTCTATTTATACTAAATGCTGATTACAGATTGCATTCAGGTGTGGAGGCTGGAATAGAGTGAGTCCTCTGATAGGCTGGGCAGGAACAGGTGACAGGCAGGAGGGAAACTAGGTCGACAAAGAACAAATCTTAAGGGTTTTTACGGTAGAAACCCAGAGAGCTGTATTGGACTAGCCCACCCAGAGAAGTGAAGAACAGAAAAAGTAAACTTGAGGAATAAACATCATTTTTTTCTCAGTCTCTAATGTTTTACTATCCAGCCATCAAATGTATTTCCATTAGCTGTGAACAAAATCGTGACTACACATCTACAACTGTGATGATATCTAACATGAGAGTCACACGACTTCCTGGACATCGACCAGGGAAAACCAGGGTGACTTTCATCAAATCTCTCTCTCTCTGTAATTACATCTCATGCTGGATGTCCATAGAGGAGGGCAGTGTGTTGTATACAGTCTGTCTGCTGGGCTGGTAATGATTATATTTGTGTAGCTGATGCTCTCCATGTAATACTCCCCAGCTTTCCTGTCTAGTTAATGAACATAGAGTCGTGTGTGTGTGTGTGTGTGTGTGTGTGTGTGTGTGTCTTGTCTGAGGACCCCTCTCAAGATATAATAATATTAGACACCAAGAGTGTGCGAGGATATGTTTGTTAATCAATTCCCTTATGCCTCAACTGGAGAGAGAGGGTCGATGCTGGTTATGCACTTGTTAACAGAACACACACACACACACACACACACACACACACACACACACACACTAGACTGTAGAGAGAGAAGCTGTGAAGTCTGATTACGAGCGATGATCAACTTCTTCTTTGACTCAGCCATCATCCCTGCGATGTCAGCTCAACACGGCGGATTGTTCCTGTGTTTTCTGTTTTCCTCTCTATCCTATTTCCCTTTTTTAATCCGGGATTAAGATCCCCTTTCATGTTGCTTCTAATAAAGGTTCTGCGCCCCGTAATAAGATTGCCGTGAATTGAATTTGGGATCAGAAGAGTATAGTGAGTAATACGAAGTGGTAACGGCACTACTAAAGGCAGACAGTAAAACAAAACAGCATGGTCTGGTGTCGGCCAGAAACTAAACCCGCCTTCTGGCTAAACCGAAGATATCGTTTTCCCCCCCGAACGGCCACTGTGACAGCAACACTTCACCTCGGTGGCATGGCTACCACGCTCAGAGGGTTTCTACAACAGACTGAGTTTTTACACACCTCTTTTAGTGTTTTAGTGACCTTGGATCCTGAGGACAGCTGCAGGTGCGTGGGCTCTGCTGCCTCCTCTGGTTACTGTTAATGAGTTCAGCTACGATGTTAAATGACCTGAGTAACTACGAAACAATAATTGCGTAACCTCGATCCTCCCGAGGCGTGTGCACGGTGATAATAATTGTGTAGGTCTTTGGAGGTGCAGCTTCTTCGAGGTAAGATGAAGACTGTTGTGGTTTTCGATGCACCGGTTTGTGTGTTTGCGTACACATTCCTCAAAGTATAGGCCTGTGTGTACATATACACACATTGCATCATAGGGTTTATAGTAATGTGTGCATACGGTGGTACACTATATCCATTCACTTTACCAGCTTGTCCATATGGCGGTCAGAGGACTAGAGCACTAAGTAGGTCAATCCAGTTCAAAACATGGTATGTCCCACATGACAGCCGACAAAATATACAGACAATAAATGAAGCACATCAAATAAACATCAGAAGAACAAGGAGCGATAGTGTCGCTGCAGGATTTGTCTCGGGAGAGAGAGAGAGAGAGAGAGTGGAAAGTAGGCTGGCGTGGCCGGCGGGGTCCAAGGGTGTCTTGGTGGATTCTGGTGCCTACATCTGGACAGGGCTTGGACGGGTCCCAGATCCCTGAGTTTGTGACAGGCTTGTCGAGAAGCCAACCTTGGCCAGCTGAGATGGGGGGGGGGGGGGGGATTAGGGAGGTGTCAGGCTTTGACAAGGGCAGACAGTACAGCCAAGTGTCAAAGAGTGAGGCCTCTCTCTCTCTCTCTCTCTCTCCTTTGTCTCCCTCTTTCATTTACTATCAAACTGGAACACAAAGACAGAAAACTCAAACCTTCAGGAATATAAAGCGTGAGCGAGTTATAGTTTGTCCTGTTTTATTTGCTGATTTTAGGTGAAAATGTCCAGTTGACATTTGCAGTCGGCTTCCAGATTTATTTACAACACTGTGTGTGTTGCGATTCCGGTTTCGGGTCGATTAAAAGCGAAGAACCGGGGGTCTAAACTTTTTCCACCCGTGGCCGTGCCAAGTCATAATCAGCATGCCGATGCCGGGAGGAGAAACTCAATGCTAAATAAGACTCCCGCTACAATAACTCAGCCATGCAAGCTGCAGCAGCAATGTGCTGAAATAAATGAGAGATGTCTGGCTGAAGAAGAAACACTGCTGTCATCAATCATATTGTTCAGGTCACTGTGTGTGTGTGTGTGTGTGTGTGTGTGTGTGTGTGTGTGTGTGTGTGTACAAGAGCGAGGTAGAGAGCATGTGTGTGTAACAGCCTGTGACTATCTCTGTGTGTGTCTAATCTCTTTTCTCACTCAGGAACACAAAGACAGGGTTTTCCAGTAAAGTCCAATAAAAGTGATTAAAAGAGACAGGGGTGGTACAGAGACACTGTGGAGCAGCTGCAAACCTCCCAAAAAGCTGTAATTACTTTCCCTTCATCTTTCCCTTCTCTCGCCCTCTCTCGGCGTTGGATTACTTACCTAGGAGAAAATCTAATTGACACAGCAAATTGGCAAACAGACTCCCAGAACTTCAGCACCAGGCCAGTCGATCCCAACCAGATAATTGGGAGAAATATAGCTTCGCACCTTTCTCGGGTCTTTGTGCTGTGGGCTTAAAAGGGGATGTGGTGTCTGTCTTTTCAGACTGGTGATTAGAATCAAATGAGTCAGTAATTGCAGATTGGTGCACCACCGGGAAGAATGGAGGAGCAGAAAGAGGGAAAGAAAGGGAACAGGGCGGAGAGGTTTCGCGGAGACGTTTAGACACACAAGCCACGCTCGATCTGCCGCAGTTGCAATCCTCGAAATTTGAGTTCGCCTTTGTTATTATAGACAATACAAGTTTTCACGGGACAGTGACGCTCTATGGACATTTCCCTGAATCCCTACCTAATATATTTAGCATCATGGCCGACATTTATACAGCTTCCAAAAGTAAGAGCACTGATGTAGGAGCATTGCTCAAGGGATATGGTCATACATGCCATTCCACTTTGGTGGGACCTTTTCATTCTTGTAGCAAACACACTATAGGATGACGTGACTGGTCTGCCCATCATAGGTGCCGATTTTATGTTTTTGCCAGTGGGTGCTCAAATCGAGTGAATACCACCAAGGTGAAGATTGTCTCAAAATCACTTTTATTGCGCTTGCTTTAGTAATTACCGTGGTGCAGGCTACTGTCATCTGTCAACGTAGACACACACCCAAACCAAATGCAACACTGCTCTGCTACAAATTCATCACTGGTGGTGGATCCTCACTTTACACTCGGTATATCTCTCCGTTTTTTAATTACAAATTCGTACGTTTTTACCTGATCATCACCGTGTTTCACGCTTGCTGTGTCGCTAGCTAGCAGCTACGTGATGGAACAACGTTGAGTTTAGCCGACTCTAACGTTACATTGGCAGTTGGCTACGTGACCACGCCCCTTAACGTAGCCTACACACACACAGGGCTGTAACAAGTTTAATTGGATAATGCAATTTGTAGTTAAAATGTTCACCGATAATAATAAGTAATAATAGAATAAATAGATGCAGGTTTTTTTTTTTACATTTTAATACATTTATTTATTAATTTATTTTTTAATCGGCCTTCCCCGTGATCGGTGCGTATGCTGCCCATCATTGCCTCTACTGTCTTACTTCCATTTTGAAAATGCAGTCTTCCAACCGCTGCATGCTCCTGAATACCGATGGAGGCACGACAAAAATGAAAACGTTGTACCAAGAAGACAGCTGGACTCGGATCAGTACCTCTGTTGTCTAATGCTACTGCTACATAGCTGTCACCTTGCATCATGGCTGCATCAACAGTCCTTCTGGTGCTTTTGACCCCTGGTTGCTCCTTCTGTCCTCCTGACTGCACACTGGAGCTCAAATCCCCAGGGGGGTTAGGCCACGTGGGGTCACCCCGGCTGGGGCAGAGGTTCTGTGGCTCAGCCTCCCCCTGCATGAAAGCACCATCGCAAGGCAGGGTCCCCAGGGTGCTGTCTGCCCAGCGCAGTGACCCCACTGACAGGGAGAGAGAGAGAGAGGGAGCGGTGGAAGGATGGAGTGAGACAGAGAGGGAGAGAGAAAGACAGAGTAAGGGAAGGAAGAAGTGTGTGTGTGAAAAGATAGGAGGGAGAGAGGGAATGAAGGAGAGAGGTTGAGTGAGAGAGAGAGAGAGAAAGGACGAGAGTTGGGCACGTGAGACAGAAAGTGAAAATGAGACAGAGATGGAACAAGATGAGTGCAGAGTGCAGAAAGGAAAAAAACATAAAGGAAAGCGACAGAGAGAGAAAGGCGTGACAACCAGAGACCAAATCCAGAGAGACAGAGGACAAAGAGAGAGAGAGGAGCCAAGCGGAGACAGACAGCGTTGAGTGGAACAGCTCTACAGGCCATCACAGACCAGGCCAAATGTCAGTCTAGTCAGGAAGCCCAGCAAGACCCCCCGGGACCACCAGGAGAGCAGATAACAACTGACGTGGGACATGGGAGAGCTGAGATGCCACTGCCTCCTCACGTACTCCATGTTCCAGTAGACAACGTGTTGAGTTGCCCGTGCTCAAACTCACTTCCTCGTCAACACGGGGGTCGCAGCCTGCTCTCAGACTTCACCAGCCGCCACTGGAGGCGTCGCGATCTCTTCACTAAACGAACACTCTGGGACTTTGGAGGACTTGTTTTCCTCTAGACAGGCTACAACAGGGATGACAGAGAAAGCGATCGTAAAATGCCCTCATTCTTTCACTCTCTCACCAGCGCAGAGATGAGAAGAATAAATGAAACCAGTCCAGTCGAGGGAGGCAGAAAGACAGAGATGTTAGAGACCGAGAGAGAGGCAGGAAAACGAGAGAGAGGAGAGAGAGAGAGAGAGAGAGAACAAAATGCCCTCTCCCTGCCTGGCGGATAGAGACAGAGGGGGAAATCAGAGCCAAGGGGGGAGGGAGGGGAGGGAGGGGAGCGAGAAAGAGCAGTCTGATTAATTGAGACAGAGTCGACTGACCGCAAGTCATTAAGCTGCCATTGGGCCGAGCGCCAGTCACTACTCATTCTCCTCACCACCACTTTGCTCCGCTCTCTCCTCCTCTGCTCTGAGCCCCTGTATCATTCCTCCGTCGCCTCCCTGCTTCGTTCACACACACACACACACACACACACACACACACACACACACACACACACACACACACACACACACTCGCTCACTAACTCACGGGTGTAATTCCTTCCAGACAGGAGGCCATTCTGCAAAAGAGCTTTTGTCTTCGTTAAGACGTCCATTTGGGTGGACATCGTTTAGGAGGCCTGCTCTTGAGGGTGGGATGACAAACGACGGTTGCTTTGCCGCACTGACATAATGCACTTTACCAGACTGGAGAGGCAGGGGCGTTGAACAAAACAACACATGAAAAAAGGAAAGAAAAAAAAATAACTGTAAAGCACTTAAATTACAATTACAACGCTGCACAGGCGAAAGGTTGAAAGCCAATCAGCAGATTGTGTCAGCTGTAACAGGCGGCCTGGCAATCACCAGCTTTCAAATGGACGATGCCCATGATGCAGGTGCATTGGTGTTGCACAATTGGTAACTAAGGCACAGGGAAGAGTCCATCATCATCAGACAATGACAAACTGCATCGGCAAAGAGGTTCGCAAGGACCTCAGCGACAGGGAGAAACGGTACATTGTGAGCTTTACGCCATTCATAAATCACTTGTATCCATGAATCCACGGACATGAGTGACCTGGGGTAAGAGACTTGAAACCTGGACCCTGATGGGATAAAGTGATCCCGCTCTGATGGGTTGTCTTTCACCGCTTTCTCCTGTGTCTGGACACCTTCAAGTATTAAACATGGTGGTCCATTTGTATGGGCTGCCATGTTGTGGGAGTCATTACGTCAGGGCCAGGTGCGTCCTATGTAAGAGTAGAAAGTCAAATGTCTTCCATGATCTAAACATCGCTGAACCTTTACGGACGTTTTGGAGCGCAACGTAGATTTCCACCTTCGTCCCCGTCAAAGAACTGGAAGGTTTTTCCTCCTCGAGCGACGATCCGCTAGCAGAGACTAGGACTTTTTGATTAAACGGCTCCCTTGAAAGTCCAGTTCAGTCAGTTCACCTCTTGCTGCGGGGGGGGTTAAGGTTGCACGTGAAATCACTGAGACATGGTGGTGTGTCGACTGGATGGAGTGTAGTGGGCCGGCTCTCACACACACACACACACACACACACACACACACACACACACACTCAATTTAGTCCATTTAGATAGCCTTCAGTCAGAGGCTCTTGACAGGGCTAAACGGTGCCAGGGAGAGCGTGAGGGGGAACTGCACTACACGGAGAGGAATGAGGTTTTAGTTTTTTCATCAGAGCCAAGTGCTCTCTCTGCATCAGGAGAGTCAGTCACATGTGAGATGTCTTAATTGATTCATCAACACTCAGCTGAACTCTGATCAAGTGGGCCGACAGCGATGACCCCGCCTGACTCTTTATATTGAACCAAAGACAGTCTGCTCATCCTGTCGAACACGTATCAATCTCCTTTCCTACACTACATTCTTTTCTATTTAATGGAGTTTATGTATTTATCCATTAAGTGTGAGATCACCTCTATATGAGCCAGGCGGCCAAAACCTCTCTGGACTTGAGAGGGCTGAACGATGGTTTCAAACCGGTGCATGTAACCGGTAGATGATTTGTATCAACTGGTGGTGATATGTAGGCTCATACCAGATCGGAGAAAAAAGCCATAAATTATTCACTTTAATTGGAAGGAGGTGCACATCATATTAAGTAAAAGGTGTGTATTTTCTGTGACTCAAATCTAGTCCAATCATGCATATAATCATACAATCATGATCATACAGTTACGGTCAATGGGGGAAAATTGTAAATGTGAATGGAAAACTCTAGTCACCCTATAGCCCTGATACAGGACCCTTTGGGAATCTCTCATTGTGTGGGTTTTTTTTACCTCTCCCAAAGGGTGCTGTCCTGCTCCGTTGACTTGTTCCCCTACGAAAGTCGACGAGGTCTCTAACAAATCTCCGATGCTCAAATAAACGTTCAGACTTTGTTAAAGGTTTGACGTAATGAAATCAAAGATGGCTGACAGGCGCCTCAAATTCTTCGTCTTTGCCAATTTTCTAACGTTGTACTATTACGTGAATGACTCTCCCAGCATCAGATATCAGTTAACGGCAATCAATTTTTGAGGAGGCGTATTGGCCATGTGGTACAACATAAGGCTGTGACGGGACTGAGAGAAGGCCTCATGCTGCTGTGACGGCGTTTCCCACTCAAATTCACCGGTAAATGTTCACAATTACCAGATTTACTTGGGAACTGTGAACAGTCACCTCCCTGCTGAACCAAGAGAGATTTGGTAGCCGTGTGGTCATACAGTAGATCCACTGCATTCACGTCGTTGTGTACACACGCACCACTGCAGACATGGCGAGTACACGGAACAGCCTCCGTACACCCACGTACTCACTCAGGGTACACATTCGCTAACGGGCACACTAATTACTACCGTGCACCAAAAACGTAATGGGTGCAGCTTCCTCTGATTTAGCACCTGATTTATGGAGACTTCTGCACATCAAGTCGGTTGCAACCGCCGACCCACAGACCGCAGCGCTGCTCTCAAAGGCACGACTGTCTGAGGTTCCAGTTTTTTTTATTTCATGCAGCAGCGATAATAATATATGACTTGGCGATCTATAATTCATCTGAATCTCATCCTCTGACATTTGAAAGAGTGTAATTCTCAAACGGAGCGCTCTTTCTCTTATTTATTTATCATTCTCTTTCTTATTTCCTCTCCCTGGCTGTCGTTCCTTTGAACAAATAACGGCAGCGGGCGTTCTCGGGGGGGGGGGGGGGACGAGTTAGGATGTGCTTCCTCTGTGTCTGGTCGAACACGCCGGAGGTCTCAGGTGTCGACCCCGTTTCCACCCGCGAGATCGGATGAGAATCAGTTTTTAATGCCTGCAACTGCATCAGCGCCACCACAAACTCTCAGCAAATACAGCCACTCAGTCACTCTTTCTCTCTCTCTCTCACACACACACACACACAGAGAGAGAGAGAGAGAGACGATGAAGCCACTTTACCCATCACCTCAACACCAGGCTCACATGACAGCCCTATCTCCCATTTGCTCCTACACACTCTCTGACTAACACTCACACTGCCTGCCTGTACACCCAAACAGCTGAGAGAGAGAGAGAGAGAGAGAGAGAGAGAGAGAGAGAGAGAGAGAGAAGGAGTAGTAGGCGGAGGTCCACTCAAGCTGACGGAAACACTAAATGGTATGGAAACATTGCCTCGGAGCTCAGTCACTCAAAGTGAGGCGTGACACCGGAGAGTGTAAAGATTTCCGTTGAGGCATGTGCACACGTTTGTTTATCTCCCCCGTTCTCCTTCCCGGCGTGATCGGGCCCCCGTCATCGTCTTCGCCACGCGGCGTGATGCCAACGGACGCTTCGGATCTCTGTGTGGACGGAAAGCGCCGAGGACATCGGGTTGGGTCAGTAACGTCTTTCAAGTCAAGTCCGCCGTCGCCGTCACATCTCTCCACACCATTTGTACATTCCCTCACCGCCACTCTGAGAGCCCCTGCGGTGCACGTCTGGCTAATGGATCACCGGTTTGGTTTCCTCGCTCAGCCCCTTTATATTGACTCTCTGCTATGGCAGGATCAAGTCTTATGTAACCGTGCAGCAGGATAGGACAGGAGGGGGGTCGGGAGAGCGACTGCATAACACTGTAGGCTTGAGTCAAGGGAAAGTTGAAGTTTATAGCGAATAAGGGGATGACAAAGACTTTGGTATGTTCAGGTAATTACAAATAAACTCAATTAACACCTTAGAAGCAACGAGCTGTTTTAATGGAGTTAAAGATTCAGTGGAAATTCACTTGCCCCCAAAACTTTCTGATGTTAACACAATGTGACGTCTTGACATGTCGTCTTTAAATGTTCATTTTATTGATTAGTTTATAAAATACCTGTTGCATTGTGGGAAACTTCTATATTGGCACTAACCAGGAAAAATCAGCTTGTGCACCAATGCCACCCCTCCGTATCACAACCAACGCTGCAAAGTCATTTTTATTTTGTTTTCAACAGAAACTTTCCCCTCTTAATGTGTCAAGGACCCGGCAAAGAAAAATTGCAGACTAAAAAAAAAAAGCGAGCTGTCAGTGTAGACCTCTCCCTTTTAGTCAGCCGGCTCCGAATTTCAGCCCAACAGATTAAGGAATTTGATTGGATTTTTCTTCCTCCAGCTTGACATTTAGGGGCTCTGCTCTGAATTCATTAAACTTAGGAGGGAAATACAGGTGGAATCTAGTGTGTGTGTGTGTGTGTGTGTGTGTATATTCTGTATAGGGGTGCACTCATCTAATTTCATTTGTGCGTGTGTTTACGTCGTACTGTGTATACTGCATTGCCACACTTGTGTTTGTGTTCCTGCCCATCGCTCAGTGTGTCAGCGCCAGGCGGGGGTGTCTCATTACTCTGTAGTAGCTTGTTCCCCTCCCTGCTACCCAGCGCCTCAGGAGTGGATCTAGTTACCGGCTAATGGCCTTCACCCACCCCGGTTCTCCTGGGTGATCAAGGGGCTGAGAGCAGGGAGGCATGAGTTGAGCAGAGCAGGGGGGGGGGGGGGGGGGTCCAGAGAGCATGTGGAGGATTTCATCTTCCTCATGGCTTCCTCAACATCTTCTTCTTCCTCTCTCTATCTCTATCTGTGGGATGGCAGCAACACCGAGGAGCGGTTGGGAGCTCCCAGACAGAGGATCGATGTCAGGAGGAGGCAAAGAGGGGGAGCTGGAGATTAGGAAGCGGATGTTGTTGACCTTTGCTCTGAAAAAGTCCATTAAGTCATTACACTGCTCCTCTGAGGCCGCCATTGATGGGGGAACATTGCGGCTTAAGGAGGATGGTTGATGGAGGAAAACAGACGCTTGGAAGTGACCTAGTCGGTCTGATGCTCATGAAAGGCTTGCTTGTGGACAGCTGGACCAGAGAATCAGAAGCGCTGCAGCACACGCCCCGGCTGATTTCATCTTTCTCAGATCAGGAGTGAACGACGGGGCTGACCGCGGGAAAAGGAAACCATGTCGCTTTGTTCAAGGGCATGCTGATCAAATGCACTGCTCAGAGACTTGTTATCAGACTCAAACCCAGATCACAGACCTGCAGATGAATGGGGCGTCGAGTCAGCGACGACCAGGTCGAAGGGTGTGGGGACAAGAACCAGTTGCTTCAGGTGCAGCCTTTGAAGGACACTCAAAAACCCAGCTGCAGGGTGACATGAAGGAGTATCCGGATGCATGACGATATTTGTTGATGTGGAGTCATGTATCAGGGATGATACAAGCAGTAAATAATAAGCGGTGTCATGTGGGTAGGAAGGCTTACATTTTAGAGCGATGCATTTAAAGGAGGAATGATCACGGATGACCACACGGCTGTTTGCGCCCTCGGCCATTTTTGCGTGCGTGTTGAGATGTGACGTGGATGCGTTTGCCTCCTTGGGTATCGAAACAGAAACACGCTGGACACTTTTATTGCGGTTAATCTCGCTCGCTATCTGTCAACCAGCTCCCGTCCAGCCTTTCACGATGTTTAGCCCGCATACCGCAACAGCACGGCGAGACACTGACACAGGCCTTTCAGCCGACCGGGGCCTCAGCAATTTAAACCCAGCAGTCATCAGTTGTCTCTCTGGCATGCTATCCTTCTTTTCTTTGCGTCTGTTTGTATTGTTGACATGGCTTATACGCAGATACGAGCAGAGGAAGGTCAGGTCAGCCGGATGCGTATTATCATAAAGCTGCAAGGACACCGCGATGATATTAACAATAGGAAGAAAAAATTATTGAATCTCCTCCCGTGGGTCCTAACACAAATCAGTTGTTGAAAAATGATGAAATGTGATGAAACATACTTGGACTCACAAGAAGTACAACAACACTGCACTTATACTTATGCACTTATCCTCTTCAGATTAGATGAAAGAAACAAAGAGTCGTTTTTTAATTACCTAGCGTGGGTGCCATGGCGACCGTTGCATTAGCTCCACTTACATGTAGCAACCTAAAAATGTCACCGGCGCCGCCTTGTGAACTTTACAGAAGACTCCTTTCACATTAAAAGTGCACTTTTTTTGATTAAAAAATGAATAGTTCAAACTAAATATTATTTAATATGCCATTTAAAGACACCAAAAACATGACTAATCTATAAAAAAAAATTAAAAAATCCCACAATATCCGTTTTTCAGACCCATATGGACCAGTGTGTTTGGCCTCCATCCTCATCTTACCACTTATATGACCCTCCATGCTTCCTGCCAGTATCCCTGTTCAGTATTTAACGGCATTAGCCTAGTGGCTGCTAAGTGATGAGGAGGAGGAGGAGGAGGAGGAGGACGTCGACGAGGTGTTTTAGGGTTCCTGTGATGGATTAGATTAGGAAACAAACCAGAGGACCCTATTCCAGTGATTAAAGATCTCATCTGGGCACTTTATAGCCCCGGGAACGACTCAGTCACACACACACAATAGTAGACACACACACACACACACACACCCAATCACACGTGCATACACACATTCATTAATCACACTACGCATCCTGTGGCACCGTGTTGCATACCAGGGATTGACATGTATGAGCAAACACACACACACACACACACACACACAGAAAGACTTCGATGTGACATGTGACATGGAGGGTCACAGTCAGTCTCTCCTATCTGCCTCACCCTGTCATCACCCCATTGACACACACAACCCAACCGCACCGCCACCACCACCTACACCCTTGACCGTGGTAATCTAGCTTGATTGTAGGTGGTGGGTGCAGTGTGCTGCTGAGTTAATGAAAAGTTGGTGGCAAGCTACGGTCAAGAATAGTTCCTCTAATGCACCATGGAGCCGGGAGATGAAGAACATTACTTTACAAACGCTTCAGGTCTATTTCAGTGAGGAGCATGCTGAGTATTTATCACCCATCATGTAGAGGCCAGGCTGGAGGACTGGACCTGGAGGACTCAGGTCAGGGTCCCGGTGTGAGGTCTTGGTGATGAGTGCTTCCTGGCCACCGTTTTTACACCTATACACTTTTCCTCCGTCCTCCACCCAGTTCACAAGTCGGCTCTTTACGCACAAACTCTGACGTCACACCTTTCCAGTGTTTATTTCAAAGCCTGCGCAGGTGATATTTCAAAATACACCCAGAGGTGATAATTGACTGCTGCGGCAGTCTTGTTTCATCTTTTTTTTTTCACTTTCCCTCATTAAAGCAGTACAATGACTTCTCTCACTAGCTGCTTGTTCCATTATCAGCTCTGCACTGATGTACATCCTCAGCACAGCCGGAAGGGATATCTGGCATAGGCTCCTTTATTTTCTTTGAATCCCTGGATCAAGTAGTAAGAGTATTGTGTTTAATGCTCCAACGCGTAGTCAGGACCCCTGGGTGGCTCCGCTAGCCAGCTCTCTTCTCACAGTAAAGCTCTTTGAAATGAAAGTGAATTCCCCCCTGCTTAACCAGTCTGAGTACACAGCTAACTAATATGGGCTGAGAAGGTTCGAGGAGAGGGAAGATGCATCAGGATGTTAGTCAGAGGCAGAACAAAGTCATCCTTTAAACAGCATAGAGGATGTGCTTTCTCTCTCTCGCCATCTCTCTCACTTTGTTCTAGCTATCTATCTATCTCTCTCTTTCTTTTCCTTTCGCTTGTTTACTCAAAATGTGTCTACATTTCCCAGGCACAGCCCTCCACAGTGTTGTGGTTTAACCAAACTGTAAATTGTGAGAGATGTTATCAGCATAGTGGGAGCCATCACCAACCAGGGCAGTGTGCCAAGTAGGCAGTTTCACACAGGGGTGCGGGGGATAATCAGATATTGGAGTCGCTGACTCACTGATCTTCTGTGTGTGTGTGTGTGTGTGCATCCTCATGTGGTAGTGCTTGGGTCTAGATCTTGTGTCTTTGCATGTTTGAGCTATACAGTTGTGCATAGATAATGTTGTTTCAACGTTATTCCCACTGAGATGAAACATCTCTTAATGTGTAGTGTAGACAATGTGTCTGTCTGACGGCTTCAGCAACAGGACACTGTCTGGTCCCGTGTCACCTGACACCATGGTAGAGAGATGGTCTAGTCTGGCTTGCCGCTGTTGTGTTGGCGCTCGGCTATTTTTCTGCCACCATTGCTCTTTTTGTTGTCCTCTCAACGTGCAGATTGTCATCCCTCTGAGTCTCTCTCTGTCTGTCTCTTGATCTCTCTATCTCCCTCTATGTCTCTATCAATGTCTCTCTTTTCACTCCTTGTAAAGTATTTTAGGATTTTTCAAATGGATTGGTGCCAGCTACGTAAATCAGACGGCACTAATAGTCCCCTTCGGTTGTGGTGGTGATTTGAAGGTCATAGGTGGCTTGTTGGCTGTTAATTAAAGGCGTTAATTTTCAGCAGGCGGGCCATTAGGGCCGGGTGCCTAAAGACAACAGATTAATTATTAAGATAATAAAGCATCTTCAGGACGCCCCCAGTCTTGATTTGATTAATCGCCAGCGCTACTTCTGGAGAGTGGGCTTGAATCATGACGAGTCGCTAATGAAGCCTTGGAAATTAAAAAAAATTGTTTTGCTCATTTGTCCGTCTATAATAAAAGCAAGCTTAAATGAATGTGTAGGTGCACGGCTGCCCACACACAGGTATTGGTATAAGTGCACATATTGTAATAGCGTCTGCATGTACAGAAGATAATGCATTTACATTCATGAATGGACTTCTAATTGACTGATTTCCATTTTATCCTCTAACAAGGAGTTTCTTCTCCTATCTTCTTTCAGTCATGGGAAACCAATAGGAGGCTGTAATGCTATAATGTTAAAGACTGTGAGGCTGGGTGGTAATCATATGGAAAAGAGATCCAAGGCACTCAAAAGCCTGTTAGAGAGCCTTTACTCTATTTGGTTAGTCATAATTGGAACATTTATTGGAGCACATTTCGGCCTCTGGGCCTTCATCAGGGTACAAACCTCCGCTGCATAGAGTCCTGCGCTGTGAGTTCAGCTTGCCTTTGATGGGCCATCTCCACAATGTTATCTGTGAAAAGCTGCTGTGATGTCTCTCTCACCGTCTGCCCCCCCCCCCAGCCATGCTCGGTGTCAGAGGCAGGACGGCCCTCTCTGTCGGATTGTCAAGGCACCGACGTGGCGGCACAATAGAGCAACATGTTTCGGCGGTGTAATCCGTGGCAGGTGTGTAGGAGAACGTAATCCCTTTTTTTTTTTGGAGTCGAGGGAACGGTGTCCTACTTTGCGGCCGCCGATGTGGTGTAGGTGCAGTGTGTGTGTGTGTGTGTGTGTGTGAGTGCGTGTGCCTCGAGGAAGAAAATGAAATGGCGGGGAAGGCTGGCATCCCACACACACACACACACATGCAAGACACACATGCACAAATGCAAAACTGCACTTGAAAAGAAGACAAAACTGACCAAGTGAAAAATTCCTGTACCCATTGTTACACCTTAAGAAGAGGTAATATGCATTCGCCATGCTAAGCCAGTAATAACGCGTAGAGAATACAGGCAGAGCTGTCAGGCGTTTTGTATTAGCCGCTCGGAGGAAATGCATGTATGAAGACAGATATATTCTTCTCGTCTTGTATAATCTGCTATCCCCCCGTTTCCGTGCAATGAATGCATAAAAGACCTTTTGACGGTTTGAAAGTGCCAGATGCATTCATGAGAGGTGGCATTTGCATTCAAAGTCAAAGTGCATTCTGCGTCAAAGTGCTGTATGGAGGAAATCCAGTTCTACTTCATTTAGGTAACAGAGAGATACGGGAGGGGAGGAGGAGATTAAGCAAAGGGAATTGAGAGTGGAAGAAATGGGAGATAAAAGTAACCTCTAGGGATTGGCTTTTTCATACGCCAGCAGTGAGTCACTTAAATATTGCATTATCTGCAAATATAACATTAATGTTAATTGTCTTTCCCATTAGTAAGTGTGTATGTACAGATACATACATATACAGCTATTCCCACTCTTTAGTGCATGCTAGCTGAGTTGCTGCTGCACCTTTGTTCCACCTCTACTGCGTTACATCTGCTAACTAGTTGGTTTATAGATTACATGATATAGATAGATATACATTAAAGGAGAATTCCGGTATTTTTAAACCTGGGCTCTATATCTCCAAAATCGGCATTTATACCACAAAATAGGTCCAAAAAGTTTCGGAATTGCTCCAGTAGATCGGCTCAGTCGGCAGTCGCTCAATGGCTACAACGTAATCTGTTGGGGCAAGTGTGCGCAGTCAAAGTATGTCCACTAAAATTGCTTGATTTTGCTGATCTGACAGGCTCAGATTGTTATTTGTGTGTCTGACAACATTACTGAAAGGATCGCTACAGAAATAGACCTTTTTTAACCAGAAAACTAAAGTCACGCTCAAGGAGAAGTCTCGCTCTGAAATGGACGGTGGACAAAGGTAGTCTATAGCGAGAGGGTTCACTTGTTGCAGGAAGAGGACGGTAGAAACATGACAAAGGTATTCTATGAAAGCTGCGCAAAGTCTTCCTCAACATTTTGTTGGCACAGTTTGGAAATGCGCAAAAACGAACCATTGTTGTTGTTTTTATCTTTGGGAAAAACAAATCCTCTAAACTACGCTTTCTGTACTCCAACACACGTCTCCAACGATGACTCAAGTTTCCACCATCCTCTTCCTGCAACAAGTCAACCCTCTTGCTTTCATAGCCCACCTTTGTCACGTTTTCACGTCCTCTTCCTGGTGCTTAATGTAACATTTGTCTACTACTACATGTCAGATGCAGGAAAGATTCATTAACGTTTTTGTGTCTGTGTGCACGTGTGTGTGTTTTGGGGTTAACCAACCTTGATAGATGCACAACCGTGTCAACCATAGCAGTGTCTAATGGCGTCCTGTACAATAGCAGACTTAAGCACACACACACAGGCAGTAAACCAGGAGGGAGGAGTCCTTTCTAAATGGCCAGGCACATCGCTCCTGGGACACCATTACATGGAGAGGCAGTATTACTCATTCTGACACCTCGCTCTGACCCAAAGGTCATTCACACGTTCACACAGCTACCTTGTGATTGGATTGTACACTCTTAACAAGCCGCTGAACCCCATCTCGGCAAAGAGGGAACACCAGCTCACTGATACAATAACATTCACAAATGTGGTCAAAAAGCATGAAGCCAGACTCAGTTAACATTAGAAAAACCCTGTTACTTGTCTATGTCTAAGTAAGTCAATATTATTTGTTGTCACTTTAGTATCTGTTAGTATGTCCATATTGTCTGTATGCACAAATTGGTGAATAACATTTTTTAAAACATAATTAAAATTTCAAAATAATGTACTGACTAATTTACCATTAAAGCTCTGAATGCAAAAGCTCGAAAACCCAAAAGAAATAATCTCCTCTGTTTTCCCATGATGGGTCACAAACGCTCCTTCAATCCATTCATATAAATCAGACACAGAACTTAACGATGATGCTCTAAAACTTTAACGGCACAATAAAACTGCACAAGAAGCCAAACTCACTCCTGTCTTTGCCTCGTCTCTGACACTGCTACGATGTTGACTCAACGTTGTAAGTCCTTATCTAAGATGTGAGCATTTTCCTCAGACTAAATGAAAAAGGTTGTGTTTTGAAAGAGCACGGCACTGCTTGTCCCTGGATAGAGAATACAAACAAAGCGTTGCTTATAAGTTTTCAGAACATCACTTACTTCCTATTGAGAGAAACAAAGAAAGAGAGAAAGAGGGAGAAACACATAAATAGATACCAGATATATATATATATATGATATATAGATACCAGATATATGAAATGTATTGTATATTTGCAGTGACTTCCCCCGACTGCCTCTCTATCTCTTCCCCTTCCTTTCTTTCTTGCCGTGCAAGTTATTCAATATCGGGGGGGTTTTGCTGTTATTATTTTCAAACCGTTGCACAAATTGTAACAAAACGATTTTTTCCTCACTCATAAACTGAGAAGTCTGGGGAGAGATTGCGGCACGTGTGGAAAGATTGAATTGCGTGACAGCGTTGTGACGGGGGATGACGCAGGCATGTGGTCTGCCAGACGCAGCAGCCGGGGTGTGCAGGGTGTGGAGCTGGGAGGAAGAGAAACAGACGGAAAGAGACACACCGAGAGAAAGTAAGAGGGGGAGTCACAAAACAGCCGAACAAGAGACCCACCACAACTGGGTGCATATACGCCGATCACGGGAAGGGAAGGCCGATTAAAAATAAATGAATAAATAAATGTATTAAAAAAGTGCATCTTTTAAAAAAAACAAAAAAAAAACACACATCTATTTATTCTATTATTACTTATTATTATTATCGGTGAAGGTTTTAACTACAAATCGCATTATCCAATTAAACTTGTTACAGCTCTGTGCGTGTGTAGGCTATGTTAAGGGGCGTGGTCACGTAGCCAACTGCCAATTAGAGTCGACTAAACCAACGTTGTTCCATCACGTAGCTGCTTGCTAGCGACACAGCAAGTGTGGAAGATCGGGTAAAAACGTACAAATGTGTAATTAAAAAACCGAGAGAGATACCGAGTGTAAAGACAGTCAAAGTGAGGATCCACCACCAGAATTTGTAGCAGAGCAGTGTTGCATTTGGTTTGGGTGTGTGTCTACGTTGACAGATGACAGTAGCCTGCACCACGGTAATTACTAAAGCAAGCGCAATAAAAGTGATTTTGAGACAATCTTCACTTTGGTGGTATTCACTTCATTTGAGCACCCACTGGCAAAAACATAAATCGCCGCCTATGATTGGGTGAAGCTGTTAGTGATGTGCCACACCTCTTGTGAACTGGTTAAAAGGCTCTTCCTCCACCTGACTCTCTCTCTCTCTCAGCCAGCTGCCACCTTTCCCCTTTATAATCTTAGTTAATAAATCAAACCTTTGTTTTGCGTCCAACCCTTGTGTCCTTTATGTTGCCTCCGTCTGAGCTGTGGTTGTAACAGGGTCTATGTAGCATGCAGGACTGGAGCCACATTGTTTACCTCAAAAAATTCCAACGTGTTGTTCCATTTTTGAAGATCCGCAAACATGTACTCACACGGAGATACGCAGGCCGGGTTTTCAGCAAACCTGATTGTTTGTTGCAACCGTGTGGTAGCTGGAGCACCTTGTTATTCCTCCGCAGAGATAGAGCACTATCATGCACACACGCCCTGCTGCATCCTGACAACCCCCTTCCAATCTACATGGCTGCAGAATTGAATCTGTCACCTTGCTACAAGAACTAATCGTTTAGCGGTGGGCAGTGTTTCAAGCTGGCCTCAGAACTGCCATTCCATATCAAAGCACAAAACGGCGATATTGTCCGCTGATTGGCTTTCAAAAAAAAAAGAAAACACCCCGAGATCCGCGTCACCTCCGCCCCGTCTCGTCTCTGAGGTGATATTGATGTTTCTCTCAACCTGAGATCAATGGCTTGTCGCGGCTCATTAGGCCAGGTAGAAACGCTGTGTTTACTTTGCACATTGTCGGGGTCCCGGTGTCGCGGGCCACCGCGGAGAATCACTGATGACTGTGTCGCCACGGCAACGCCGGTCTCAAGGGTGTTCAGTGGTGGCTCAAGGTCGAGAGGATATCACTTGGCTCTCGGATTAACTCTTTTTGTTTTGAAGTTGTGTCTCGCGTGACTCGGTGTCCAAGGTGAACAGCGCAGACAAAGACAAGGTGTGTTTATCTCACTTTTTCCCATTTTCTCTCTTTTCTTTCTCAAACTTCTCAAGAGGAGTCCCCGCGAGACGGCGTGAGGATTGTATGAGTTTTACAAGTGAACAACTAACACACACTCTCATATGAATCTATTGATTGGTTTGCTTTAAAAATATGAGTTGGGAATTGTGGCGCCCCGTTCTTTGCTCAGAGCCAGAATGTCAGTTGAGTGTAATATGACCCAGGCAAATACTGTGACTCACGAGACATTTCACAGCGGATCAATTGTTCTTAAAGGATCGAGTGTGTGTCAGAGGAAACATGGAAGAGGTTTAGGGCACAATTTCCAATTGACATTTTAACTCGCCTTCTCTTGTAATGCTTTTTCTACTTTAGTTTTGATGTCTTTTCAAATAATAAAGCACCAGCAGCCAAAATATCCAAGGATTGCATCGGCTGAGGAGAGGATTTCTGTGTGTGTTGATGTCTTACAGCCACATTCATTCTTTGATCAGCCATGAGTTGATATGCTTCAGTAACAACACAATGCGCTTAATTAATTATTTTTACTTTGTTGTTAAAATTATGTCCGTCTGTGTGCCTTTAACTATCTCTCCCTCTTTCTATCTGTTTGTTTCCATCCCAGTCACTAATCAACAGACAGAATCACTTCCTGAAACTGCTCACATTGTGATCATATTGCCACCAGCCACATTGATGGTCAGCTGAAACGTCACCACCAAAGACAAAAAAAAAAGAAAACACATTCCAGACCTATTCAAGTCACGGCGGATGAGGTTTCAGTAAAGAGCCTTTGCCAGAGGGTTTCTGGGAAAGGATTTTCAGTTAATACTATACTATAATGTGCCTCTTCCTTCTATCCCTCCCAAGCTCCTCCTTTTCCTCCACTGTTCCAGTCACTCCGCAGGCTCTGTGCTCTTGTATGTGTCTAACTACCATGACACCTCGATAAGGCTGCCTGCATACTGTATTTCATTACGCTCTAGTGAAGTCAGCAGCCAGATAGCATCACTATGTATTGCATGGGCATTCCCCCTGACTCTTTCTCTCTTTGCTCTCATTGCTCTGTCTCTCTATCATACATACACAAACCAGATGCACCGATACATGTATGCTCATGCATGTGTATCAAATGTATGCCCCCCCCCCCCCCCGCCTTGTAAAAAAGCTCTGCACAGACACCCACAAACCCCAGAAACAAACGGGCCGGTGGGTCGCTCCCTTCTGGGGCAGTGTGTACAAATAGTGATTCAGATTCAGGCTGACCACCCATCCTCATCTGAGCCTTGTGACCGAGATTAACCGGCGGGCAGGTGGGCGGATCGGTAACCGGTAAGAGGCAGGACAGACAGAGAGAGAGAGAGAGAGAGAGAGAGAGAGAGACATAGATCCTCTCATGTCATGTCATCTAGCTATCTTTCAATCAAAAGAAAACTAAATTTGGTGAGAATTAATAAATGTTTGAAGCGGAAACCTGTTCTGTATATATCTATAGGATATCCTCTCCAAGGTCAGAGTGGTTACCCCCCTCCCCACTGTCCTCTTTATCCTCCATCTCTCCCCCTCCACCTCTGAGCTACCTACAGCACGGTCCCAGCTGGGAGCAGATAGGATGAGTCGAGGTGGTTATTCAGCCCGGCGTCTGATTGATCCCCACCGCAAGATTAGAATCAGTAAGGGACGCTCTATCTTCCTCTCAGGATGCCACATTGTTCATAATTGGATACAGGAAGCTGCTCCATTTGTTGTGACATATTTTCTGTCAGGCAAGTGGAACGGGCAACCTGAGTATTTTGTTATCTGGGTGACATATGAGGCGGCGGATGAAGGTCCCCAGGTAGCTCGGGTTGAGATCCAGAATGGGATATGCCCCCGCCGGCGTGTATGTTATTGGGTGATGTATTGGAGGCAGGGATCAGATCCTATGTGTCTCAGATTGGTTGTGATGATAGTGTGAGCCTGATGTGTGATGTTCTGTGCCGGGCGCCAGACTGATGGAGGATTCCCACCTGTCAATCAAGTGTGGCTCGCATGAAAGATGGTCACGAGGGAGGATACTGCAGGGGAAGACACATCACTATCATTGTTTTATACTCAGAGTTGATCTATGATACCTTTGTCTTTTCACTACAGGCTACCTGTTGGCATGCCACTATAATAAAGACTTTCATCTGTGAGAAGAGTAGCTTGGTTTTCTTTCATCATTATTTTTATTCAGCTAGCCGACCACTGAGCCTCCACTACCTTGATATTTCTTTACTGTAGCGCTCCAGTCATTTGTCATTTTCTGTCCGGCCTGGATCAAGCTTTGAAAATATGCCGATTTGTTTCATCTCATGTTCAAAACATCACGAGGATAGCCATGACCCTTTCTCCCAGACTAGCGGGCCTGCTAGGAACCCCATACTGCTCCAACATAAATGAAACGCACATGAGAAGCCTTTTGAAAAATGCTAATTCCTGGAAAGCAGCACTCCACACTTCTGTACGGACGCAACAGAGCAACAAAGACACCGTTATCCTCGGAGGTCTCTCTCAAGTTGCTAAACCCCGGCTAAAAAATAGGGACAAATTAACTGTGTAATAGAATTTTGCGCACAGAAAATCCACATTGATGTCACATTCATTAACGAAGAGCCTGCCCCCACCCCTTAATACCTAATACCCCATTGTTACTGACAGAAACTAATGGTGAATGTTGCTCCTAATAGGGGAGTATCATCAAAGCCTTTCCCCCCTGCAGCTTGTGAGTGAAGCCTCCTGGGCACCGGCTGGTCCCTGGGGTCCTGGCGGTTTGACAGCCTAGTGATTCCTGCAGGCTTCTTCCCAAGACCAGGGGATTTAACTAGACTTCCTGCCTCGGCTATTATAAACCCCTCTCTCTCTCTCTCTCTCTGTCTCTCTCTCTCTCTCTCTCTCTGACAAACACACACACACACACACACTGTTAAGTGCATATAGTTTCATGAATGTACAGACGTATATACTCACTGGCCACTTTATTAGGTACTCATACTCGTTAACGCAGATACCCTGCTCCTCCAAACAGCGAATCGTGTTGATGTAACTCAATATTTAAAGCATGCAGACATGATGACAGAGGTTTCGTTTGTTGTTTGATCAAACAAGATGCGTGAGCTAAGCCGCTTTGACCGTGGTATGATTGATGGTTGCAGCATTTCAGAAACAGCTGAACCCTCCCGGGAGTTTCACCGCTACAGTCTCAAGAGTTCACAGAGAATGGTGATGAACAAAAAAACATCCAGTGAGCGACAGTTCTGTGGCCAAAACACCTTGTTAATGAGAGAGGTCAGAGGAGACTGGGCAGACTTGTTCAAGCTCACAGAAACACCACAAATACTCCAATAACAGTTTTTTACAACAGTGGTGTGCAGAAGGGCACCTTGTTGAATCCACGCTGAAGAAGAATTCAGGTAAAGGTAGGTGAACCTAATAAAGTGGCCAGTGAGTATATGCTCCCACACACTCAGCAGATGTACACACACACACACACACACACACACACACACACATGCACATGCAAAACTCTCGGAAATACCTCATACTGCGTTAGGCAGGAAGTCAGATACTACTAGCAGGTTCTGCAGACTATATGGCTCATGCATTCTTCACTATATTTAACACACAGAGGAATAGGCTTTTTGTTTCATCTTTGTCTGATCCAGGCAAATCCGGATTCACCAGCTCTACTCTGCACATGTTCACTCCCTTGGGGGGAGGAAGAACTTGATTACTACACCCCCCCCCCCCCGCTCCACACACACACACACATGCACACTTTTCCTTTCATGTTGTTGCATGCTGTCCTTCCGCCCTCCTCTTGATATGACCCCTCGCCCATTTGTTGCCGTTCACATGCAGTAGCGGTTTGTGCGTTGTCTGCATTCTCGGTGAACTGAGACAAGCAGATCTGCATCGTGTCTCCATCCATCCCGACAGAAAACGGTGTGAACAATATCTTCCAAATGCATGAATTATTGAGAGAACTGTTGGGTTAGCAGGTCACATTCGCACAAAGACCGGTAGTCAGCGACAGACTAAAGCACATTTATTAATGCTTAAAGCAACAATGGGGTGAACATCACAGTGAACATCACTGTGAAAAAATGGCCACTATTGATAATCAAGGACAGGCGAATACGCAGCGTTTGTTATGATGACCATGCAATGACACACAGAGGTGACGGTTGGTTCGGAAAATAGGAAATAGCCGGGAAATTGCGAACTTCAGTAACTGCTGTGTACTTTTAGTGGAAGCAGAAGCGTAAGAAACTTTCTTGCTGATTGAGCCAGGAGGGTGGAAGACGGTTGCATGGTGAGATCTGAGGGTTCCAGGTCCACTGCTGTCCCGGGGTTGTGTAGGCGGCTAAATGCTGATTCACAGCAAATCACCGCTGCTCTCATCCGATGTGAAGTGGTGCCAGGGCTCAGGGTAGAAAAAAGGGCTATCCAACATCATTGATCAACACTTTGTGCTGATCGCGGTTAAAAGACAAAGACGTTTTTTTTCTATGTTGGGGATTAATTAATTTGATGTCCTCTCTTCCTCGCGAGGGGAGGTGAGAGAACAGATTGTGAGATTTGGCTGTTATCCGTCAAAAATAGGCGCGGCGCCGCGGGGGGTCTGCAGAGCGACTGTTGTTTTATCGTCTTCTGTGGAAGGCGTCAGCATAACGGAGTGACAGACGCTCCTCGGGGTTCAGCGCTTGCATCTCATGAATGTTGCTCAAGCAGGACAGGTTTTCGAAGAGCGGCGCACCTGGAATACAATCGCACACTTCCGACACTGTATTGATATCCTAAACAAGTCATTTGACGTGTGTGTGTGTGTGCATGGATGTGTGTTTGTGTTTATGTGTGTGTGTGTGTGTGTGTGTGTGTGTCCAGTTGCATGCCCTACACAGTGAGCAGAGGCAGTTGTGTGGAGATCCAACAGGCCCAGGAGACTAGCGAGCATCATCTCTCCCCTAAGGAGCAAAGACAATAATGTGCTTTTCACACTACACTTAACCCCGGGCTAACATCTTTCTTAACCCTGGGTTAAGGACGCATTTAATCCTGGGCTAAGCAGCGTTTCACACTTGCATTTTTGAAAGAGGGTTAACACCTTTAACCCTGGGTTAACAAACCCTGCTACGAAGCAGGGTTAGCACCGCTTTTGTGGTACTATCCCCGAAATGCGGTGCTAAGAACAATAGTGTGAAACATTGTGGGGTTAGAATGTAACGGGTTAGAATGTAACAAGGGTTAGAATGTAACAGGGTTAGAATGTAACAAGGGTTAGAATGTAACGGGTTAGAATGTAACAAGGGTTAGAATGTAACAAGGGTTAGAATGTAACAGGGTTAGAATGTAACGGGTTAGAATGTAACAAGGGTTAGAATGTAACAGGGTTAGAATGTAACGGGTTAGAATGTAACAAGGGTTAGAATGTAACAGGGTTAGAATGTAACAGGGTTAGAATGTAACAGCGAGTTAAACATTAGCATTCAACGTTAACCCGGGGTCTACAAGCTTACAGTGTGAAATCCTGAACACTGAATACCCGGGGTCAATTGTTAGCCCAGGGTTAAAGAAAACTAGTGTGAAACTAGTGTGAAACCCAAGGTTAAAGTTAGTTATAACATATTCAAGTGTGAAAAGCCTATAGAAGAGGTCTAAAAAACGCCATTCCTAAACTTTCCAGATCACAGTCATCACACACACACACACACACACATCACATTTGTCACAGCTGTGGTAAACAACTGTTTGTGGTTTGGCGTGGTTGCTCCAAAACAACAAAACGTGTGTCTCTGTGTTGTGAATCACCGATACGTTATGTAACTGATATGCGGCGTTACAGATAATATGGAGTGGCAGACGAGCTCGACCGAGAGCCAAGGAGGGCTATCAGGCAGCGGTGAGCGCTCCCTGTTTATCTGGCTATGTATGCCATATGGTGCTGTCGCCATGGTGATAGCGACAGATGTAATTACCCCGTTCAATTTGGCCACCGACACTGAGAGCCTGACAGTCACACAGAATAACAATCAGACTCGGTCCGAAATCAGACTGATGCGGTCGTGGCTGCCGGTCCAGTGATCCTGATCCCTTCTGGTTTGTCTATTTGTGAGATTTTGGAAAAACTTGAAATTCAGTTTGAACTATTCTTCACCTAACACTGAGAGTATTATTAACTCAAATATCTTCATTGTTTGTTCTAAAAATGATTAATCTTTGATGATAGATTTTTTTGTAAAGGGTGAGAGTGTCATTTTTCGCATTAAAGATCAACACTTCGCTAAGTGACAGAACAGATCTGAGTCTTTTTCCAACAGCAACTTAGGGGAGGAAGGTGAAGTCAGGAGACCCGAGACAAAGTAAATGTGTGGCTCGTTCTTCAACAACCCACCTTCGTCTTCCTCTCTCACCCGCTCTCCAACTGAATGCTTTTCTAAATGCTTTCCATCAGAGTTAGAAATCTTTCCTAATGGAAATTCGATGGGCATGTTTCTTTTTTTAGGGTAGCTGCTCCTGCTGTTTAGATGAACTTGGCAGTGTTCTGCTTGCTCTCTCTCTCTCTCTCTCTCTCTCTCTGTCTCTGCAATTCATTTTTCATACTACATCACTCAACCAAAACGATTCTCCCCACTAGAATCATCATTTAAACATCATTTATAACAGTTTTCTTCCAGTACAATTTACCCACCCCACCCTTACTCATCATTTATTAAATGCGGTATAGTTGCTCCGAAATTTCCGAAAGTTGTTTCTGTCTGATGCTAAATGGATGATGATGATGATGATGATTCATCCCAATACAGTGATAACAAGTGACTCGTTTGCCGCTGATTCTCCTCCAGACAGGCCGGGTGTTGATAACAGCCTCCCGTCTTCCCTCCACGTTGGAGCCAGAGCGTTACTAATGCACTTCTTCTTGGGGAATGAATCGCCGAGCATAGTCGTTTTCAATCTCACCCTTTTCCCCGTCTATAGCTATCGTCGCCCATCTCCGCGTTGATTGCGCGGTAGATGGTGTTATGGTGAAAACATCCGATACAGTTGGTAGATTAGAGCGCTCTTAAGATGTACAAGCGCTATGTTCATAGAGTGTATCCAATTGCACGAGATGAGATGAACCTTTTGGCGTGAAACATGGGATAAGAAACAGAAGATGATTATTGGCCTGCTTCGTCATGCTGTTTCTTTATGGTGCCTTTAAGTGTTATCAGCAATAAAGGTTTCATTCCAAAACAACATATAACCATTGATAGTCACCACACAATGCTTCAAAAGTCTTCCCCCCTTTACAAATGCTGGATTTTGGTTACAATAAGTTATTTTATTAATGGCAACCATCATTTGTAATTGATTGGAGGTACTTTTTTCCAAATAGTGGCTCTTATTTTGCACCCGTGACATTGGAGTATCTATAGCAATGGAAAACATCTTGAATCTTCCTGCCTGATAGCGAAAATTGTATAACGTCAGAGCCAAACGTTAATGCGTGTCTTCCCCTTCATCCTTTAACTCTAAAAACCTCATCATTTTATATTTCTGACATAAAGAGACTAAAGCTCGGCCCACCCTGTCAGTGTCCCTGAAATGGGTGCAGGGAGAATGCTCTAAATGATGTTTTGGTGTAATAGTGATGACCCTTCCATTCAGAGATCCACGAACGATGAACGGTGAGGTGTTGTGTTGATAGTAGCTGCTGTCCCTGGCAGTCACATTAGTGTGGATACTGTGTAATAATGTGTAAAGGTTGACTTCTCTTTTCATAAAGATCACGGACGAATCTGCGGACAGCGAGATCCACGATGACTAAAACCTGCTTTTCGAATGGTGAATAACAACGAGGAACGTAATCGGTGATCACATTCTGCAAATTCTATGTGTTGTAGCTTAAATATGACTGACCTTCTTTTCAAATTGTGGATAATATTGAGAACGTCCTGAAAGTTAATCAGTTCTGCTATTGAGTACTATATGTTTTCTATCTGCGGTTGTTCAGGAGGCTGTGCTAAATGCAGGCATGACGCAGGAAGAGCGTGAATCGTGAATCGTGTGACTCACTTGACTTCTTTGTGTGTAGGTCCGAGCTCATCAGGTGAGTACAGAGTTAATGTCATAAACAGAATATTAATGCTTCTTTCAGTCAAACTTTCAGAATAATATAAAAATGATTCATAAAAGGATGATCCTGAATCATCATCACCCTGGGACAAGTTCAGGCTAACTTCAACTTCCATTTCACATCAAACACAATACATGATTCTCAGGACGGAGGGTTGCCATGGAGTTTTCATACCGTGGGAAAAGAGGTGTGAACGCCTCCTGTCTCTGACAAGTGGAGTCATAACCACGGTGAGAGTGTGATTTGAAACAAGATTCAAACAAACACCAAACAAAAAACCCTTTTTATCTGCATTCATTCTGCCTCATTCTGCTGTTTGATACGTAATTACTGCACTTGTCTTGAAGTGTAGTGTGTCGTTTTCTTCATTGTCCAGCTCTCTTCAGGACTAAAACCTTTTTCTATTATATCCTCATTTGTACTTGGTGCAGATTTAAGTAACTTCGTGTGTAAATTACCCGGAGGGCTCTGGGATACGCTTTCATTTTCTTCCCCTTGCAAATTAAACAGACTTTATGAAGAAAAGCAAAATGGCCAGACTGCCGAAACAATACAATAAGGAACATTCAATAACTGTAGCTTAACTGCAGCTGTAGCCGTTCACGTCGGGTGACACATTTTAATCAGCGCAATCTTTTAAGCCTGTTAAGGATCTTCTCTAATACTGTTCTGGATGTGCCACTCATTGCTCTATCAATCTGGTGAATCTCAAATGTGCATTTTGTTCATAATCCTCTGAAAGCTGATGAGTTGTAATGGATGGCGGGCAGCTGTGTGTGTGTGTGTGTGTGTGTGTGTGCGCGCGTGTGTGTGTGTGTGTGTGCGTGGCTAGAGGGCTGCCAGATGTCTCCTGTAAACCATTTACAAATCACATGTGATTTGTGTTGTGGACACGTGATACCTCCGAGGGTCGCTTTTTAAATGAAAATGCATTATTGAAATAGAGTTATAAAAGTAATTGCTTCGGCTGCACGTCGGTGTCGCTTGGACCGTTTCGTGCACAGATTGATGGTGACACACACGCCGAGCTCTACCTCGCACAAAAGTCCTGCAGTAAGCCTCAATGACTTCTAGAGGGCGGACAAGTTCGTTTACGCCGGAGTACCCGAAGTCCGTCGCCGTAACGCCGACTCCGCCACCTCCGCCTCCAACGGCAACGCATCCACTCCATCACTGTATGACGAGACCCAGTTGAGTGCCGTGGATGAACAGCGGTTATTCAATTCCAAGCTCATCAACAGGTTGTACGGAGGCCGTCTACGCCCTGGATAACCTGATGAGTCCTTAATGATCCCAGCGGGGGGGGTCAAGATTAAGACGTGACGTGTGAATTATAGTGGCGTCTAGAAATCCCCCCACAGCGCCGCAGATGAAATTAATATCCTCTGATGTGAACTAATTGGCACCGTGCCTGCTGGTTGAGAGATGGGCTGGCTGAGGGGCGTGTGTGTGTGTGTGTGTGTGTTTGTGTGTGCATGCCGCATGAGTGTTGCACATGCGGGAATGTCAGCTTCGTCTTTATCTTTATGTGCGTCGACGCCCCCAGACACGCCCCGGACGCGGCCAAAAAACTCAATTTGTCCTCAGATAAAGTTAAAATTTGATGTTCTGTTTTCTTTCAGATTTGTTGAAGCTAAATTGCTTATCCTTTCAAACAATTCCCCCAGTAACTCAGCGAGAGAGAGAGAGAGAGAGAGAGAGAGAGAGAGGGAAGGTCTCAGATTTCCATCCACGACGGCGGTGATCCTCTCTGAATTCCACAGCGCAGCATAATCCTCAGCCAGTGGGGAAATGTGAGAAACTTCACAAAGTAATTTACACTCTAATGTCTATTTTCCCCAAGAACAGTGATGGAACACAATTTAAGGCAACCACATTTGACGCATTCTCCCTATTTTCTGAGATAATACCAAGAGGCGTATACTCAGTTCCATCAACTTCTCGTGTGAATGAGTATCATGCTCAGAATAGCGATCGCACATCGACGCAGGGCCGACGGACAGGCGGTGTAGACTCACATCTAAATCGATAACGTACAGCCGTAACATTGAGGATATACGTTGAGAGGTCTCGCCACAGGTATATATAGGTGTACTGTACAGACAGCCAGCAGGGATACTGTCTGAGATTAGGCCGGTGAAAGGCTGTTGGCAGGCTTTCTGATACGTTGTGACCTCAGGTGAAGGGCGGAGGGGAGTTTAACCTTGCTGAAAGAAATACCCGTCTAACAACTGAGCTGATAACGGGCCGGGAGAACGTCGCGGATGCTCACCGAGGAAGATGTGCAGTAAAGGAGGAGACGAGGAGGAAAGGAAAGGAAACAGAGCTCTGTTTCCTTTCATTTCCTCCTCGTCTCCTCTGCTTCCTCTCCTCTCTTCCTGCAGTACTTCTCTCCCTCCCCTACCTCTGTCTCACATGCCATTCCTCTGCTCCCTTATCTCCCCCCCCCCCCCCGCCAGCACATCCCTATCTCTCTCCTCTCTCTCCTCCCTCCCTTGCCTCCCCCTCCTCCCAGCTTGTGTGCGGCTCTCCGTGCTCCATTGCCCTTTATGACCTGTAATCCATGCTTATTAAACAAGGTGCCTGTGCCATTAAGAGTGGAAAATGAGCCCTAATGGCGATGCCGCCGGCGGAGCCCGCTGCCTCAATGCCATCGCGCACTTATGGGCAACGCTACATTAGCGCCCTAATTCGAGTGGCCTTGCATCGCTGCCTCTGAAAATATTTTCATCATTTTCTTCCCCCGCCCACCCCCCCACCCCCCCCCTTACTAACCCTCCGCTGTCTCCGGAGAGTCGGGAAGCATAAGGAGAGGTGACTGCGAGGTAAAGCTACTTCTTCAACACTGCACCGCTTTTATTTTGAACCTCCCGTGCCCCCGATACGGGAAGGTCTCCGATGGATCATGGGAAAGCGCCGTGGTGGCGGGAGCCGAGCTGACGGGGGGGGAATTTGAGGGCAAAGAGAGTTGAAGGCTCGCCGTGATGCAGAATTGACTTATGCCTTGGTCACACATGACTTGGGGGACAAACCGGCGAGGGATATGAGACAGCCCTGAACACCTGGATTGAATGCATCCATTGCAACGGGCCTAAAGACACGATATAGTCACTGTATACATCATCCCACACGCCTTGAACCTCAACCAACCACCCACCAGAATTCCTTCTATGTTATCTTATTGTTGTTTTATGAGGTTTCATTATGTATTTAGTAGCCTGTCTATGTACAATAAAGTTTCTATTCTTCATACCCCCATTAGGAGCATCTCCCTGACGTTGAGTAGGCTTCACCTCCTGCCCTCATAGCAGCCTCCTCTCCCTGGGGAAAGCAAGCTGTTGGAAGCAGTCCGCCTGTTTGCCCACAACTTCCCACTGTCGTTGGCTGGCTGTGGAGCTTCTTCTCGTCTATCTGTACGCCTTACTGCATCCCACACACGTGCTCACACACACACACACACACACACACACACACACACATGTTGGAGACGACGGGGCAGGCCTCGGAAGATGAATTAACCGCCACGTTCATAGGCGCCGATTTATGTTTTTGCCAGTGGGTGCTCAAATGAAGTGAATACCACCAAGGTGAAGATTGTCTCAAAATCACTTTTATTGCACTTGCTTTAGTAATTACCGTGGTGCAGGCTACTGTCATCTGTCAACGTAGACACACACCCAAACCAAATGCAACACTGCTCTGCTACAAATTCATCACTGGTGGTGGATCCTCACCGAGTCTTTACACTCGGTATCTCTCTCCGTTTTTTAATTACACATTCGTAGGTTTTTACCCGATCATCACCGTGTTTCACACTTGCTGTATCGCTAGCTAGCAGCTACGTGATGGAACTAACGTTACATTGGCAGTTGGCTACGTGACCACGCCCCTTAACGTAGCCTACACACGCACAGAGCTGTAACACGTTTAATTAGATAATGCAATTTGTACTTAAAACGTTCACCGATAATAATAAGTAATAATAGAATAAATAGATACAGTTTTTAAAAAAAGATGCAGTTTTTTAATACATTTATTTAAACATTTATTTTTGAATCAGCCTTCCCCACGTGATCGGTGCGTATGATCATGTTTGTGGATCCATTTTCACGGGATCGCAGCGTCGTACCTGGTCAGTCTCGTTAACGGAAAGCGGGTTTCCTGATGTTTTGTTGCACTCGGTGTATTTTGATTTTCTTTCACAGCAATCACAGAGCAACGGAGAAGCCGACAGCTCACGGCGAACAGCGCCTACAGCCTGATTGAATTATGTTGCTTAATTCTGTTTACAGTGTATTAGACGAGTGCGTCGCTGCGAGCAGGTAAAGTTCTGCGGCACACTAATTAAAATTAATCGGCAGCTATGGGAGAGAGAAGTGGAGGTTCCTGTCAGGCAAACATGGCATTGAGGTTGTGAAAAAAAAAGCTGCCCTCTCTCTCTCTCACACACACACACACACACACACACACACACACACACAAAAACATTTCACTTCCTGGCCCCTCACGGAGCAGGAGGGTTGCAAGTGGGCAGGAGTTGAGACGTGAGTCATGTTGCGCCCGAGGCTCTACGTGCACGTGCGTGTGCATGCAGTGTACTTGTGAGAGTAGAGGCCTCTGTCAAAGTGTGTTCACGGCGTTCACGAAACTGTCAATCTGTGCGCGAACGTGTTTACATTTGTGCGCAAATCCCCGTGTTCGACGAGAAGTTCGCGGTATCTGTCAGGAAGTGGCTCCGACGCTCGCTTTTGTTTGCCGTGCACGGCGCCGCCGAGGGATTTCGCGTTTTACACGTCTCCTTTATTGTTCTCCACCGCCACTTCTCTCTAATGAACAACTCTCAACATGGCAGGCTCTTCCCCCCCCCCCCCCGATCTGCCTCCCAGCGACCCGAGCACTCAGCAACATGCAGCCTGCCTCCGGTACGCTATGAAATATTCATGGGGGCTTCGCTGTACAGTACAGTCGGGGCTGCTAATTGTACTGCAGGCTGTTGTCATCTTGCTGGGCAGGGACGCAAACAAGGCGTATTCCTGCCATGGAAGCATCCGGCTCCCTCCGCCACACGGGTTTGTGCTGGTTCGTTATCTGGAAACGAGGTTGTGGCTTTTTTTTAAATTTTCTTTTTTTTAAATTGAGCTGATCTGTGTAGCACTTATAAGAAATGTAGCTCTACCTGCGATGCTGTGGTGGAAATACAACTCAGCTTTCAAGGTTAAACTTTGAAATTGAGTTAGTTTTGCAGCTCTTCAGTACACTAAATGAGTACTGAATGAGTATTTTTTAAATTCAGGGAAGCAGCCTGCAGCACTGATGCAAAACATCAACAACAGCATCATCATTAGCACCAGCACAACATCGTGGGAATAAAATGAAAATTACCACTTATGTTGAATTCTCACATTAGAAATGTCACTATGACAACTGCAGGTAACTAACTAACATCAGGTAATGATGTTTTTTTATTCCAAAATGGATATAGAACATTTTGAAAGAGCGGTACAATAGTACAAAGCGGTTCTCTGATATATTGTAATGTAACTAAATGGGATCCTCCTTTTTCTAATGTGTTTCAATGGATTCAGGACGTTGCAGGATCCCATATCTTCTCATGCATGTGCTCCAGGATGTAGACCGGTGCAGTTGATGTGTTTTTCGCTCTCCACTGCCTCAATCAATTGTTTATTATCCTCACCAATGTGGGTTCCTGGCCATGATCAATGTTCCAGTGAGTCTCTCTGTGGGTTTTGGCTGAAGGTTCGTCCTGCTTGATCTATCTTTCTCGTTACATTCAGTTTCGCTAAAGCACACAGCGTACGATGTTAAAGTACAAACTCACAACGAAGCTAAATAACGTTCACTCAATAGTTTTCACCGTGAGTCTGTCAAGAGCGTCGGCGCTTCAACTCGAGTGTACTGGGGGCTTCGCGTCCTTGATGTTACCCTGCCTGTAACTTGTTGTGCTGTTTACAGACGGCGGTACTGTTGAATCCCCTGCTGAAGACTGTTTTGCACCAGGCGCTTCCTCATTTGCGTGACAATAACAAACACATACAACGTCCGTTTCATGTAAAAAAAAAAAAAAACTGTTTACTGAACTTGAAAAGAAGGGCTGAGGTTTTTGCGGGAGAAGGGAAGAAACATTTTGTTGCGTGTTTTTCCTTTCCATTACACGCTCACTTGCTGTCTGAGTTATGGATGGATGTTGTGAGGACTGCAAACTGTCAACGCTTTCAAACAGATAACTCACACACAACACACACACACCCACATGCAATTGTCTGAACCATTTCTATGGCTTTATCATCAAAAGAGACCAGTGGTGGTGAGTGTGTCTCCATGTGTCTCCATGTCTTGCATTGCAAACCATCTCTGAAAAGCCACATCCATTTCCCCCTCATAGTCATGAAACATTGCCCAACAGCAAAAAGTAAGTTTGCAGATGCATGCACATGTTGCCGTGATGCAAGTCCCACTTATTACATTGTGCATTGCACATTTTTTTTTACTGCATTGATGCTGCTGTTTGTCCCTTAAGAGCTCCTTGGGAAACCCTGTAGTTCCAGTACAGGATAGAATCAGGGTGGCGACCCCTACAACGGCTACCACTAATTTAAGGGAGGGTTTGATTGTTTGCTTTGGTCTGTTTCTGAACCAGGAACCAATACATGTTCACTGGAAGAGCTGACCATAAATAGTATGATCTATAAGAGTGGGCTGAGGGTGTGTGTGTGTGCACGTGCGTGCGTGCGTGCGCGCGTGTGACTGTGGGTGGTGCAGAATGAGAGTGTTGAGTAGGTGGACAACGCCTGGTGGTTCAATAACACTCAGGTGACCTTTTGGTCTCGTGTTGATTTTCTTGGCGTGAAACAACAACCAGCTGGAGAATGGAGAGTCTGCCATCGACCGCCTCGCCAGGGCCGAAACAATTCAATTTAACTTTATTGTCATTACGCCGTGCCGCAGCACACGTAAAACGAAAAGTGTGCAAGATGACTCGTTGTGCTCAAGTTGAAGGATGAAGGTTGAGATAGTGGAGTAGACCGATCTGATGACCTAAATAATTTATTGTTAAAAACCTTTATTTTGGAAGAGTGTAAGTCTGATGCAGTCTACAGGTTTGTAAGATGTGTGTTCCACCAATGCCAAACATCATCCGCCTCACCTTGACTGACTAGTTGCTGCTCGGGCTAATTCAGTCCTCTATTCTCCTCAGTGTGTCAAACTGCCAAAACGCTGAAAGTAAACTTTTTGCTGCGGGGTGGGAGGCGGGTAACAGGGCAACGCTAAAAAGAGATAAACACCGGCAATCCACCACGGTGAATTAATAATCCCTCCCCACTGTTTCCCTTTATTCCTCTGCTCCGGGGCAGTGGAAGTTCGGTTGCGGTGTTTCTTCTGTACCCAGTGTGCTCTTTGAAGGCTCCGTTGCTCTCTCTATCTTCAAGACGACTCTGATCCTTTCAAGTGATGCCTCCTTGATTACACGGGATAAATACTTGGCAGGTGTTTTTCCTAACCCCCCGAGGCAGGTACAGAAACTTTGGTCATTACCATAATAAGGTATATCAGACTATAAAGTGTTGAATTGCTTAAACCGCAGCAGCACCGGACTGAAAAACCGCTGACAGAGGCGTAAGTGGCTGGCAGATCTGCAGGGGGAGAGCGCTTGTTTGTAATTGCCTCAGCTACAATGCAACCCCGCCGCCCCCCCCCCTTTTGAAAAACAGACTCCACTTGACTCCTGTAAGTGGAGCCTACCTGTGCAGTTGCAGTCCTTTGATGAGAGAGTGTCTGCTAACCGGGGTTGTGTGTGTGTGCACGCCACTCCATACGTGAACCCCTAGCTGAGGAGAGCTGTGCCAGGTACTAGGGAGGATGTGAGACATGCAGCTGGGCGACTGTAATTTGACAACAGCGTATATTGACTGATCAGATTGAACATGCATGCATACAGAAAACATGAAAGCATCGTCATAATATACATGTCTCGATCGGGAATACATCTCCTGCAAATACCTACAAAGATGAAAGCATTGTGTAGCGAAACAGAACGACTTCCTGCTCTGTTACATCCACATCTTTAATGCCACCGGGAAGGCTCACTTCAAACCCAACCAGACGAATCCAGATAGCAATAGCTTCAGAGCAAACAACAAATTTTGCCCCCCCACCCCATGCTGTGCGCTGTTAAATTGCACTGCCACCACCTCTTTCAGACTCTCGGGCTTCTGACTCCCAACATCCTGCTGATGGAGGGGGGAAACCGGGGTCTGACGGCGGGGAGCTTGGCCATTCATTTCTCTCTCTCTCTCTCTCTGAGCCTCCCAGAAGCAATTCAATCCCACCTCAACATTTAAGGGGTGAAGTCAAACCCCTCCGGCTCTGTGTGCGGCAGTGCAGAGAAGGGTTGATGGGATGTTTTTGACATGGCTGTGAAGATGATGACAAATCGATGTGATGCACAAAGTTTGACAGCAAGAAGTCCAGGGTGGGAAGTTTGAGAGGATGTCTAAGGCCTGGTCTGTCAAAACATACATCTCTGGTAATGTGCTGCTTGTGTTGAATGTGACTTGTGACATTACGGGCTCTATTTTTGTGAATCAAGACGCAGGCCTAAAGTCCCATTTCAATATTATCAGAGGCAGAAGGGTGATAATAAAAAGAGGATTATATAGCAGGCTGGTTTACAGTGTTTATTCTCCCTGTCTTTTATTGATATTAAGATATTGCAAACCCTGATTACCGTGTTTCCTGTGCCTAATGATGCAGGGGAAAGTTGTTATTGCGTTTTCAGGATAACCTCTATATATTTTGAACATCATGCTGCTGAAGTCTTCATAAATGACGTGTAATTTAAGTGTGCAGGTAAAAGAACACAATACAAAAATTGTATTACCGCAATGAACAGCACAGTAATTTGATAAAACAGCAAAAAGTAAAGTACAGTAAAAAAAATAATTCCCAAGTATTCAACTATGTAAAATATGGAAAACAGTTTGTTCATAAAGAAAGAAACTGATTTACTCTGCCTCAGCATCCTGCCTGGGCGGGATCAGGCCAGAGGTTTTCGTCTACATCAGCACTGTTGGCCCCGGCCAGGCAGTGGGGGAAGGGCGGCCTCGCGGTGCGCCTTGCACCTTGAGAATTGTGTGTGAATTGAGTTCAGGTTGTGATGACTTGAGTTACTGTAATTACACTGAATGCCAGTGCTTCCTGGATGACCTGTGCTTTATGAAGAGATTTGTTTTGCACAAAAGGTTCAATCAATCTGCAACACGTGTGAACGCAGGTGAATAGTGTTTGGGGGGAGATGATTCTTTCTTTTGATCGCTGATGTAATTGGGATGTTTTGCACATAGAACCAGTTTTAGTGTGTGAGAGATCTGTGATAGCATGTGTGTGTGTGTGTGTGTGTGTGTGTCATTTCATGTACATGGTGGAGAGCCACAAGTTCAGGAATGGGACATTGTCAGATTTGTCACCGTCTGCAGTATAATGCCCTCCCTCACCCGTGAAATGAGTCAACACCATCCATCACCTGCATGCTAATGGCCGTCACGTCAAGTCAAATTGAAACGCCTGTCTTTTTTGAACGCCTTTCATTTTGGTGATATCAAAGTTGGGAGAGGCTTAAAGAGTAGGCTATAGACTAGCTGATTCCAAGGTTAACAGTGCTGCAGAGGCAACTTTTCCAAAGTAGCGAGTGCAGTATTTTCAATGAATTCTGACTTCATTCATTTCAAGCTGGTGAACACGGGGAAGAACAATGTCTGAAGGTCAATGCCGCTTCCCATCAGATTCATTCATGTTCAAAACGTATTACATTCACCTTCAAGTATGATAGATAGATTGAACTGACAGATAAGTATATATTTTCATACTAATGTGTGATGCCAAAATATTCTTCATCACTGGATGGCGCCCAGCTGGGAAGTGTCAGTTCAGAGTAATGACTCAGTAAATAACAGTCCGTCTTTTGCGCGTCAGTTTACTATCTAGTGCAAAGTCTACTAAACATATGAAATGATAAAACACATAAACACAGTCTCAATAAAACTGCCAGTAAATGTGATATTGGAGCACAACTCATGGAATGAAACACGTGGAATGAAAAGTCATAACAACCGATCAGCAGCCGCCTCTCTACCTCTAACTAAATCGTTCCTCTGGCTACCATCGTTCTCCATCGCTCTTAGTTGTGAGTTGACGTATAATGGAAAAACAAAAGGAAAGCAAATTCCTGACCTACATCAAAAAGACGTTGCCTCTGGTGGTTTGAGAGATGTGTCATGTGACAACATGCTTGGAATGAATTAGTGCAACCAGGGCAAAGAAGAGATAGAAGATGGACGTTTTCCAGTGCATTCATTTTTAATGGAATATGAATCTTAAAAGACTGAGGCATGCTAGAGACGGACTGAAGATTGAAGGTGGACATGAGTGTAGTGGAGTGAATAACATGAGCTTGGTGTTGCAGTACATTTAGATTCTCTGTTAAAAGAAGGGAGCTGATGATCACAAACTATGGACAAAAGTAAAACACTCAGGTTGTCAGGATGTCAGGATGAATCGTACCTAATAGTGGAATTTAAAATGGTAAATGGCTGCATTTATATAGCGCTTTACAATCTATGCCTCTCATTCACCCATTCACACACTCACACACACACCGATGGCAGTGAGCTTCGGGAGCAATTTGGGGTTCAGTGTCTCGCCCAAGGACACTTCTACATGTGAACAGGAGGAGCTGGGGATCGAACCGCCAACCTTGTGATCAGTGGACAACCTGCTCTACCACTCACGCAAATTAAAAAAACAACAACAACCCTTGTAGAAATCACAACTGTTTCTGTGTCATCTCCCACTGTACTGTGAACCCCCTCTCGACGCCACATACTGGGGATGTCCTCAAAACGTCCTTCTCCACCCGTTGCTTCCTGGACGGGGCACATCCCATTACATTCACACGTTCTTTGTGAGGATACAGTGAAGTTTCTGGAACATTCAGATAAGGATTCTAATTTTGCGAGCCACTGCACTTTGTGTCGACCACTAATAGCTAATGGAGTAAATAATTATAAAGCTACCCTGCGATAAATCTGATTAGTTTCTCTCCCTCTCTCCCTCTCTCTGCGCTGGAGGAGTCTGAGGGAGTCTGTCGGTCTGTTTTGCTATAATTATACAAACTCCAGCTTAATGCTAATCCATAGACTATTTTAGAGAGTGATGGAGTCCGTTGTCAGGAGCAAAAATACCCACACCTCAGTCTGCAATCTACGCTGGAGATGGATTTCAACCGCGCTCGTGACCTTGAAAAACCGACGCCGAAGCTTTAGGGCCTCAGCTAATGTGAAACAATGAATTGCTCATTACCGTTGTAGTGAAAGAAAACAACTATGAAGATGTCGGACTTTAAAGCGTGCAGTCACGTTTTAAGTTCACATCACTTAATTAGTGTTTCGCGGCTTCGGCGTCAACAAATAGCAAATAAAATAAGATTTTTATAAACAATCAAAAGTTTAAAATGAATAGTTCTGCTAATGCAAAAACAAACAGTACGGTATAATCAAGGATGCACAGAAAAAGTATAGAGGATCGTCCTGTTTGGCTGAATGATGAAAAGTGGGACTCTGTGCGGACACTGGGCTTATATTGCATTAGCCGAGAGATCAGTGTGTGTGTGTGTTTACTGATTCAGACTGTCAATCTAAACCGCTGGCCAATGGAAATAGAAATGGAGGAGACAGGTATGACTCAGAGCCTGTCAGAGTGGAATAAAAACATAACTATGCACTTGTGTAAGCGTGTTTAATCATATTGTACTTCACTACATCACGTTCAGCCATATTTGTTTCACTACTTGACATGCGCGACATGACTCCTGCACGACTGAAACCCCTGCAACCACTCGAGGTAACTATTGGTATATAATTACAAACTCCACTAAGTACCGAGCCTGTAAATGCTCAGGGACTCAACACACACACACCCCTTCACCCCCTTGCTATTCAACCTCTCCCACTCACATCACATTCCCTGACACCGACATCCCGTCAGCCCCCTATCATTTCCTCCGTTCCACCATTCGCAGTGTTCGTTCATTTTTATTTTTATGATTTCCTTGTGAACCATTTCACATCTTGACAATCATTATTTGCCTCAGAGAAAAACACACTGAGCAGAAAGTAAAGCATCAACATGTGAAGCCAGAGGTGGCGGCGGTATGGAAGCGATCAAAGACTAATCCCTCCCTGCCCGTTGACATGGAAGGCTCCCGTCAACCCCCTCGGGGACCCCCGCTTGGATTTTGACCTTTCCGCTTGGCTGAGAGGATAATTGATGAGAGATTGTGGCAGTTCAAGAGAGTGCAGTCTCCCTTTTAGATCTACAGTGTCGGGGTACAGTCCAGTACATCACAACTTGTACTGTTTTAAGATGCCACAGGGACCGAAAAGGACACACTGCCTGTTTACTCTCTATTAGCTGTTTGTTGTGAGTAGATGGAAAAAGAGAGACAAAGAGAAGAAGAGGCACAAGAGGCACAAGAAGAGGAGAGGAAATGCTAACTTTACAAATGGTGTTTATCCATCTGGCTAGCAGCGAGGATCAATAATGTCCTGTGGTCTGCGTGTGGGAATAGCAGAGTCAGATGGCAGGGAAGGGCACTGCAGACCTCTGGGGACAGACAGAGAGACAAAGACCTCCAGTACCGAGCGAGACACCGGCGCCCTGAGAGAGCTTTCTGTCTGCCTCCCCTCCCCTCCGTCAGCCCCGTGGAAACTTCGACGACCTCATCTGGTAGAAGCCCCCAGTTGTGGTGGGATATATAGTGCAATCTTCTGCAATTTATGAATCATATTACAGTTTACAGGCAGTCTTTTTTGCTCTGGATGCTTTTACACTTAACACTTAACAATAACTGAGCGGATGGGATTTGGTGAGTTCACTTGAAAATTGAAACACGAGATGGTTAATAATGAGAGGATTTGTGATTTCCTGGTTGTACGACAACAGTCAGACATCCAACTCTGATATCAGAGGTCTGTGTTCCTGTCATACGTCAAAGGTTTACTGGATCCTAAAGAAATTAGATATTCGCTTATAACATCCAGGAAGTAAGGAAGATGACAAGTGGCTCATTTTCTGCTTCTGCATCCTTCCCTTCTGGACATCACTCTGCTCTCTGTGACCATAGCAGTGGACACTGTATTGACCGTTGACATAGAGCATGAGAGGATCACAAGAGGCTGGGAGTGTGGAAGACAACTTTAAGATACTGTATGATATGAAGTAGTAGTAGTTGCAGTTCCTAAATGAATGAACACTTGCTTCAAGGATGTAGAACACTCTTCTAGCAGCACTGTTACTGCGACCAGAGGTAACCCTAACCCTAACCCCAATCCTAACCCTAAAAGGGCTTGTGTAACTTGAATGCTGTTTGAGCTGTGAGCTGGTTTCTCTCCATGCTGCAACATGATTAAATGATCACTCTGCTTGAAGAACTTTCAGTTTACAATGGACGTTTTTGACAAATTTCCACGACATGAGCGAGCTGAACTATTTCGTTAAGTGCGAATGACTCTTCTTCATGTGTCTATATGTAGCCTGGGAAAACAACATCACAAGACACAAAACAGAATAGGATTAATACAAATTGAAAGGTTTAAAAGGCCAGCGCCATCCACTGGCCACCTGAAACATTCTGCCCTTCCTACCAGGCTACATATATATGTTTTAACTTCTGAAGAAAAATGACCCTGACTTCCCAACCCAAACACATTTGAAGTTGCATTTTCCACATGATAAATAGGTATATACTTACTGTACAGCATTTTTCCTTTCCCAGTGAAAGTCCCCTTTTGAGAAAAAAAGACCTGTAATGGTGTAGGTCTGAAGCACCGCATTATTTTGAGAGCATGAAGGAGAGTGAGACTAAGCATATAGCAATTGGCTCTCAAGGTGATGTCTGTTATTGAATTGCCTGCCAAGTGTGAAATTCACACCGAGACATTTTCACACAAATGCTATCATATGGCACAAGCACGCTACCCATAAACACTCTGCAGCCCAAGGTGAGCTGCATGCTGTAAGTATGGTTTTCACACGAATGAAAAATACAAAATACGTGAGGAAAAAATGACTTCCGGAACACACAGCGTGATACAAGAACGCTTCCTTCTTTCTTTCTTCTTCTAGTTGATTCACATTTCGCTCTCTTCATCCTGTCATTAAAATGGTTCCATGCCCAAGATTTTCAAGTGATCGCCGCACATGGATCTCCTCTTCCCCTTTAAAGCAGCACTGAGTGGCATGGCATCGTACTCTTCACTGCCCAGGGGGGTGCTCACTTAAATCACATTTCCATTCAGCGTCTATACTTGAGAATACCTCTTCACAAACAAGCTGTGTGGATGTTTTTCCGTGCATCTCTGAGGCAGGGGAGGAGAAAAAAAGAAGGGATGGTGTTGACCTTAAATATGTCGGCCACGAGGGAGCTTAAACACTTTGGCTAAATGAAGGCCCAGTCAGATAGCCATTAAACGGGAACACGGTAAGCCCTTCTCCATCTCAGTATCCCCCCGCGACGCTCCGCAATCAGCGAGTGTTCCTCAATTACAGCACTCTACCCACAAACATCCTCATGTGTAGACTCACACACACACACACACAAGCGCGATGGCCACCCATTGGCATTGCAAGACACATATTGTATGTACAACCGCTCTCACTCGCATTGACAACCACGACTGCTGCCTTCCTTTTTGTTCTTGCTCGCTATATCATCTATATTTATGACTCATCCCCGGGTCCACTGCAGCCTCACCAGCCTCACACATCAGCACCCTTTTACATTACAAACAAATACACTTTCAGAAGTGCTTTTTTCTTCTTTTCTTTTACCACTATTAAGCAATTCAGCCACTTTATCAGGTACCGCTCCGTGTTCCTTCCCCAGACGGTGAGTCATGTGGCGATGACTCAATATATAAAGCATGCAGACGGGTAGAGAGGTTTAGTTACTGTTCAGCTTAACGTTAGAATGGGCGAGACACATGAGCTGAGTGGCTTTAAATGTGGTATGATTGCCTCCAGGGTGTGTCCAGTCGACAAAAAAGGCTTTGTTGATGAGAGAGGTCAGAGAAGAATAACTTGTTCAAGCTAAGAAGCGAGGCCAAACGTATGTAGAAACAGCTCAGTACAACAGTGGTGTGCAGAAGGTCAGAGCACACAACTTGTTGGATGTTGAAGCAGATAAGAGGATGACACTAGTGGGCACATGATTGCCCAAACTAGATGATTGTAAGAGTAGAATGAGTTCATGAATCCATACTGCCCCGGTTCTTGATACACATTTAGTACCTTAGTACCAAATGAGCATTGTTTGAATGCCACCGCATACCTAGACATTGTTGCTGACCAGGTGCATCCCTCCATGGCCACAGTCTACCCTGATCGATACTTCCAGCAGGATAATGCATCATGTCACACAGCAATGCATCTTCTCAAGGCGGTTCCAGGAGCATGACAGTGACAGTAGAGCACCTTTGGGATGAGGTGGAACAGGATGTTCGCAGCATGAATGTGCCAGAAGAATCTGCAGGAACTGTGTGATGATATTAAGTCACCACGGACCAAGATCCTCGCTGTGAAAGAGGTCCTGCAAGATGCAGGATTTCATGACAGCGTTGGGGTTGTCATGAATGGGTAACACTGAATTTCAACATTTATGAGCACTTCTTGTACTCAATGAGGACGCTGTCAGATCCTACAACCTTGAGACTGTAACCTCTGAAAAAAAAAAACACTCCTACACAATCAGGAAGCTCCTGTGGTGATCTCTTGAGATGACATTCTTAAACCTGTGGACCGACCTGGTTTGCCAACACTCTCCAGTTCCCAGAGGAAGCGACCAGCAATCTTCCATGGTCTGACCCTAGTCCTAAAATTAGAACACAACCGAGCAGCAGGAGCAGAAACCGTGGTTGAAACAATGACCATGACAGAAATGACAATGACAGAAATTATTTCCTGATTGCTAAAGATGACGAAATTAAATCTGCAAAGCACGATGTGCAGAAGTGAAGAAAACACTTTATCATGACATGTACCTTTTTACCTTCAAAAGTGCAGAGCTCCCTAGTTTAGGCTCTTTGTGGAGTTAGTCAGTGTTTACTTTTTCCTAACTGGACCAATTGTCTGTGAAGGCGGACTAGGATGTGGCTTACATCTGAGCAGCAATTGCCTGAAAAGCCTCTTTCAACTGGTAGCTGCATCCTCCCTCCTAAAGAAAAAAAACCCCCAAACTGAACAGTTTCCTATTTCTGCTCTGCTGCCGACTTTTGTTGGGTACCTTCAGACTCCTCAGACATGCTGCCTCTGCAGCGTGTTGTTCTCTCGGAGGGTACTCTTTTCAGAATACATTATCACTCAAGCCTGTGCCTTCAAAGTCGCTCCCACTCCCCTGTCCTAATAGATTTCTGTAGAGATTTGTATTATTTAGAAAGCAAAGTGCAGCCATTTCAAAGGTGCCTCTTGTTGAGTTTGCCTCGGCGGCTCTCCGTCTCACTACCTGAGCACAAAAGAGTTTTATGTTAATGCACTGTCCCCCACAGGCCGCTCAGCGATGAGTCAATTATCCCAAGATTGCGCCATTCTCCCCTCACACTCAGGTGCATATTGTACGCCCACATCCCCTACGCTCCCCAATGCCGCCGTGGCTCTATCAGTTTGAACACTGGCCCAGTTTCAGTGACAAAAGCGTCCTCATACTGTGTACATACTCGCTTTTGTTCGGTTTACTTTCGTACTGACAAAAGGAGACCAGTCCCGTCCAAAAGGAGAGTAGTCTGAGGGAACGCCGCTAAACTTTCTGCAGTGATCGCAGTTCCTCCCCGAACACAGTTGAGGATGTTGTATTGCTGTGGAAATCTGTGTCAGGACTTTGATTTGATATTACAGTGGGAATAATCACTGCTGCTTTTCAGCTCTTTCAACTTCAACGTGGCTTTTGGCAGAATTGACTCAACTGGTTTGTTTATATCAGACGGGTAGATTGGGGACATTTTGTTAGACACAAATGATGAATGGCAATAGAGGGATTAAAAGAAGGCTTAGATGTTTACAGCAGCACTACAGCACCCCTGATACCTACTAGAGGTAAAAGAAGAAGAACACATCCCGCATGCCCGTGTGCACCTCTACCGAAATGGGCTGAATAATTTTTTGATCAAATATCTGTCGTTTCGCAATATTATACTCCTCGCAGTCGGTTGCGTGCCACAGAAAAAAAAACAGTGACTACATCAATGTGCCATCGTATATTTGTTTTCCTTATAAATAAAGATGCAGAGCAAACAAATCCCCTCTGGGCTATCGCTCAATCAAATATCTTCTATTCAAAACGTTCATTTTATATCTCCCTGAAGCCCGCACATCCACATCACATCTTCATCTCACGTAACCGTCTCATTGTTTATACAGCACCTGTCTGGGAAAGAGGGGGAAGAATATCGGAGGTGTAGGGGTAAATAAGCAACACACTGTGTGTCTAAAGGCCGGCGGCACATAGCGTTTACCTTAAAACGCCTCTGTGGACGACAGACACCAGGAATCGAAAGAGAATCAGTAATGGCTTTCATAACAATATACCCATAGCTGATATTTACATTGTGTGATGCCATCATATCTTCCCCCCCCCCCCCTCTCTCTCTCTCTCTCTCTCTCTCTGGCCGTGTGGTCCGTCCTTTAACATCGAGGCCCTCACACCAAGCATGGGAATACTCAGTCGTCTGCCTTGTTTGTCAGGTTAACTTGTGACATTTACAAAGAGCAAAAAAAAATAATAATTTCAGAGCCTTTGTATAAATCACAATCAATATTAATAAATCCCACACATTTGGAAGAACACACATTTTTAAGGGCATAAAGAAAGACTCCATCACACTGGCAGAAGACTACCTGAAGCGAACAAACAACTAACAGCAACAAATAAAGAACTGCAATTTATAGGAGCGAATCAAACCAAACTAAAAAAAATATATTTTGCTATCCAAAGAAAACTTGCGTTTTTCTCTCATAAGTTGAAGCAAAATTGTATCGCAAAGAAGAACTAATGAAGTAAATAAACTGAAGCATAACATACGTCTGACACCGTCTCACTGCAGAGACACAGTGAGCACCATATTTACTGCCAAAACCGCAGTAGGCTACAATGTACAAATAACCATGAATGAAGTGGAGCAGTACATGATGATCTGCACCAATAAATATTTTATTGGATTTCAAGTTAGATGGTGATTACATCATGCAAGCAGCACATATCACAAATAAGCTAACTTACTTTTTGTCTGAATCTGACAAACGTCTTGTGTCTGTTCGAAGCGTGTACAAGATATATTACCTTTCTTATTGTAAAGCATAAACCCTGACTCAAGACCGACTAAAGATGATTTGTATGCCGCAGAACTGCAGAAGTGAGGTTTCCCTCCATCCACTTAGCGAGCATGCTGTCGGAGCCACCCCAGGGTTGGGGCATAAAGAAGCAGCTCATTGTGTGCAGTCTGTCTGCGTTGGGAAGCTTTGATTTCATTTGTTCCTCATTAGTGCTTGTATTTCGGCAAGAAAATGGAGCCGGCTATGAAATATGAATGGTTTCTTCTGGATCAACACGGGTGGGTTTACTTTGGAACAAAATACGTTTCAGGGCTTCTTGTTTGCCTGCTTACTTTGAGCACTCAAAGTTTGCATGTTGTTTTGAGAGCAGCGTAATCTCGTAAGCCAGGCTGTCTCACAGTGTAAATCAGTCAAGTGAAAGTGGATAGGAATTTGCAAAGGCTTCAACACAACAAGAAAGCCAAGACATAAAACTTAAATAAGTGATTCAATTGGTTTCCCATAGGAAAGCACAATCCAAGAAGAGATATCATATAGACGCTAATGAGCTAAGATGAGACTGAAGCCACGTTCTCAAATTAAACTCGGGAGAAACAACCACATAAAAGATCATGTTGATCTCACTGATCAAAACAAAAGAGCTCCAAATCATCTCAAATAAATCTCTACTCTACTGAATATGAAGACATGAAACTGAGAAAATGCCATACTGTTGCATGTTCCTATTGAAGCCATGTAGTAGGAGCTTATTACCACATTAGCGTCTTCACACTGATCTCATGAATCTCGAGGATCCTTAAGGCACATACCACATTATCACTTTCTGGGTTCGAATCCGGCCCATCCCTCGCTCCTCTCTCACCTCATCTTTCCTTCTCTCTCGACTGCTAACTATCAAATAAAGGCAAAAGAAAAAATTAAATGGAAATGGAAAATTATCCTTTTTTTTTCTTTTAAAGAATCCTTTCTCTCTCTGTTGTCTCCTCATTGATCCTGAAGTTTTTTTTTAAGGAGAAACATTTCAGATGAAGGCGATCACAACTCTCTCCTATTTCTCAGGAGATAAAGAAACAACGACTCTGGGTTTGCACTACTCCGTGACAAATGTCTCTCACCTCTGAGCATCACTGTTTGCAGATGTTGATGTTGCAGTTTGCGATAAAAGAAAACAGGAACATCATTTTTTATGGCAACACACTGAAACCCAGACCATGCCTTAGTAAGATCCACTGATGCAAACCCTCAGAAAGGAGATCTCCAACATACAACAATATAATACAATATAATATATACAATATAAGTGTATTAGCGTCTGTGAGTTATTGAAATAAGGCGATACATGCCGTGCAGACGATGGAGAGAATCCATCCAAAGCACATTTCCTTTATTTGAATTCCAAAAGCCTCTCTGTGTAAGCAGAATAACCTTGTGTTGGCTCGTATCAATCAATGTTTTATTAGCTGGCCGAGCTTTGTTCTGACTATGAATGGACATTATCATATCACATGAAAAGAAGAGAAGTGCCGAGGCCAGAATGAAGTTCCACTGTTAGTATTCAGCTTGTTACAGCCGTATTCATTTTTAAATCAGCCTTTAGATTCACAATTTCCTTATTCTTGAAAGTCATTTTCATTGTAATGAATAGACGCTCTTATCCAATTGGCTCAAGAATGTATGTGTTATGCATCTGGGGGGGAAACGGCATGCACGTAAATGGGATTCCAGCCGGAGGAGTCGGTTCACGTCGAGAGCACATCAGGCTGATCATTTTATGGAATTATCATAGAGTATTATATTCATCCCACACAGCAAAAACTCGAGATTTGGTTGAAAAGTGAAAGGTGAAAAGACATTTGGTCTTTTGGACAAGTCGTGGATTGTCTCATTATAGATATCTTATAGATTTTATATTAAAGAACAGTAACATCACAAGTTATTTGTATGGCATATTTAAACAACAGTGATTATGTTCAAAAATGTTCAGAAAGACTACTTTGGGTGTCGTGTACACAACGCACGTTTTCATCGAGATATAATTGCCCACTTGCTGCTATGTGATCTTATTTTCATGGCTGTATTGGGGCTATATGTGGTCCGAAACAGACGTCCATCTTGGGCTAGATTTGGACCAAATCAGACGGACTAAACACGGCCCAATTTCAATGACTATTTTTGGGCTAAATAAAGGCCGTGACGGGCCAGTTTTAGCCCAAAAAAACAACGTCCAAAAGACGTCCGGTGTTCGGTGGGATATTTGTGAAAAAGTGTTTATCATTTGCCGTTCCTTGGTCAGACTCTCAAAGCTCCAATCCAACTCCAGCACTGAGAGAAGCTGTACTGGGGTCAGCCAGGGAAGCGACTACAGCTGCTCATTCACAAAGCAGCGTACTCTGATCGTGCCCTTGAGATGACGTCACACACACACACAAAAAAAAATCAACCTTCATGATTAATAACTTCCTAATTCAAAGAGGAGCTGTTGGACTGATGTTGAAAGTATCTTCCTTTAAAAGTTTGAGAATGTCTTTTCCACCGGCTGTCTTCGGGGAAAATGCTTTCTGGGCCACATGAGAATTTAAGCTCCAGTAACAACGCCAGCCACCGTGCCAAATTGGCAGCGAGGCCGAGTCCCCGTCCCCGAGGGCCCGGGGACGGTTTGCAGGCTAGACAAAAGACATGCACCCACATTTCCAAATGAACTCTTCCACAACTTCCTGCCTTCCAGAATATTTTGGAAAACGTTCAAATACCCAGACATCAGAGGAGCACAAAAACTTCAAATGTGTGTGTGTACTGTATGTACTACTGTCTAATGTGAGCTGATCCACGGCCCCAGTGCGTGTCCTTGAGGTAACGATAATAAACATGCAAAGGGACACTTTTCCAGCCCAATTCCCACAATTCCAACGGAGAGCGCTTCGGCCCCGTCGAGTCTAAGATCGCATCCCACACTCAAGTGCTGTGACCCAACCAAATCCAAAGCTGTCCCCGGCAGCTCCCGGCTATTACAACTATAAGCTCGGGGCAACTCGTGACAGACATGATATTCTGCGCTGCTCTTGGGGTTTTGTTGTCCACCGGCTCTTTTCTCTTCTCTCGTTGTGCAGAAGTAAGGTAGTAAATTTACTCTTTTCATGTAGCGCAGGTTGGAAGAGAGGGTAACAGCATCCCGCCGCTCAATAGGATGCAATCAGACGTGTGATACCAGGAGAAGAAGACAATGAAAATGTGAGAAAGCTGTGAATGAGGGTGACTCTCATGTCCCGTTATCGTCTAAATTTGCGTGACCCATCAAGAACACAAGTACTCTGTGTATAATAACTCTGCAAGCTGTTTCATTAGTGTGCATTCAACACACACGCTGCAAACTCTGCCCTCAGTATTACAGTAAAGCTAACAAAGCTCAAAGCAACACGCTCGTCCCCCGAAGGCGTGAATAATTCACAGTACACGCAACATTTTCTGAATCTGTCAGAGTGGGAGGGTCCCGGGACTGCGCCGCCATGTTCACAAGCTCTTATGTCCTCGTGACGTTAGACAAATTCACTGGTGATTAAAGCCAAAAATACTTGATGCACATTTCATGCAGTGATCAGCCTTTCCCCCTGTGAACGATGATTGAGTTTGCCAGAAATGACAGCCGTCAGAATTCAATGGAGAATGGCGGCTGTGGTTTATTTATATCGGTCCCTAAGTGGTCCAACGTACGGGTTGATCTGATGGAAGCTGATTCATTCTGACAGCCTGTTAATACAGCACGGACTGACCACATAACAATGCAAGAACTCTTAACTCCCTTTCTTCCTCGTCCTACAGTTCCTCTTGTTCCTCTTCGCTTAAGTGCTTTCCTTCTTGTCTGACTTGCTGCTGGTTTCGTTTCCTCGTTACACCGCCCCTGTGCAGAACTGCTCCAACAGGAGGTGCGTTCAGGACCGACCACCACAACGAAAAAATTGGAAAGAGACATTTTTGAAACTCTCTTTCTTCTGCGCTGATATAGTGATACTCCATCTATCCAAAACGTCCAGGATTTAAGGATTTTTCTCTTATTATTGTGACTATAAATGTTTTTTGGCTTTAGATGTTGTAAAATTCTGTTTGCAATAAAAGGTCAAATCAGCATCTCTATCCTCTAAGTGTAAAGTTATGTTTCGACAGTTATGACTCGTTAACATCATTACCCTGTCTCTACAGACAGCGTTGAGTAGCAGAGAGAGCAGTCCACTCCCACAGATAAAAAGCTGGTTACCATCACAACATGTTTTTCCAGTGGTAACCTTCTCTTTTCAAAAGCAGCTTCGTCAAATCAGCTGCTTTGTTGGATCCCAAACTCCCGATACTCGGTGAGGAATTCATCCATCAAGAGAAGCATTATTGTGTTCATGGCTTGTATGCATTCATGTGTTTCATGTATATGTGATAAGACCGAGTCAGAGGAGGGTAACAAAAATAAATGCACTGTGCATGTTTGGATCAAATAGACTTCGATGTAAGTCCAAGCAAGAATGTCCACACACATAGCATCCTTCAGAAAATACTCTGTACCAATCAACTGTGTCAATTTGTTTATTTTGTCTTTCATGGCGTATTCCAGCTCCACATTTTACTCGCTATAGACAATCTTTATTTACAGGCCTTTATTAAGAAACTCATTCTCAGGAGCAGCATTAATATTTGCTCCGCTCCGATGCTGTCCTCACTTTAGTGTATCCGTGGCAGGCCATGCGTGGAGCACCCCATTTCTTTTTCTATTGCCGAGGCCTCCAGATGAGCTGTCGCCTCCAATACCATCAGAAATAGATGGCAGAAATCAATGGGCATTGGCTTGCCAAGAAAAATCCCACCCAAATTCAATTTCAAAGTACAGAGAGAGACCCTAACGTCTGAGTCACTGTCTCAGAGTGTGAACGAGCAGGGAGTCGGCGTCGACTTCATAGCATGTTGTATGTTGCACCCTCTGTCGATGATCATGGGTGAGTATTGTCGTATCAAGTTAGCGCAATTAGCCTCTCGGTATTTTTAGTAAATTTAGAGATGTTTACAACGTTGCCACAGGCTGTTGTTACAAATATGTGTCAGTAGGAATAACAATCAAATCCATGTTGTTTTCTATTCTATGTCGACTCAAGCTCACAGGGAACACATGAACTCACACATGTAGGGAATTTAATAATGAGGTCCTGAAAAAAAAATTCCATTGGTTGTATGTTTTTTCATTGTGTTGGACGCAGCAACTGAATTTGAATGAACTGCCTCTCTCTCTCTCTCTTCGGAGGAGGAAAATCGCCCTGGCAGAAATTGAAGTCCATGTAAAAGTGTGAAGTGGGAGGAAGAACGAGGGAGGGAGGGTGCAGACCATTTCCCACCTGAAACACATCGTCATTACGCTCAAGGAGCTACTTGACCTTTTCTCTCCTTTCACTTCGGAGCTGAAAATTCATGGAAACACTGGTGTGGGCGCTCATTATGAGTGATTAATATTGCTCTTCAACACAAGGTCGTCTGGGGCCTAATAAACAGCCTCTTGAATAGCGTTGCCATAACTATGCAGCCTGCCTCGATGCAGCTTCTGCCGCTCGACTGGTTATCACGCACCAGAAAACGACTCTGCACGCTGGTTTCTTATAACCTGTCATAAAAGTTTTACCAGTTGAAACACTTTTGGTCAAACAGCAAAAATCAGACATCGGTCCCTTTTCATCACTAGACCCTGTGTTAATAGCTCGGTTAAGATGAGCACTGCAGCACGAAACACACAAGGTTTATCCAAAGGTTCAGAGTGGACACTGAAGGTTCAAAGGTCACGATTGTATGCGTTGAAATCAATTGCACTTACAGTCGAATTGCATCCGCAGGCAGTTACTGGTGACCCATGAAATGAGATTTAAGCGTGGTAACTGCCTAATGAGCTAAACTAATGTGCCTCATCATTGGACTCCGGGTGGTGGTGGTGGTGGGGGGGGGGGGTAATCAATCACCTATGTTCCCAGGGTTAAATGTGTTTTGGTTGATACCCCCGACGGATGATTTTCTAAATAGACTATACATCAGCAATCTATATCTAGCTACAGTTTATTCCCTTATGAGGAAATATTTCGTAATTCTCCCCTAAAAAACTCTTAAAAACAGAATCAAGAAATCCCCCGTCGGGTTCAGAGTTTTATTTGACCTTGGTAACTTCATACACACTGCATAGTTACAGGCTGGCATCTCTTCCACATTGCTGTATATCTCAAAAACTTCAGTCGTTTCTGGTAAAAGATTCCTCCTCCTGAGAGACTTCACTGTTATATATATCATCAATCTGTGATCAGTACTTTCCGGGAGTCACTTTGTGCTGTAATTCACCCTTTTACTCTACCCACCTTCCCTCAACCTTCCCCAACATGCCTACTTCTACTTTCAGTTAGTGATTCCCTACATTGTGCCGTTTGATAAACACTGTGGTCTTGTGAGGTTACTGTCGGCGGTAGAAATTGGCATCTCGTCCTTTTTCTGTGATGGATTTCTCCCTGTAGCCTGTGATTGTTGAAAATTGGTGCAGAACGGTGAGTCTAGGAAGAAGAGCTTGTTCTTTGAGTCTGAGTGACTGACACCGACACCTGATGTTTACCGTTGACCGTTTGGCCAATTTGAACATGCTGAAGTGTGTCGGGTGGATTTTCAGACAGATAAACTGCACTTTACACAATTTCATTTTCATCTAGTTTCATTCAAAACTCTTATTCTGCATTGTCCTTTTTTTTTAATATGTGTGTTTAAAGGGAGCTTTTTGTCAAACCTGCGGGTCATGTTGACTTCGTGCCTGTTTTTTTTCCACTCTGTCCTGTGAAAACTTGCACTGACACAAACAAAGGCGAGTCTGAGACCTGCCCAAACATCATCCTCACACAGGGACTCCTGTCAAATAAAATTAGTCAGATTGAGAAAAGGGATTGGATACGAAATGTAGTCTTTTATCCAAATGTCAATGGCCCCGAGCTGTAGAGGCATGTAGTTATCTTCAAGTAGATAGTGCTCGCTGTGCGCTGATCAATACTTGGCAAACCGGCAGCCCGTTAAGTGGTGGAAAAAGCACAATGATGAACTACCACCTACACACAGCCTCGGATGTTCCTCACTCTGAAGCGTTTTCTCACTCTCATCTCTCTTTTTCTATTCAAACGTTGGGTGAGGTGGAGCGTCACACGGCCTTCATGAGTGTCCCGCTGTGTTGCTCAGATTTTCCAAGCAATTCCTTTTGGATTGCTGCAAAAGTGGGACCTTGTATGATGAACGACGACGATCTATAAATGTAGAAATGTATAGATTTGAACTGGGCTCAACACACTTCCACCGTATTGGCAATGCCCCTTGCATTCCTGGGTCCATTTAGCTTGATTGGTGGTGTATTTTTCTTATTCCCTCGGATACGTGGCCAATCACGTCGAGATATTTCCAGACATTCAACAATCACACAGGGAGAAAACTATCATAGAAGAGGAAGCGATACCAATTTCTCCACCAACAGTCAATAGTGCGATGCTGCCACAAGACATGAGACGCTGAGTACGGGGTGCAACTCGCTTTTTTCCAAATCCTCTCTCCACCTAAACATGACACCAAGCTGAATACAACAAGTACAAATAATAGAAATAGACGAATCAGGTTGAAAGTGGATACAACATCACAGATTTAGAAAATATCCCAGGACGGATCTTTCCTCTCAGTAGTGAAACACTAAGTGTGGTGGTGAGACTCCTGAAGGGTAGAGAACGATTCATCTAGTGGTCATTAGACAATGTGCTTGTTTATCATCGTAGCCCAGGATGCCCGGGTCAGACAAGCTCGTTTGTGTCCCCTTGTCTTTGCCTGGGTGTCCTCGCTTGATAAATGCCCCATTAACTCTTCTGTTCCACTTAGCAGGTTCGGCCACGTGGGATTCCCCTTCGGCAACAACACACACTTTCACACACTCTTTTTCAGCTGTAGGTTTGTTCGTGTCAACTCTTACAAACACACACACACACAAACAACACTCTTCCTAACTCTCTCTCTCACTCTCTCTCTCACACACACACACACACACCACACACACACACACACACACTCCACAAATAAACTCCCTCTGATTTACTGTACAGTACAGAGCTCCTGGGGGCCCCATAGGGGCTGTTTGGGCACCTAGTTTGCAGGATTATGAAGCACCTCCCTGCAGGCAGATCCGTTCACATGCTGCCAAATATCCCGCTCCCCTTCACTATCCCCCACAACTCCCTGCACCAATGGCCTCTTGTTTGCTAAATAACTAAAGAGAATATAAAAAGCAGTATGCATTCCTCCCAGTGTCTCAGCGGTCATTTATCTCTCTTGCTGCCGACGGTTTAGGAGAACGGGAAGAAATTAATTTAGTCTCCCTGTCACAAGAGCGCATCAAATTCGGCGGCGGCAGGCACGCTCGGCTCATTTATTGCCTCTTTCTTGGCTCCATTGTGTTTGGAGAAGATAGGGGGATCCCTGGAAGGGAGGAAGGAGGATTAGAAACTTTTATCCATTCGTACAGAGAACCGAGGTCGCAAGGAAGTCAATATGACGCTTCATAAATAATGATAATGAGGAAAAGAGCAACATATGTCACAGCTGGCTAAATATATGAGGACTTGGTCATAGATTTATGGACTGAAATAAAGAGGAGGGGAAGCGTTTTTGTTGTAAACTTTATGGGCTTTTGGTTTCACCGGCAGGTCTGGGGTTATTGTGGTCAGGATGAGTGAGCTGCCCTTGGTCGGGCTTACAGATACAAACAAGGCTGAGAGGGAACGTCTCCATCAGGGTCGTCTCTATATAAACAAGTTATCAGGGGCAGGCTTCTGCTTATGGTGCTGCATATGTGTTCACAAATACAAACGGTACACGTGTGCATAGATAACAAATAGACACAGTAACAAAAAGATACTTCTGTCTCAGTTCAAAACCCCTTGACCTTCATGTGAGGTTTAGTTTTGAGTACTGTCACCGTACATTCTAGTGCCAATCCTCCACCTGCTCCTTCCCAAATAACTGGCATCGATGTTGCATGAAGCAAATGAGTGTTTTAGGGGCTTGGAGTTGAGCCCTACTTGCTAAGGGCTGCCATTTTTGTCAGACCTTGGTAAATATAGGGTCAGGCTATATCTATCTCTTTTCACTCTCTTCACTATGTTCAGCAGTTGAACAGTCATTTGAACAGTTGTGCTTTATATGGCAATAAGGCAAAGAGCAATTTGCCGTATTTGCCATGCATATCCCCCTGTTGTTTCATAAACAGTGAATCTGGTCTGTCCTGGAGATCCTTAGTAATCTGCATCGCCTTCTTTCTTTGGAAACTATTTTCTCCTGAGCTTGATTATCAGACGTGAATATCCAAGGGGTAAAGCTCAGTGTCTGACTGCTACGCTGAAAAACACCACAGCGAAAAGGAAACGTCGTTATCGTGGAGACATTAGGACAGCAAAGAAGAGGCAATTAAAACTCTCATGGCTGTCACACCATATGATCCTGACTCCCGACTTCAGAGCCCCTTTTTGAACCGAGTGTACACAATATGGCAGAAACACTTAGAAGTTATATAAAGGCTGAAATACTTACTATTCCACAGACGTGCACACACACACACACACACACACACACACACACCGAGAGCAGGCGTGAGCATGGAAACTGAAATGGAATGCACAACATATCCTACAGATCGTCCAGTACGTGTGTGTCTGTGTGTGTGTGTGTGTGTGTGTGTGTGTGTGTGTGTGTGTGTGTGTGTGTGTGTGTGTGTGAAAAGGGATACGCCTCCCCTCATCACGGTCCACTGTGGCGCGCAACCCCTCGTGTGGCAATTTAGCCAGACAGATGTGCTCAGAATGCTTAATGACACCATTGATCTCCCGTGATCTCCCGTGATCTCCTGTGATCTCCTGTGATCTGACTGCGTTTTCCATCGGGCTTGTCATCTGTGGGGGTGTCCCATCAGTAATGTGTCATCAGCGGCGCGGCAGATCATTAGACTCCTCGGTGGGTGAGCCGCCCAGCTCCCTTGGTCCCTGCCACCAAAAGGCGCTGCCACATTTCATTTCCAATCAAAGCACAAGATATTTTTAACACGGCGGAGGAAAAAATATATTGTACGCCCAGCTACATTTTTTCTGCAGCGCAACAATTAAGTCGGTAAATTATTTCCATCGTTAGCTGAATCACATTATCGGTATCTGGTTGTAAGATAAGCTCAGCGCCGCGGCTACACAAACACCTGACACTGCGAAGTGCCACTGGAATCAATCAACAAATACAATCTACAAATGAATCTATAAGCACATCCAAGGTGGCCGTGCTTTTATAGCCAACTTCAGTATAGTGAAGCAGAGCGCTATTGATTACCTGTTGGCTGAATTCATTTGCCGGTTGGGTTTTTCTTCCATCCCCGAGCACCCGTAGTCCTTTATCACCTATCGATAGGTGGAGGTGACAGACTTCCGCACTTAAAATATAGTAAGCTTGAGACCCCGTAACACATTTTAAACTGCCTTTGCTGAAAAAACACAACCACACACATACACACACACACACACATAAATACACTCTCCCCTCGCCCATGCACACCCTTGTCATGTCCCTTAATTCAGTACAATCTTGGGAGCGTGAGATAAATTGGAGCCATTGCTCAACTTGCACAGGCCGAGGTGTCTGAGAGAGTCAATAGCCTGCTAATTACATGGTGGTACAGAGTCTGTGTGTTTGGCTGCAACTCATTATTGGAGCCACCCCCCCCCCCCCCCCCCCACATGCACCGCGGACCTATTGGCATGGTCCTGACATGGGGATTAGCTTGCGAGTGCCGGAGAGCCCCGTGAACATGGAGGCCTTGTAGGTTACAGGGCCACTCCACTCGTGTGTGTGTGTGTGTGTGTGTGTGTGTGTGTGTGAAGAGGGGAAAATGTAATTGTGTTGAGAGGCTGTCATGGTCCACCAGAGGCAGAGTACACTACAGTGCCTTCGCTTACAGTATGTCCTCCCCCGAACGCCGCGACAGAGAGGTGTCTATTGTGCTCACGTCCTGGCTCGGTGCACTTTGGGATGAATCGAGGGATGTGGTCACAAATTATTAACTCCTTGTTAACTGTGGGGTTTACGGAAAAGAAAGAAAAACAGTTCATGCCCACCAGCCCCAGTGAGTGTGTCGAAATAGCATCCAACTAATAAAAATAGATGGTAGAATACTCACCAGTACCTGCGAGGAAATGCTGTGTGACCTTTGATTTAACAAGCAGGTTTTTATCATCATTTATCATTTCTAAAAAGAATATTTTGCAATGTCTTCAAACACACGAGCAAAAACAGATAGACCACAAAGGCCGTAGACAAGGACAGGAGTGCACTTCCTGTTGCAGGATTACTGGATTTCAAATTCCAAAAAAACATGTTATGGTAGCTCTGGTAGCGTCTCTTGCACTAGTACTTCTCTGGGTCATCCATATAACATGAATAAGAACATATCAGTCTGTATGTAATGTTCGACTAAAGATGTGGCGTGTTTAAGTACAGAGGAAGATCACGTGGGCATAATCTAGCTCACCAGCAGGTCTTTATCTTGCCTAGCTGACTGACTGAGACCTGCAAGGCTTCACGGTTGTCTGGTGTTTGCTGTTGCTGGTTGTGTAATGTCGGTGAGATATTCTGCCCAGTCATGACTCAGGCAACACACGAGCAATCACATGTCAACCACACGTCATCTAACAATCACTCATCTATCAGGAGCGCTGCGTCTGTGAAGTGTTGCTTGAACTCCTCCGCCATCGCTCCTCCTCACTGTCATCAATATATCAGGACAGGTGATGAGACGCCACAGGAAAAAAAAAAAACTCCCATTCCACTATTTTGAACAGGTACGTTCAGTTGGGTGACTTTTAGGTATTTTTAGGAAGGGAACAAGCATGACATTTAAAATAAGGTTGTCTGTGTGCGTCTCCTCCTAGACCGACAGCAAATCCTTACCTTAGCACTGATGGAGCAAAAATAAATCACAGCTGTCAGAAAGCAGGAGTTGGCATCACTGGAGGAATGCAAAAAAAATGCGTGAGAGGGAGCGTGTGGGTGGGTGGGTGGGGGGGGTTAGATTTAGTAGATGGCCTTGGAGAGGAAGAGGAGGAGGAGGAGGAGAGTGGGAGGACTAATTTTCTTGGTGGAGGCTCATAAAGTGTACGGTCATTAGTGTTAATCACGGCACGCTGTCACCTGGGCTGCTGTGATCACCTCTCCTCCGTCCTCCTCCTCCATCCTCCTCCTCCATCCTCCTCCGTCCTCCTCCTCCTGCTTGGACCGCTACCTTTTCCACCTCCGTCCGTCTGGGTGTCTTTGTCGTTTTTAGTCTGCCGAGAGGGTCGCTTTCCCCCCCCAATCCAACTCGGCCATTTCCTTCATCCATTACACTTCGGATTGTCTTTCTGCTTTTCCCTTCCAGTAAAACAAACAAGCATCTCATCCAGCCCCGTCTTATGTTCGAGGTGCCCTGTCATTTGGATTTTCGATAGTGTCGCTACGTCCCTGTATACTTTCAAGGCTCGTGTCACCGTGACCATCCGCAGCATCTCGGTTTACCGCACTACTGTCACCGCATCGCTAACTGAGGCTGAGCTGTGCTGCGAGGTGGTATCAGCGGTGATGAGCAAAAAAGATTTCAGTTTCAAATCAATTTCGACAAAAGTGCCGGGCCGCTTTGCCGGTGGCCTCGTAATGGTAAAGAAAGGAGAAAAAAGAAGCAATGAATTCTTGTCAGAGAGTCTTGGAAATGAACCCATAGATAACTAAACAAACAATATGGAGGAAAAATAATGAAAAAGAGATCTCAATCTCAATGAGGCTACCGGATGAAATAAAAAAATAAAAGAAACGAAGGGAGAAAGACGATGCACCTGCCTGAATATATGAAACATTTCAAGGAACAGCAGTGATTGACAACCTGAGACTCCCCGCACTGCGAATCTCCACTCTGCTTTACCAGACCGACAGCTCCTTTTGTTCCCCTCTAAGTAAGTGAGCCGTAAGCCGAAGACAAAAGGTTTAATGGGATTAAAAAGGGCATCGGAGGAGTCGCCACGGATCACAAAGCCAACAACACAGTCACAGGACGAGGTGCAAAAAAACCCCAACAACAACCTAGACAGGAGAGGTTCCTGCTGACTGTCCACCCTGTGTGGTCGGAGTGAGCAGCCTGGGGACCCGGGGGGTCAGGGAGACGGGTCCGGGTCAATGTTCCTGAACTGAACTAGCAAACCCAATTAGCCCCACGTTTCAGTCAGGCTTAATTAGGCTTGTCAGATGTGAGGCGGATTCATTATGTTTCTAATTAAGTCCCTATCTGTCCCACAGAAATAATGGCTTTATGGCGCATCAAAAACCAAGCTGCACCACGCTGACAAGATTGCTGGAGCGATCTCATGGCAATCTCCCAGCGTGGCTGAGTGGGTGGTCGCGCAGAGGTTGGTGTCTCCTTCAAGAGGGGGTGTTTGAACGGAGGTCTTCGCAAAGGCACTACCGGGGATTGAGCGGGACGTCTGAGCTCAGGCCAAAAAAAAAAAAATCATTCTTTTCTCTCGTTCGAACCCTGAGATAGTAAAGACGAGGAATTCTCCATGGCTCTGAGGCCACTTTATTCATAATGCAGGTCAGCAGAGGAGTAGTGACCTGTCTCACCTCTGCAGCGTGGCTTCTCCTGTCCATACAAGGGGGAATGGAGGAAGACCTTGAGAGGGATTCATGCGTCCTTGATTGGAATGATGGGAGGTGAAAGAAACTATTTGCTTTGTTTGACAGCAGAATACCGCAGATTCTGATGAAAAGAAAAACTTTTCAGACCTCCATCTTTATTTGTGATACCGGCAACAACAACAATATTTCTTCAGTGGAGTCAAGGACAAGGAAAAAAGGCTGAAAACATAATTTTGACCATGAGAAAATGTCTCCTACCAACCATACAAGGCTGAAAACGCCTCCTACCGTATACTCTTCTGTTCATCCGACACTGTGAGCTCTGCCTCAACAAAAACACTGAACACACAAAACAATGTTGCACCCACTCAAGCACAGCATCGCAGCTAGCGGGGCTTTTGGCCTTTATCTTCCTCATGAATTCACGTGCCATTTCGAAAGAAAACACAGAGGATGTGTTGATTTTGTTCAAGGCTACGAGCAACAGCAAAACACAAGTTCTGGGTGAGTGGGTACCACCTGATTTAAACATCCCAGAGGATGGAGCTTGTACTCCAGGGAGAAGGGAGGGCTCACGGAAGTGTGGAGAAGATGCGGGGGTAACAGTTGGATCACAAATAGAGGCAGGGGACATGTACAATGTAGGCTGATGGGGGAAAAAACATTTGAAAACCAAGCAGAAAATCAGCCGTGATGCTGTAGAATCTACACATTACACGAACCAAACAGACGCTGTGGGGGGTTTCCTTCAGTTTACGCTTTATAAAACTACACTTGAATTCATTCAGCTAGGGTTTCCGGAGGCACGGAGGCATATTCCCTCAGTCACAAAAGGTAAAGTGTTGAAGCACAGCTGTGACTATGGCAAGCAAACATTGTCCACGAGTACAGTACAATGTTTTCTCGTCTAGACCACTTTGGAGTCACCCAGTGTGTCAGTAGGGAATCAATATCAATATGGCTTTTGTGATAGTGACCAGCGGTCCAAACAGGGTGCTAATGATAATACCTATTTTCTTCCTGATCAATGGTAGTTATGAAAGAAAACCCATTATTTTCAGCCCTAAATGGACATCGGGCCAGACAGCGCATTATTCACAGCATCAGTGATCCAGTGAGCTCAGTAGTATTATTTGGGCAGCGTACAGTAGCTGCAGTCATCACATTGCTGTCCAGTGTTTTTCCTTTAACTCGTACAGTCCGTCCATACTGATGCAGACCGACTAAAAGAAGCACATGACACGGCCCGGGTCTAAAAATACTCAACCATGCAGCCTACTGTAAATGATCATTAGCAAGGGAAAAAAAATCACATCACAATAAAACTGTTTTCAGCCACCATTGTTCATAATAATTGGCCTGTTGCACTTGAACGTAATAGATCACCCGTTCGTTCAGCCTTTAATTGCAAATCCTCGTTGCAAGGCGCTGTATTTCTGTGTGTGTTGAGTGTGTGTGTGTGTTGAGTGTGGAGCTGGCTGGGATATTATTTTATCGTCCAATGGAGCGGAAATATGGGAGCCAGTTGGAGGCCGCCGCTGCTGGGTGACACTTAGAGGAGCTGTGCAGGTTCCTGTAGGGGATAATAGGTGCCGGGAGCCAGGTGACACTCTGGATGGCTCAACGCCGCAGTTCGTTTGTCCCAGTCCTCTGAAGACACTTCCTGCCTCCGTGACAGCAGCTGGTAAAGAGATGAACTGACTCGGTGTTAATTCTGAGTTGAATAGTTCCTGGTTTCTTGTTTGTCGTCCACACCAAAGAAGACACGTCTATAGTTGAAGGAGCACGAGGCTGCAAAACACCTCAACGCTACTATAGATAGCACGGGGGCTGTGAGAGAGACCGGCTTTGTTATTTTCCAGGTGTTGACAGTTGTGCTTCTAGGCGATGTTTCGAGGTGTCAGTGTAAATACACACTTCACAAGGAGCAGGGAACAGGGAGCTCGGTGATTGAGTGTGTTGTCAGAGGGATCGTAAGGTGGTTTAGTTTGGATTACTGCAAAACGGTCAAAGCTGATTACTGATCACCTGCCTGACAGGTAATTAGTTCCTGATGGCTGAAAAGTGTAAAGTGATTAATCGCCGTTTACCACGAGTTATCGAAAATTCTGAAACAATATAAATCTATTGAGAAAAATGAAGCATATATTAATTAAGCATTATTTCAAACATTACAAAAAAAAAACACATACAAAAAAAACTATTTCATAAGCAAAGGTTTGCCATCATGCCAAATGGTGGCTATCTCATTTTGGAATGAAACTTTCATTTCAATCCAAACTACCTAGAAACTCCTATTTTACACTTTTTCCCAATAGTGTGGTGCTGCCCTTTAGAAACGCTCATCATGCACATCTCCCTCTGTTTGAGGACTGTAGCTCTGAGAAATGAGAAAGTTAAAAATGTGAAATGGACATTGTTCCTGTTATACAGCTTTAACAGGAAACACTACTTGACCTACACTGCTACCTTTTATGAGGCACAAGCAGTCGATCTCTTCTTCTCAAAAAGGAAAGCTGAACCAACTTCTCATATTTTTAACTAATATAATCCAGAAACGTATTAAAATGGAAGCAGGCCAAAAGCATGATTTGATTAAACTATTCCTGGCTGATAAGTGCCAATTTATTTTGTTAATATAGAAAAACAACAAACATAAAGCTGCTCAGATTTGGTCAAAATGTCTTCCAAGCTCATGAGAGTTTGTCCATTGGTATTCAGTGGAGGATGGGTCTATCAATAACTGTGATTACAAGTGGAGGTACTTGCTGGTGATATTTTATTTTTTGTATGTATCTACCTGACCCCCGGATCGAAGAAGCCAAGGCACTCCTCCGGGTACAGTACTGTCATGGTTACATAACAACTTGTGTCGACCAGATCTCCTTTAAAAAGCAAAATACACAAACATCTGTGCAGAGAGCTTCTGGAAGATACACTATCCAACTTATTTCCACTTGAAATAAGATTGTAAAATGTTTTTGGAAACAGTTTTTGTGTAGCTTTTACAGATACTGATACAGGAGGCCTGTGGTCAGGCTACAAACAAGCACACACACCTTGATTGGACATATAGAAATGTGTAGTCTGGTGTAGCCCAAACCCTCTGAACGCTGTAGCAAGATCAACAAATGATGACAAATGACTGAATCACTGTTAAAGTTAAAACCCAATGTGTCTAAAGAGGAACGTCAGGTTATCTACTGGAAACGAAACCAGGATGAGTTGTGTGAAATGTTGAGTAAAGCAAAAGGAGGAGGGTTGGATCAGGGTTGGACACGATTTCCTACTTCTGAACAATCTCCCATTAGTATTTTCTGTATGCTGCCAAAGGTCCATAATAACCTTATTAACCCTCCTGCCCATCCATCATTAGTAGAAATTATTTCCTGAATGAACCAGCCAGTTACTTTTTCATCCAGCCTTTTGTCCCATGCACGGTGACCCTCTTACTACCTTTTTTAATCATTATGCAGCGATATTAAGTACAAAGCTGTCTTCAAGCATTGAGCCATTATTATTACGCCACCCAATGAATTCACTGCAATTAACAAATTGGACTGAATGTGTTTTTAATCCAAGATGAACTGTTCTGGCAGAAGCTGAGGACGGTGATACGAGCTTCATATCCATCTAACTAGTATTATCAGAGAAATAAATGATACATTGATATATTGACCTGATATGCTTTTTTAATCCATCAATACCTGAACAATACTAACAATAACCTAATATTATTGTTGGAATACAGCAAAGTTTCTTAGACGTTCAGATGACAAAGGATGAGAACGTACACCTCTTCACGAGCATCTTCCCAAAACCCACTGATAGCAACACAGTTCTACATGTTGATAGTTTCCATCCCGCCTCTTAAAATATATCCTTTGAACAATTTCGCAGGCTGCAACACACTTGTGACTGAAATGAGAACTTTCAAAAAAATCCATTTTTTGAGCTGGGACTATAAAAATAAAGTCCTTAAACATTCATAACACAAAGCCAAGTCCCTCGACAGGAAAACTCCTTTGCAAAAAACAAACACAGACCAGGGAAATCCTCAAAAAAACATCTCTGTCACACAACGTAAACATAATTGGGGCTCTGTTGCAAAGTGACCCCACACTCATCGCCCTGTTCCCTGTGTGGCCTGCCTTTTCACTCAGATGTTAACTGAGTTTGAAAGATGAGCTGGTGGTAAATTTATTTTCAATGTGAAATAAATAGATCAAACACATCTGGAATGTCTTTATCTGGGAACGCTGTCCTAACGCACATTTACCATCTACCAAATTCACCCATTGTAATAATTAAAATGTCATCTATCACCTTGTTTTTCTATGGGTAGAACTAAAAGTTGTTTTGAAGACAATACAAGAGCATACAAACACCATCCAGACTACCTAACTATCTTAACTATCCTGTGCATTAACAGCAGGTGTCACTCCCAAAGCAGTTGTCATTAAAGGGGTGTACCCCACTCCGCCAGAGGGGGCGACATTTTTTAATGCACCTGCAGACAGAGTGGTGATCCATGTAGATACACTAAAATAAAAACAATCAATAAAAACAAAAAGTTAATCTATTGGATTTACACAATCCAAGGATTACATACAACGTCATGATGATGCTCCTAATGCATCACAACAAATAATTTACAGATGGAGACAAGCAAAATAAGTTGGTCTGTTTTTGATTTTCGGCACTAAAAAGAGTCTGTGCAGCCTCAGTTTGTGTGCTCGATGTTGTTTCTACATCTTCCAGGCCATGTATCATTCATGATTGGATCTAACATCGTTGGTTTTCAGATTTCAAAGCATTCATCACATTCAATAGCGGCGCGCTGTTCGTTTCGCTCTTTCCTGGAATGGAAAAGAAAGCACATTTCTATTGAGGCAGCAAAGGTGAGCTTTACAATCTCCCATAAGACCAGGGTTATGTTTCAGGTGAAAAGCATAGTCATTTCTTTTCAGCATGTCACCTGCCCACATTGGCAATTTGCTGTAACCTTTCACTCATGCCCAGGAAATCTCACTTCAGAAAGCACAGAGGGTGTTCTCGAGGTGTTTCTCATTTTTGCCGGGCAGAAAAGCTGCCAGACACGATTTGACATGTAAAGGAAGAATCACATCTCTGGGGTTTTGACCACGGTCATCCATCTTCTGACACAAGCGTTAAACAAATTATTACGAATACATTGGCGTCCGAAAGCGGACCTTGCCAAATTATGTCTTTTCAATAACTGCAATCTTGCACCTCGGCCTCTCATACTTGTCCTTGGAGGTATTGATCAGTGTGATGGTGAGGGGCAAAAGTAAACTTTAATTGCTTTTGAAATCGTAGACTTAAATCTGTGTAATACCAGAGATGGAATTTCAGACGAAAACAGCCTCGGTGCTGAGGAAACATGAGGGTCAATATACAGGGTCGCCATGACAGAATGACTATTCACTGTGGAGAATGGAGACATCAAATTAAGAGTTTGAATACAAGTTTTAATGGATATTTAATAAAAATTAGGTGTGCATTAGTGGTAACTCCAGTTGAAGTCCATGTTCATGGGTTAAAGGAGAACCCTGCACTTTCATTGGGCAGAATGGATTCACTGGTGACCTACTGGAGCCTGTCACTGGAGGTGGTGGGGAGAAGAGATCTCTTCTGGATGCAGTGAAAACAAAACAAAAGTGACATTGTCAAAATATTGAGGATTTTGAAACAAATAACTATATATTGCAGCTATGAATGTAAATATGTTGCAAAATGAGCGCTTGTAGAACAAAAATTTGAACTCCTATGTTTGAATTTTCAAACACATTTGCAACACATTTATCGCAAGAAGTGTTGTAAAAGTCAAGGCACGCAGATTCGTCACTTTGTCAAGCAGGAGAGCACATATGTGAAGTTGCAGTGACCGATTCGAGAGGTTGTACTCACCGAGTTGTGGTTGAACTGGAAAATGGTACTCAGGTAAAAAAAAACATTTATGAGTAAATGTTTGATTACAAGTTTGCAGCTGTCATTGTATTTATGTAATGTAATGTCAGAACACGGGTGTGTGAATTTTCTGTGAGTGAAAATTTCAACATACAAGTTCACATTGTTTCTACAAGCTCTGTGACTTCAAATTCAGGTTTGTTTAAACATGGTATTTGGAAAAGGGGGGTGGAGGCAAGTTTTGTTTTATATTTTTCACTCAGCTTTTCCCCTGAAGGGGGCGCTATCCTACATAAATCTTCCATAGTGCACCTTTAACTTATCTTCCATAGTGTACCTTTAACTTATCTTCCATAGTGTACCTTTAACTTATCTTCCATAGTGTACCTTTAACTTATCTTCCATTGTGCACCTTTAACTTAAGACAATGATGACACTGGCCAGAGAGCCTAATTGAGATTCATTAAGCAAACTGCCTTTTAGTCAGAAAGAGCTGGGAGTGTGGAAAACAAACCATGTGCCATTTCATTTTACACATCATTTAGCAGGCTAAGCAGATAACCCATTATTTGCCTGGTGGCAGAGGACTAGGTGCCTCAGAAAACAACTCTCCTCTGACGGCAACAGAATTAGCCCGGCTAAGTGTTTCACACTCCAAAGGTCAGGAGCTCGCAATGATTGAATATTAACTTGTGTAGCACAAATGAAATCAATTACCTCCCTGCTTCATGAAGGGAGATTACTCCAGAATACAGAGAGGGACGAGGAAGTGAATCTGGTCATCAGATGGTCATCGATGGTCATTCAGTAGACCGACTATCACTATCACCTGTTGGTCACTTTACTTTTTTATTTACTTTTTACCTTAGCAGTGTAAAAATCCAGACAGATATATAGCAAGTTTTTTGCCTTTGCTGTATCTGCCCACCTCACCACACACACACACACACACACACACACACACACACACACCTTTTTCATTTCATTTTTAACAAGAATTTGAAAAGGTTGCCTTGTGCCGTGGTTCACATTGCCCTTTTGTTCTGCTAACAAGGCTATTGCTGGATCCGCATGTGTCCTTTCCACACAGTGGCAGCTCTCTCCGGGAAGGCTATTAGCCATCAGCAGTCAAGGCCTTCCTACTTCTTGAATCAAGGTGGTGATTTTTCGCTGCTGGACACTGCTGTCTCTGTCTAACTAACCCCCTGGCGAGGAAGCAGCACATACTTAATCAGAGTCAACCTAACCTCACATTACCTGTTCACAGCCCACCCTTCCAATCTGCTGCCTCCTCTGCTCCCCTGCTTGATAATTCCTGCATCTTCACACCATTTGTCACCACTGAATTAATAGAAAATTGCGTCATCAGTCTGATAGTGCACTTGATGCGTTTTGAAGTCAAACAGAAATTAATTGACTTTTAAGTTCTTGATTATGAAACTATTTCCGCACAAGTGATTACAATTAAAAGTTTTATGAGCCCCCAATTCAAAGCTGCTGCCAGTAGAATTTGAAGTTTGATGACTTTTTGGCGAGAGTTTGGTGACCCCTTGATTCCCGTTGCGGTCGTGTTTCACATTACTGTCACAAAGACGACTCGCCGCTCGCTTGGAAATGGGACAAAAAACACTTGTATGATGATGCAAGTTATTTTTTCCACAGGACAAGACATTCAGTCAGTCACATTGCATTGAAAGATGTTCACCCAGTGTTACCGCTTCACCGTGTTAGTCTGGGCTAATAAACGCATGACAGAAAATATTTTAGCCCTGCAAATATTTTAGTTACAACTGGATTGAACTTGCAAAGCAGTTTTGAGTAACAAGTGTGGAATTTATTTAAGTTAAGTTTAAGTTTGGCCAATGCTAACAATGCTAACTGAAAGACTATCCTGCTGCAGCGTAGAAATAGAGTGGAGTGGATCTACTCTTCTTGACAATATATTGGGTGAGTTATGTGGTTGTCCTGATTCTACGACTGCAGTAACTTAAACTACAGCAACAGTTGACGGTGCACACCTAGCTAGGCGCTGTGGGACTGTACGGCAACTCACAGTGAGACAGTTCTCTTCCTGTCTTGGTTTGAGGCCCATCCCGTGTGCCGTAAGTCAAGCCTGCACAATTCGTGGGAAATCGTATCCGGGGACACACAGAATAAACACATGGAATCCAAATGTCTTAGCGGTGGTCTCATTTTTCTACAACCATTAAACTATGCTATAAAAATTAATTGGAGAATGATATATCGAGTTACATTTTCTACACATGGGACCTTTAATTGATGCATTATTTCATAGAGCGGGTGCAGCTGAAGTTTCCCCAAGCACTATTCATCCTCCTAAGTTCAGAACCGTAGCCATATATACTGTAACACCATTATGTGCCCGGCAATATAAAACAATGCTATATGAAGATGTAGATGTTGATTATGAGTGACATTTTCATCCATCAGCAACAGTTGGGTTTTGCACACTTCAGCGGAGACCCAAATGGTTATTTTCTATGCCCGTGCACCCAAAGTAGAACAGTACAAATGGACCAGAGCGAAACAAACACAATGTAATGTGACGTAGCGCTCAGTTATATTGTGCTGATTCCACGGTCTGTCGGTTACACCGGGTCCCGCCGAAGCTCCTCCACCAGGCCACAGCCAATCTCTGCTATTAAATACTGTAGGACAGAAGAAGCACGAGCTTGGTTTGATGTGTGTTGTTGTGTTGTTGATGTGTTCGATGCAAGGCAAATATTTCACAATAATCAAAGGTGGCGTGAGTGAGTCTGTTATTTTGAGACATTTTAAAGCTTCAGAGTCCATGTTTTCCTTTTGCGTCATGATGGAAATTCATCTCATATCATTGACAACTATACAGCAACAACAGCATCCAATACAACAAACAACACAATTGCTATTAAGCAGTAATTGAGAGGATTTATTTCCTTTATTTGAACTCTGGTTAAAGGCATATTTTTAGCGCTATCTATCTTGATCCAGTCCCTCTCCGGGAGACGTTTAACCGCGGCTTTATTGGCTCATATCAGACGCATTAATCCTATGTAACACCAGACCATCCTTTCAGCACCGGCTCACAACAGCGCGCTGTAAATCAATATCCCAGATTGAACAAACGTGCGCTATAGAAACTTTTCACGGGACCGCAACGTCTCAAATATCAGCGTTATTGACATCATCTCCTCTGGGCTGTTGTTTCTCCTGTATCTGAGTCAGTGCGGGCCGCGATAACAGCCTCCTCCGCTACATTTCATGCACAACGGATGACCTGTGATTTCAGCGAGGTCCGGGGCGGACAGAGTTCCCCTCTCCCTCTGCCCTCACCAGCGCCACAATAAAAGAGATTCGCGCCGATTTATCACGGCTGAAACGGGGGGGATCTGTCTCGCAGGGCCCCGGGTGCGACGCAGAGGTGCGGTAAATGAGTTATAGGCCCATTTACCTTCTCATCACCGCCAGATTGGTGGTACAGTAGATAGCCAGGTTCCAGAGGTCGGAGAGATGGCAGAGAAACAAATGAAAAACCCCCTAGCAATTACCGCTCCCTTCCCTTCCCCCCCGGTGCTCCCTCCGCCGCCGCCGCCTTACACATCCGCTCTGTCCAAATAGTCGCCGCTCGGCTTTTGGGCGTCAGTCCCACTGCCGGTCGAGGAACGTTCACGCTACATTTGACGCCCAGTCGAGCACAGGGGGTCTTAAGACGGAGCCGTGTGCGATGTGAGAAGGTTATCAGCGCGCCGCGGTGGCGTTCAGGGTGAAGCAGAGGTAATCAAGGCAATTATAGAAGTGAAAATAACGAAAGGATGGCCGTCTTGGTCATCTTTTTTAACTTTATTTCATACCAAACAGCTGTTCTTAGGGTCAGCATGAAAAAAAAAGAAAGAATGAGCAGCAACAACTGGCGGATTTCCCCAGCGAGGCTCATGAATGTTTTGAAATGAAACAAAGGATTTTGATTGGGTTTCCCACGCCACGAGGTTACTCACGCCCCTACTGTGATCTTGGGAAACAATGCCATGCTAAACAATGTGAACCGTTCAAAGAAAAAATACATGCTAGGTCTGATGGTTTTAATTTCTACTTTACCTCTATTGTAGTAATTTGGGTTAATGGCACTTTTCCTTCACGCCGCTTGTTCCTCGTCTTAATTTGACATTGAGTGTCTTGTATGTCTTAATTATTATTTGTTATTCCACCCCCGGGGATATTAATGCATTACTAAACCGAGCTGCTGAGTCTTGCGTACTCTTTTCAGAGGCGCCGCCCAACATAAGAAAAACTAGACTAGTTCCTTTTTACCCAGCGTGACACACGGCAGCGTTTTGCTAAAATGCTTTTATGCCGTCTGCAACGCCTTTAATTCATATTATTTCAGCGTGCGTTCCCTCTCCTGAAAGCATTAAGCGTTGGATGTTGAGTGGATGTGCCAGCACTTAGGGTGCCCTTACTGTGTCACCTCCGCGGAGGAAGAAGGCGCCGTGACATTTGGGCCTCCGTGTTTCCGTAGGCCCGGGGGCCAGGGATCGCGGTGGGAGCCGGCTAGGCGGAGAGCTGCTGAGTGTCGGGGTGGAAAATGCCAGCCATCAGAGGCGTCGCGCGGCACGTCACACTCTCACCGTTTTGTCATTAACTAGAAGGCGACTGCCCCGACCCGCAAACTAAAAAATATTGTGTCTTGTTCCTGTCATTGTGAATTAATACACACACACACACAATCTCACACAGAATCTCTCTCTATCTATCTCTCACACACACACACACACACACAGAGAGTAGAAAAGGATCTCTTCAGTCAGCACTAAGGATTACTTGATATTTCTTGTTTCTCTGGTCCTGGCATCTTATTCTACAGACCTCCACTGAGGGCTTGAAGGCATGTGAGAGTAATACAGGCTATAGGTGTAATGGAGTCGAGATGATTGCATTCCGAATCTCTTTCAGCCTCGTACAAGGAAAAGAAAAGAATCTTGCCCGTGCAAAAGTTTTCATAATGTAACCTCTTTTTTTCTCCTTTATGGTGGCCGGTGTCCAAGAATAGTCACAGTGGTTTCTGTGTCGCCCTGTTTGTCCATAACCATAGAGGGGAAATCCACATTTTACCAAAGCTGACCGCTCACACCCACTCGTCTGGATTCCACAGCCTGACCTCAAACCACGCAGCAAGTCAACACGGCCCCGCGACCGCTGCTCACACAGGCCGACGCAAACAGCACCCAGCACCCAGCGCCTACCTGCCACCCACACAACCCCAAACACACACGGGCATTCATCGGTGCCCTGTTGAGGTCTCCACACACACACACACACACACACACACACACAATCGCTCAAGAAATGGCAGGTCCACACATGCTCGCACACCCACATATGCATACAGACTTGCAAAAGAAGTGCACACACACACACACACACGCACACTTATACTGCTTCACAACTATATAAATAAAAGAGTGCTGGAAAAATCGTTGCAATAAAAACCTGAACGTCAAATACACGACAACAGTGGGATCCCCTTCTCTTACATGAAACACGCTGGCATGTCATGCACTCTCTCTCCCTTTCTCTCTCTCTCTCATGCACACACACACACACACACACACACACACACACAAAACATAAAAATAAAAGCGCACTGGTAAAAACGCTGCAATAAAAACTTGAACGTCAAATACACGACAACAGTGGGATCCCCTTCCCTTAACATGAAACACGTTGGCATGTCTGCATCCAAATGAACATAATCATGCACTCTCTCCCTTTCTCTCTCTCTCTCTCTCTCTCTCTCTCTCATGCACACACACACACACACACAGGGGCACCAAGGCCCTCGACATCTGTCACCACTCTGTGGCTCAAACCAGAGTCACAGTTCTGAACGTGGCCATCGACCACAGGGGGAAGAGACACTGGCCTTCTTTTCTGTCTGAATGAGCGTGGGGCAGATTGGTTTGGTTCATATGTGCTGTGCTGTATCATCACCCTGATACAGTAAACCTTTTATTTTGAAAGAGCCTCTATGCTAGGCTTGAGTTGTGTATGCTCCTTCGTGACTGAGCCCCCATGTTTTCTGCTCTCTCACCCGTGGGATTCACACCTTCCACACATGCACACATCTTTTCCACCTTATTGACGACGCTAATGGCATTTATCACAACTCAAGTGTTTTGCACTCTTGTTCGACGCCCCCTCCCACCACCCACCACCCCCCAACCCCCAACTTCATCCTTCCCCATTTTTTGAGCATAACAACTGAGACATTTCCCCATACCTTTCTTGGCGGAGAGTCATTTGCTCAGAGAATGCCATGAAGGACGGGAGAAACGTTGTGTGGGCCGATGCAGACCGGGGGGAAAATGGGTTTTTATTTCATTGAATAACATTTCCTGGCCGTACCCCGTAGTAGCGGCTTTCACAAATCAGATCTGTCAGAGTGTCCACACTTGCCATTTCTCTTTCCTCGGCAGGTAAAGAGATAGCTAGCTCAACAGACTAGGGAGAATCGGGAGAGTCACATACACCGAGACACAGGGAGTCATGGGTACCACCGTGTGAAAAACAAACACTTCACTAGTTTCAACTTAAATTGATTAAGTTGAACAAACTCATATGATGTGAACATGTTAGTTTACAGTCCGTGCTGCATTTAACAGGCAAGCCTCAACTGGAACATGCATCTCCTCCATGTATCTCCTCTCAGACAAATGTAACGCAGAAGATGATAAGAATTGACGGGAAAGATTTCTTTGACCTTCATTGTAATCGTCTCACAGCGTACGCTAAGCTTTTCCCATTTTGTTTGCCAGTCTCTGAGTCAAAGTATTAAGCAATTACAATGGGGTGCACTTTTCTTGGCTGTGAAAGTGCGTCAGGGATTATGAGGCGCCGTGAGCTGCTGCGGAGGGAAGGCTGGAGCTCCCGTGGAGGGGCTATATTTGGCCACCTCAGCATCTCCTTTAGTGCTGCAGCACAGCGTGGCGGCTCCTCTGGCAGCCTAGACCCCTCTCTCCAGGGGGTTGTCATATTTTAACCGAGGCAGACAACACACAACAGAACAACAAGTTCGGCTCCTTGGAAACTAGTCACGTCTACGGATGTAATCACGAACAATAAACAGCACGGATCGATGCGTTGCAGAACTGATTCGATGCTATTTCTCGTGCACGGTGCAGTAAAATACACAATACGTTGAGCGGTGGCAAGTGTATAGGTGCTGTTGATGCCTTGCATTCGAGTGAGTCAAGGTAAGAGATGCCAAATGAAATGTGTCACATGAAAAGGAGCAGAACTGGGAAGATATACAGAAAAAACATGTGGCTGGGTGGCTGATAGCCGACGGTCCAGCTTGTTTTGAGGTCAATCCTCCACGACTATTGCAGGGATGGGTGTTTTTGGTTGGTGTCCACTCTTCGCTGTTAATTGCTGCAAGTCGTTTCTGCATTTCCTCACATTTTAAATAATCTTTAATATGAAATGCCTTTGACTCGCGGCTCCGTTGCACAGCAAATGGAGGGCATGTTTTTTGTGGTCAATCCTCAATATGGCCCCAATATTTTTGTTTGGGTCAAACGGTGACGTCAGCTACACACCGAGGATTAAAGACGAGCATGATGAGTTCGCCAGAATTCAAAACAGATTATCGATAGAGAGTTAAAGTTGTATTTTCCAGGGCACCCTGTGTGCTATTTATAATCTTCCATGTGCTGCTGGACTTCAAATCCCTTCAGATGGAGGACAGCCATTTTCATGTATGGTGTGTGTGTGTGCATTGGAGCATGTATGTGTGTGTGTAAAAGCAAGAAAGAGAAAGATAGTTAACCAATCCTGCTGCTACAATGACTGAGAAATTGACTTGGGCAGGATTACAGAAGCGTTTACTGTCCGTGTGTGAGAGAGAGAGAGAGAGAGATGCTCAGATGGGGGTGGCGAATAACGGCCGGATAATGGAGGGAAGGGCAGAAAGTTGGAGTGAAAGCAAAGACTGGAGAATTGCTGGAGGAAATCGGAGAGTTAAGAGCGAGAGAGAGAGAGAGAGAGAGAGCTGAGTGTGGGGGTGTGGAGTGAGAGAGAGAGAGAGAGAGTGTACATGAGCCAGATAGAGTAAATAGAAGGCAGTCCAGAGAGAAGAGACAGAGCGAGTAGGGGAAGAGAGCAGATGGTGGGGTAATACTGCTCTGCTCTCATTACTTCTCCTTCCCCGACATTATTGTTTGGAAAATGGATATTACAGAGGACATAATAGCCTTTACCGGCAATTTTCCCCTGTATAATTCCCTTGGTTCTGCTGCTTCAAAGGCAGATGAAACACTTGCCATGCCGGATGGGGGTAGAGGCGGTGGAGTAGGTGCCGTCGAGGAGAGAAATACTCCACCGGCGTGGCCAGCGTGCAGTTTATTTCAGCCGGGGCCCCTCAGTGCAATGCATACAAAATCAATAGAGTAGTCTAAAAATCCATGAGGGGTAAAATGCTTCCAATAAGTTCCCATCTGGACGTTTTCCTTTTCCAGGCAATTTGGTGGCGTAAATACAAATCCTACACCGCTCCGAAACACATCCGTCGCAGGGGTGTTTTTCGTTTAAGAAACAAGGGAGGTGATATCATTAGTCTGTGTTCGTAACACAAAACTCCATTCCGGCCGTAACGCGGATAACTACAGGCCATATCTGTACATGGATTATTGCTGCTAAAAGTACAGTGACCATTTAAAGTACCTCTCTTTCCACTGCAATCCATTTTGAAGCAATAAATCTGACAGCATGTAATCAGTACATGGCACCGCAAAGACCAACAGCAAAGGTTTAGCAGAGATCTTTTTTTCTTGCAGCATTTTTCAACCGTTTGCAATCTGCAATGTCTTTTTCTTAGCGAGTGTGATAGGCTTGGCTGTTCTTTCATCAGCAGATTGGTACAAACAGAGCAGCACTGCAGGCTAATTGGAATAATTCAACAGCCTACTTTGAAGTGTAAAGTACGGGTGCTAGAGAAGAGGTTCCTGAAAGGTCAGTGCTGGAGGTATGACATGTAACTGGTAGTGTGCTGCCTGGCTTATCGCTGGGATACCATCATTACTCGGATTTCATTTCCATCTACCAGGTTGCGGCAAAAACCTATGCATTTTCTCAGATGATATTCAGGTGCAACCCTTTGTGTTGGTTTCGGGTCGGTCGGCTAAATTGTTTTTAAAAAGGAGCCCCCCTGGCTAAAACGATTTCAAAACAATATCATATCCATTTTGATGGAAGTGTAAATCCAATAGTACCTCTATACTAAACAGTTTAAATGATGTGCTGCACCAGGGCTTGAAAATAAAGAGAATTTAAACAGATACTAACATATTTATGATGCAGTCACATAATAATAACAACAAAAAATACTATAAAATACTATTCCGTACTATACCATTTTACAGAAAACACAACAGTGAAAACGATGGAAATGTCAGCTGGGTTCATATAGGTGATCAACACAATTTTAAAATCAATCCTAGTTTGCATTGATAGCCAGTGAAGTGAAGCTAAAATGAGGGCAATATGTTGTTCTCCTTCCAGTCAGGAGTCTGGCTGCAACATTTTGAGCTCCTGAGCTGTTTGTTCAGGCTAGACGAGAGTGGGAAAGTGATTCATGGAGAGGAGCAATTAAGATAATTACTGCAGAACTTCAGACTTATCTTTATTCAGTTGAAGACATTTAGAGAAATCCAGTTTGGACTAGCCAGAAAACATGAAAGGTTATGTAAGTGGCCAACTGCACTCAGGTTTACTGAAAGATACAGCCGGGTATCGTTGGCATAACAACTAGAACTAATATTATGTACACTGTAAAAATAATAACTAGTAATTGTTGATCTCATTGAAGTTTTCAAATGAATCTGACACAGAAATAAAGCTTTCCCATTTGCAACTAACAGTCAGTATAACAGTATAATCAGTATAACAAGGATTTTTCAGTTGCAAAAAGTTTTATCTCACTGGAGTTTGTTGAAGGTGGAAATACATGGACATTGAAGCAATAATTTAATTGTTAGCCTCACAGGAATATCATACTTAGGTGAACAGAGCCAAGTTGGTGGAACTCTTGTCTGAACTTGTAAACCTTAGTAAAGTCAACAACAGTAGTCAAAAGTTGAGAAAACTCAAAAATCTGTTGCCTTGATAATTTGTGTTTTCTCAACTTTTCTCGTTTTTTACAGTGCAGCGTGTTGACGGAGAAAGGATCGGACGCTGATGGACACCATGGGTAACTTTTACTAATGAACCTGGACTCCACAATAGGAACAGAGAACGTTGTATTCCACAGATAGGAGGAAAACAAGTCTAGAGCAGTACCAGAGATGACAACCCCAGTGTTTGAAATGCTCAAGTAGTAGAGAATGATAAACTGTGTGAAAGGCTGAACTAATATCCAGGGTATTTTTCTGCTTCAGCCACTAAAAGTCATTCATCACCTTACGAAGAGCTGTCTCGCTGCTTTGAAGAACTCAAACACCAGATTGAAACTGAACAAAGCTCTAAGAGAGTTAGAGTTAAAAAAGAGTTAAAAAGAACAGGAACGGCAATTTTATAAATCGTCTATAATTGTTTAGGAAATGAGGGTCAAGTATGAGAGGCTGCGTGGGACAAAATTCACTTTGCTGCTCCCACATCTGAAACACTCGCACATATTGTACTCACACACTATACTTACACATATTGTACTCACACACTGTACTCACACTCTATACTATACTTACCGTGGAGAGGATGCACGCAAAGCACCAGTCTGACTAAGTATCTGTGTTTTGGTGGACGGGCTCTGGGGAAAGCCATGTTTAAGATGGATAGATAGATAGATAGATAGATAGAGATAGATAGATAGATAGATGATAGATAGATAGATAGATAGATAGATAGATACCCTTGGGCATTACTACACAGTGTCTCAGTGGAGGAAATGCTACTCCTCATAGCGTTGTGAGGTTCATCATATCTAGCCTTGATATGACTGTCTCTGCTTTTTCACGTACAGTTTTGGCAGCTGCCAAACGGTAGTCTGGTTATTACTCACAGCTTATTGCGCAACGTCTGGCGTTAATGTTATTGTCTTTACCAGCTACGGCCGTGGAGATGATATTGTTCCCTTGTCTTGGTCGGGATACAGTGGACCTACTGTTCCTTTCCCCTCCTTTTCCCCCTGCTGTTAGTTTTATGACTGCAGAGGATTGTTTTTTTTTACGACCATCAAGGTCAGTTGGATACGTTATAGCACCAGTAAGAAGTCGAGTAAGTAAGTAAAACGTTGCGGTTGTGCTACAACCCTGAACAACTCAGCCTTGATGGTCACCGTCCGGCTGAGGTTGCCGTTTCCAGGCAGCGCAGAGCGTGTGATAACCTTGGTGCGGGAGAATACGCGTCACGGTGTGAGGACCAATCTCTGCCTGCTACAGGCCAAGACGGGACTTGGGTGTTTTTTATGGTTAGAAATCATTCAGTGGTGCCGTCTGGAGACAGCTTATAGCACAATCCCAACGGCTCTCGGCCTGCGCGGGGGATTAGATTTCCCCACGGTAGCATCATCACGTTTTGAGGATGCATGCTGGGAACGGTGCTAGCGGTTCTGAACACATCCAATATTTTGAAGCATTTATTTGTCTCCTCCTCCAGGGCCTTCCTTCCTCCCTTTTCTTTCGTCCTCTCTCTCCGCTCCACCTTTTCTTTTCTTGTGACGATCCAATTTGACTCACTGTCACGGTGCAGTCGTAATTCAGTAACACTTTCATTTGCGAGCTATGCAAACCAATTATGCCACACATTGATTGATGATGTTTTGACAATGGCAACACCAAATTGTGGAAAGTCCTGGAAATGAATCGTCTGTCTGGTTTTATCTGTCAAGTCCCATTAACAGTTCAACAGTCCAACAGGGAAATCAGAAGTTGTAAGGGGAAAAAGGTCACAGGCTGACGTGACATAGCATGCAACACAAATACACTGCAAACAAGGGCTAAGCTTGGCAAAACTACGGGGCCCAGAATATAAGTACATTTTGAGTATTGCATGCACAGTTCATAATGTACGTATCATTACCTCATTTTGGTATAAACTGTGCACACAATGTCAAGAGCAAAATCCAGCTGTGTGACGAACAGATTTGTTGCAACTTGATTTTACACTGCAAAAATCTGAAGTCCAGTTTAGTGAGTCATGGAGGCTTAAAATCTAACAATCTTAGAATCAAACAATAATCAAGTTTTCTGTGCTACTCTCTAATAAAGGCATGGCTAAAAACATTGGTGCTAATATGTTCTTTTGGACTTCTTGATGTTTTGCTTGCAGAGTGCTTTTTCACAAGTGACTTCTCAAGATGAATGTTTTTTTTTTGCAGTGTAGCGATTCAAAATGGTAATTCTTGATTTACATTGCAAGTCGTCGGCTGCTATATTGACATCGAGCCTGTACACCCTGCAAATGGTCCGAACGCTGCCGGTTGTCGGGGAAGTGTCAGTATACCGGGAGACAAATGGCTGCAAATTCCTCTACAGTGGCCTTGAGGTATCGTGGAAACACCTTACAGCCGCTCGGAGTACAAACAACACGCATCAAACCTGCTGCTCAGAATTCACAGCAGCTTTTCGCCTCAACAAAATAACAAAAATACCAAGTAGAATAAATGTTTTTTTTCCAATAAGAAAACCCACAGCACTTTTGGCGCCTTAAATGGGAAAACTGAATCAAAGAGACGTTCTAAAACGTCACAGAGGCAGAATTGAATCACGGGCATCACCGTACATCGTGTTTTTCTCAGCAGCGGGGAGATCAAAAGAAAACTGTTGCTTTCATTACAGAGACAGTTAAGATATTGGGCTGCACTGACGTCTGACTAAAACGGAGGTATGAAATATACAAGGTATGTCTCTGAAAACACACAGTAATAAAGACAGAGGACAGAGTCAGACAGACACAGGACAACACACACACACACACACACACCTCAAATCCCACCATTTAGTCTGATTACACTGTCAGACAGCTCTTCGGATCGGGAGCTGCTTTATCTCTCTGACATTTGCAATGACTTTTAGCTGAAAACTTTCTCTGAAGCTTTTAATGGCTGACAAATATCAACAGACTTTTTTACTGAAACGAGCAAAACATTTACCATTTAGGGGACTATATCCTGCGTTCATAGAGACATCAAGCCTGACTGCTCCCGTCTTGCTGCTTTGTCTTCCCGAGTGCGGCGGCGTGGGGGGGGGGGGGGGAAACAAGAGGCATCAGCTCAATCCTCAGAAAGATATCATGTCTCACGGTGGAAGTTGTGAAGGTGTAGGACTTTGTCTGATGCGCTGTCAGGGCTACCCCTTTTTTGGAGCTCTTGACAAATGACAGCGCGGGGCGACTGTAGAGCAATTTCAGCAATTTTGTCCACTCCTCCGAAACCCTTGTAGCCGTATTTTTTTGTCAGTATTTTTAGTGTCAACCCCTCACCTCCGCTGATCTTCGGCATCAATCAACGTCGCTATACCAAATTTTTTTTGTTCTCTTTCCTCTTTTTTTTTCTGTTTCCTTCCTCTTCCGTTTCATCAGCCGCCCTGTCAATCATGCATCCGTTCAATAATTCAAAAACTATATATATATATTTTTTTTTTTTCCTCTCTCTCCTCGTCGTGATGGAGAGAAACCGCGGGCCCCTGTTGGTGTTGTTGAAACCGCTTCGGCTTGAGCCCGGGCCCGTGAAATTGGAGCGCAGGGGCATTAACCTGGGTGGGTATGCACATATTAATACGGTCATTATGTGCAGCGTTGAGGGACACGTGGTCGAGCGGCACGCCAGAGGACACCACGCAAAAGGCACATATGTGTGCATTGAAGAAACACAAATTTCTTCACACAGACACTCTCCACGTTAAAGAGGCGCGCTCGCTTTTATTAATTCCCTCAACAGAAGGGCCACGACAGCATTATTAATCATGTTCGGCCTCCAACAAAAAAAAGGCGGTGCCAAAACAACCCCGGGAAACAATTTGCTTACTTGTTTACGCGGAGAATTAATTTCTCTCACGCGCACGTCTTGTTTAAGAATTAAAAAGAAATCAGCCTCCGGAGGTGAAGACGTATCCGCGGCGCTTGCCTTCGACCTTGTTCTGTCGCCGGCTTGCTGCATTAAGTTGTTGTGATGGAGAAAAGACAAAAAAAAAAGGGAATGTGTTTTATCAGTTGAGGATGGGAGTTGTTTTGAAGGACGCACGATCTCGATCTCGTGAATCGCCCAACATATTCTAAGAAACTGTTTTCATGCTGCTTGTGTTTTTTTTGGAATGTACGTGGCTTGCGGGCTGCCGTACATGCTCCACATATTTCAGTAGTATATCATGGGTTTCATTTAAGGCGCATGCAGTTCATGCTCTCCTCTTATCAGCTGCCCTCTTTAACCAAGTTAATGAGTGACTCGTGACTCGGTGGCTCGACCGTGCCCAGGCTCCCGCCAAAGGGCCCCGGCTGCTGTTTGAGTCCGATTCAGCCGGCTGGCACAGCAAAGCATCACGGCAGTTGAAGAGCACTTACTTAACTCGCGCTTTATCCGCCCCCCCCCACCCCCCCCTATCATGAAACAGCGCTCATTGTGTGGCGGGGGTTATGTGAGTACACACTGAAAGCTCCTGGATTAACATAATGACCAGCTGCATACTTTTAAAAGCTATAATCAAGTTCCTCAATGAATCTATAAATGCTAAGCAGGCTCATCAAAGACTCGCCGTTTCAAAAAAGAAAAAGTACATTTTAATGGGCCAACGCAAGTGGAGTGTTTGCGTGAGGCGAGCGAATTAAGCCGAGAACAAACACCGATCGAGAAAGGAAATCTCTTCCTCTTTCTCCTCGTCGTTGCTCTTCCTTCGCCGCGCCGCTATCTGAAAACGTTACTCTGCTTAGATGTCGGGGAAGTAAACGTCCATCCATTCAAAGATCCATCCATTTTCTCTCACCCCGACTCGTTCGTCCAGTCTATCAGATTTACTCCCCAGCAGAACAGGGAACGTTAAGGACAGCTCAGTCAAATGGGAGCCGGAGGGGACAGGACAGGCAGCGTATAGGACACCGAGCATAAGGGCGTCCGAAGGGGGGGGGGGGGGGGGGGGGGGTGACACGCATGTAGGACAACCTCGGGGGGGTGTTGAGGACAGAGAGCGTTTCCCCGCTTTGTCGGTGAGATGAATCGAAAACCCCCTCATGTGAGCCGCTTCATATTACGCCTGCATCAAAGAATGTTGCTGTATAAAATATGTATGTTATGATGTGAAATATGAAACGCACACATTTATGAATAGCCTGTATGTCATGTCACAATAATACGGCGCCGCGGATGATGACACGATTTCCCTGCTGCTGCTGCTGCTGCTGGTGGCTTCCGGCCGTCACCGCTGTCATATTTTGACCTTTCATGCAATTACATGTAGAAACAGCCTGTAATGCACACAGACATTTAGTGGGAAGAGGATCTAGGCGTATGACCGCCGACGCTATCGTGCGCTCGAGTGACCACGAGAGTCGGATAGTATAGAGAGGATATACTTATAGCAGGATTACAGCAACATGATTTAAAAAATACTGTAAATATACACAGTAATCAGGTATTCAATCAGATTACTTGTTGAATTACAGTATAAAAATAAAACACAACAACAAAATACAAAATACAACAATAAAAACTCATCAACTCACTGATAATAACTCAGTGCTACATTTTAACAACTAGCGTTACTGCTAACATGCACTTAGCAAGGGCTACTACATTAACACTATATCCTCAACAAGTCATTTGTGTCTCTGATTTCATTCGAGGATCAATAAAACATATTTGAAAAACAACGTTCCAAATCCCATGTTGGCTTCACGTGTGGTTCAAACTTTATGAATGGTTGCATCTCAGCGTATTCAACCAAAATAATTCACTCGGCTGCAGCCTGTAATCACAAAGCGGTCATTTTCATGCCGCAGTGAAAAAAACACCACGAGTGCAGATATCTTCTAAATTATTCATTGCAAGCACACAAACCAAAATATTATTTGTTTGAGCTTTGGACTCATATTTCAATAATACACGGACAAGCTTATCTTCCCTCTGAAAACAAATGAACCAAAATGAAAAAGGCATCAGTCAGACATCAGTTGAAACAAAAAAAAAAAATGTGCATTTGCAAAAATGTGCACCATTCAGGAAAGCGAACCCTTTGTTACACCAACACAAAACAAAAACAAAAGATACTACTGACATATTAGTTTTTCATATCGCTGTTTCTCCAATCAGACTGGCACCGAAAAATAATTTAGACTTCATCACTGTCACTGAAGAAACTCACAGCTGAATCTCTTGTACTGTAGCGGTGACGTGGGGAGGGGACAGGTATTCACCTCCGCTGTCAGCGGTCACTAACCTGACTAACCTTTGACCTTTTGACTTTCATCACATCTGCTTTATCCAGAGACTTCTAACGGTCTCTCTTTCCACCCATTACTTCCAATGGCACTGGCATATTTGCTTGATATCCGCAGAACAAATGACAAAACAGTGGCTCAACATATACGTTTCTACAGCAAAAACAAGTTATACGTTCCTGTAAACATGACTCCAAGGTGATCTGGTTGCACATGTGTGTTTTATTTCCAGCTTGTTTTTGCTTTAAATCGCCACGGAAACACAATTCAGCGAGGACCCTGAAACTCCTACGGTCTCTTAGTGCCATCAGCACATGTTTGGCGAGCGACGTGTGTTATAATAAGACCACAGCTACAAATAGACACTGACGCTGAATAGCAGGTGATAGCTGTAAATGATCATATAAAAGCTACTGAAATAAGAGTCAGTAAATTGAAATGCTGTTTTACTTCACTTTCAATTTTGGAAGCAAATTTACTGAAAATAATCACATTATATCGGAGATTTTTTGTAATCTGGTGGATTTTGTCACTGAATTTAAACAGTAATCTGTAACCATGTACAACTGAAAGTAATTTACAGTACCCAAAGTTACTAGGCAACACTATCTGATATAAAGTTAAGTTAGAAAAGTTAAGGGAAAAACCACCCTAAAACACCTTTACATTGTTAAAAAAATAACTCAACAGGTATTGGTGATGGTCAACAAACACACAGGGAGAATTCCACCATAGAAGAGGGAGAGATACCAGTTTCTCCACTGACAGCAGCCTCAATAGACCACAATGCAATTCAGCCACAAGGCATGTTGCAGTTTGACTAAGGGGCGTGACTCGCTTTTTCCCCAACTGGAAACACACCCCCCCCCTCTCTCTTGCTGCTAGTGTTACTGTTCACCACCGTCCTCTGGATGCCGAAAGTCATTCTGGGAAACGGAGGAAATCAAGTAGAAGTAGAGGAGACAAGGGAAGTGGGTACACCAGTAACAACGCCTCAACACCTCATCAACACCTCCGAGACCTCCTGGAAAACGCTGAGCATCACAGATTGATGACATCTAACAGCGTAAGAGAAACGGAAGGTGGGTTTTTTTTTCCTTCAGGAGGAAGACGCAGCCTGTGATTTTCAGCCCGTTTGAACAGACAGATTGACGTAATCTGGAATGACTGCATTTGTTCGAGGGCGGACCATTATGGAAATCACGCCAGCATAATTCATCGTCGGTGTCATACTCTGATTATATAGAAATCACTCCGCCTGCCCGCGCTGCTGCGTGGGGATGTGACGATATCAGACTCATTTTGTGTGTCGCCGTTGTAAATGTGAGCGTGGACGTACGCACAGTTTCATACCATAATCTCTTCTGACGGCACATTAATGCCCGTCAGTAACATGATATTGACGAGATGTGTTGTAACATACTTGGGCCACACACACACACACATACACACAGCACATACACACACACTATTGCGAGCCTGAAGACTATCTCTAATAATGATTTTTTTAAACATACAGCGCAAAGGTCTGCCCCAAATTGAGACATGAATCAGTCAACGTTGTCTCAAGATCTCCAGGAGACAGCATGCTATGGGCATTTCCAAACTTTTAATGCTCCTTGGCACACACACACACACACACACACACACACACACACACACACACACAAGGCAGCCTATCCCTCGTATGGGATAAGTGCCCCGAGCCGCCCTCTGACTAAAACCACTTGTTTACCCAGTACTCCCATGTTGGTTTCCAGACCACAGTGACCTGGGGTAACATTCGGAGGCCTTGCCCGCCCCGTAGTCGCTGTCCCTGGATGATGATCAAGGCCGTCTGGGCGTGCTGGAGAGACGAACCCGGCAAGTGAGAGGCAAAGAAGGAATCCGGCGGGGAGGCAGGCTGCCGGGTGACAGCATGGATCCAGAAACTTCCCCACCATTCTGATGAATTATAGACCTGTGTTATTTATTGGTGCCGTATAGTAACCTCCCCCAAGAGATATTATGTTTTATTGTTTTTCCCCTTATTGTCTTCTATTGTTTTTCTTTTTATTAAGTAGGCGGTGGGCGTACGGCGGTTCAGCTGGTCAGTGCAAAACTGATTAGGAGTGGGATGATATATATTGTGAGCAGCAGCAGCAGAGTCAGCAGAACAGGTATATTGTACCGGTTAGCATATGGTTTTGTTTATGTGTCTCCAGAGGTGGGTATAGGAGATCAATGGTGCTGATGGAAACGGTGGAGCCAGCCCCCGACACCTCAACCTGAAATACCTATCGACAGTAGCCCACAGTGACCAAAAGGTCTCCGGAAAGTATATCGATCAGGCTCAACTTCAAGGCTAATAGGCTGGTATTGGAAAAACCCGGAGGAAAAAAGAACTTAACCTGATGTGGAGAGAAAGGAGAAGAAGAAGAAGAAGAGAGAGAGAGAGAGAGAGGCTAGTTATTACAAACTGAAGGCACAACAAGGACGGAGTATTGCTGCACCAGCAGTCGCTATCATAGTGGACTATTTTAGCTCAATATCTCTGGGCAAAAACCTCACACCTCAAACGAGGGAGAGTCTTTCATTAAACCGGGAGGCGGATTACTGTATTTCACACATCTGTAGATTTCATGAACGTCAGCAAACAGCATCCGTTCACCGGGTGGGATGATGGTGAGAGAATTCATAGTTGCATCGCGCCATCGTTCCTCTCAGAGCACGATAACCAGGTTGATGTCTGATTGAGCCGCACTGACGACACACACTGCGGTCCCTCTCCTCAACAGCGACAGGCCTCAGCTCAGCCGTCAATAGGCAATTATTCTAATGCAATTACACATGACTCCTCTTCTGCAGCTCGCGATCGATACTGATCATTTCCTCTAATCACAGGAAACATTTCATCACGGTCCGGCGGGGGTGTTCCTATAATTAGGCGTCTCCTCATCATGCCTGTGTAAACCGCAGGGGGCGAAAACAGGCCACTTGCGCTCCCACTCCTTAACCTCATCCTTCCTGGGGCAGCGTCAGCATCCGGTTGCCGTCTAATTATGGGCTTCCAGGACGGAGAGTCACAAGCCAAGCACAACACAGAGGCTGGCGCTGTAATGAGAGGAGAAACAGCCTAGCCTCCATCGTACTGCCTGTTGGTCACCTAACCTGTGTGTGTGTGTGTGTGTGATTATGTGTTTTCATTACATCTGTGCGTCTGCCCGTCCTCGTTCTGTCGAGCCTCCGTCTGTTTGGAGGCTACAGCCAACGCCCTGCACTGACCTATGTGTCAACAAGCGAGTGGGTAACAGGATGTGGCCCACGAGAGAGACGCAACAGCAGAAGCAGCAGGTCCAGATCCATGCCAGACTCTTGTGTAACCACCGGTCTGTCAAGTCAGCCAGGGTTACCCCGCAAGAACAAACAAATAAATAGATAAGATTGCCACATCGTCAAACCGGCGCTATCTCTGTTGGGCTTTCTGGTGACCCACAAGATGTCATTCTAACCTGGCAAATGGGCAAAACCTGTACAAGGTCATCTCAGCCTAACAGGGTGCAGGAAATGGGCACAAGGGATGATGAAAATGTGAGTTTCTACAGAGGAAAAACACACTTTTGGACCCCCACTGCAACATAAACGTGTTTTTGTCTTTTTTTGTCTATGATTTTGGTGAGACCAGGTGGGTTTTTTGGATGCAATGTTTTCTTCCTGTATGTGTTGGGAAACATTGGGGGGAAAATATGCAGCATTGCAGTATTTTATCCCCGTCTGACCCCATGAGCCTTGAAATTGGAGCACATATCTCCTATGACCTTGTTTACATGGCCTCTGATTAGACCACGCTCACACTCTCTGGGGCTGCGTACAGTATATTAGATCCATTACTTACTCTTATCCCACGCGGCCATTGATTCGGTATTGATTTGCTTATTGGCCACAGGGAGCAATTCATCATTTTATTACACGTATAAGAATGCAGTTCCGCAACACACCAAAGCAAAGCAGAAATAATGAAGACCTTGTAAGGCAATATCCAAAAACATGTATTGGAATACCGCGCCAACGATATCAGCATTATCCAGTAATGCGCGTTTGCTTTTGTTCGGTTGAGCAGTGATCCAGCTTTAACCCTGCTGGGTAAGAAACAGCACATGATCTCCCACGGAAGCATCACGCTCTCTGGTACGACATCCAGAGAGCTAGTATGACAGCGTCTTACCAACGCAGCCCGGTTTACCAGTACCCTCGCTGATCTGGGGTGCTCTGTTCTGTAGGACGAGCAGTCGTAGGCCTTTTGTCTCTCGGTGTGAGGGTATTGTTCTCACGGGGGTTTTTGACAAGGAGTGACTAAAATGAGTTGTTATTTTCATGTGTTTTGAATTAGCGATTAAAGGTGCAACGATGATAAATCCTCAAGTCACTAAAAGGTTCCTGTGATAAGTCAAAATTGAGTTGTCACCCCGTGGTTCGTCGTTCGTTCGCTAGCTGCTCAACGGAGGCCACTGGTCTGTGCACCTGCTGTGGCCCCATAGATGCACTAGCCTTTTTGTTGCGTGAGACACCTGCTACACACACACACACACACACACACACACACACACACACACACAATGCCTCATACATGTAAATCTGACCCCTGACACTTCACATAATCCCTGAAAAACACACACACAGACACACAGAGCTGAATGGCATGACAGAGGCTTATCTCCAACCTCCCCTGCACACACTTGTCATCGTGTTATTTATTTGAAGAGAACAAATCCTGCGCTGTCAGAGCGACCGGCGTATACAAGGCCCCGCCTCAACACCGAGAAAGCCCCGTGATGAATTCTTGCTCCTCATCCGGGGCGTTTTGCATCAGTGTCTGACATCAGAGAGAGAGAGAGATTATTCCTTGGCTAGTTGAATTGTTTAGTCAGGCACTAGAGGCGATAAAAAACAAGAGCTCCCCACCGGGGGTCAGATGGTCAATCAAGAGAGTCGTCACCCAATGGTTTTGAGCAGTTATGGATAAGGGAGACAGTCAATCATGTGAGTGTTGTGTAAGTCCTGTCATCAATACTGTCAGTGGTAAGAATGAACAGGACAGTTACCATACAGTCCCAAGCCCCATTTAGTCCACAGCAGTAGGAAGAGAATCAGAAAAAGCAATAATTCACTTTAACAGAACATTTATCTTGCATGCCTCCATATCGGCATTTGACCATTCATGAACTCCGACAGAGGTATGGGGAATAAAAACTGAAAATGTTCTACTACAGTGAAATACAGATTTAATCACAGGTTAAAATGTTCAAAGTACAGAGCATTTTCTGGGGTTTTGAAATTTGAACACTTACCTCAACATGCACAAGTTGCCTATATCTCTTCAGGTGTGATGTAATGGGTATTTCGTTATTCTGTTATTTTTTTCATCACCCCGATGAAACATTTGAGCTCATTTCCGTGACAGGCATCGATAATACTCACACTGATAGTCACCACAGACCGAAAAGGAAAAGGACAGATATCTATTACCCCGCCCCCGACACCCCACACCCCACACCCCCCACCCCCTTTGATAGCGGAGTGTGAAATGGGACCTTGGCTGAGTACATGGTGTCAGCTGCTTTTGTCAGTGGGTGATGGACGGATGAGAGTTGTCCGCCTGAGCACTCTGATGACAGACGGGCAAGCGGGTGATGTATTATTGACATGTGGTTGGCATGTGTCTCTTTTAGAGGTGTGTCTAACATGTGACTCTATTTCACCGTGTCACTCGCTGTCTCTCGCTAACACACACACACACACATCCATCTGCACCTAAACTTCCAAGGTCACGCACCGCTCTCCTTTAATTTACGATCCCCGGGCTCTTTTTTTTTGTGTTTGAGTCTCGGCGATAAAGAGCTCAACGCAGCAGGACGACTGTATTGCCGTGCATGGAGCCAGTCGTCTCATTATTCCAGCTCTGCGGCCTGCTGTGAGCGGCTGTGAGAGTCCAAATGAAAGACAAACACGTGACCGGGCAGAGTGACGTCTCGTACCAACGCTCATAACTCACTGTTTCCTCTGAGAAAAGACACGACTGTACCACAGGAGTGAAACTGTTCAAGGATGTCATGAAGATATATAGAAATGTTGTTGAGCATCGAGCAACTGAGATTCTCTTGCAGCACAAAAGCAAAAAACACGTGATTGCGATTACCGGGAAAGAAAGGAAGAAAATGAAAAATAGCTGAGATTGTAATTGGATCTGAGCAGGAGTTCGGTGGACCGACTTTTCCATAAAATACATCCACCCACGATCAATGATGGGCCCTTTTTCTGCACAATGTTGGTAGCATGTCCCCCTTTTCATGCTCGTTCTGAGTCGAGTGGCTGAATGTGCCATTACTCAACACCCTGGCACTTCCTCCCGCCCACTCTCTTTCCCTCTCTCGCCCTCTCTACTCCAAGTTCTGACTCGCCCGGTCACACCTTTCATGCTCTTTACCACGCCGATGGTGTCCGATGACAAGCCGTTTATCAAAACAGCATTTTTATTGCTATTACTTAGTCCCATTATTCCCCAATTATGACTTGCTTTATACTTGTGACATTTGCACAGCCATTTATTTCTCATCTTGAAATTAGCTGTAAAACAAATCATCAGGCTCATAAAACTGCCTAACTGGGCTTAATGTGATCGAGCTTATGGCCTTCAATGGAACGAAGCTATAAAAGCTGATCCCCATTGATCTCCCCATTGAGTTATTGTGACTTTTTGATTGATTGGGTTGAAAAGCTACGCAGCGCCTTAATCCAGCGTCAAAGTTATCATTCTTTTCACACAACCTTGATTCTTAAAGACTAGTTTGTCTTCGCGCTGTGGGAGCTCTCCAAGTTGAACTCTGCAAAGTCTGCGCCCGACCTGGGAAGCAGACGAGCCCTCGGGTGAAACATCCAAGACACACAGAAACAGAAACAGACACAGGAATATTCCTCGGCGGATTCCGTCGGGACAAACCAGACCTGCATCCAGAGTATGCATCGATTTCTTCTTTCTTCTGCACAGTTGTGGCTCAGTTGCGTTTCTCCCTCTCCTGCCATCTTACTTTAAAGGCAACGTGAATCATCCTCTAAATAATGCCAGGGCCATTAAAGAACCACCTTCCAGTATAAATGACCAGACAGGGGATTGTTTATGGTTCATTCAACAGCATTTTTTGTATCTTATCGTTACTGAAAATATGAATTTGACCCCATGGCATGAATTCAAAGTCAACATATCTAAGTTGCATTCTTCAAGTGAGCATTACATTCCTTTGTTCCTTGCTTGACATTGTGATTCCACATTCATCTGAGTGATTATGGCGTGCACGCTCAATCTCTCAATCTCCCAATCTCCGTTTCAACAGGTTTCTCTTGATTGCTTTGTTGCCAAGAGAGTGAGCAATATAATTCTCTTTCAGTCATTACTTCTGTAGACCACTTGTGACAGGCGCTGTTAAAACGGGTCAGAAGAAAAGCCTTTTTTTCTCACTCGTGTTCAGATGTTTTTGTAACGTAAAAAGTATCTCCCGATGTTTCTAGACGGCGGAGAGACCGTCTGGGGTCGAGCAGACAAAACTGCAGCTGCTGCAGGCACGTAAATACAGATATGCTTCATCAGCTGATATAGATTAGGTCAATGCTCACCGGCAATGCACGTTGATGTTCAGTGCCAAAAGCAACTGTAGCATATTGGCTGGCTCCTTCTGTTCCTACAACAAAATGTACAACAAACACGTGTGGTTAACCTTTTACTCTCTCTCTCTTTGAGCTGAGGAAAACGATCTCATTCATACATATAGACACGGAGAAATACCTTTTTATACTTTAAAGTATCGGTGGATTGGTGGATTGTTTTGTTTGGAGCAGAATGAATCGGGACAGCAGGCTCGCCTTTGGGAGAACAATTTGTTTGCTTGTTAGCTTTAAGATCCTGTTTTATTTAGATGCACAAATCTGGCAGTGGTATGAGCTCAATGCTTCTGGGAGGAGTGGCAGAAGCCAAGTAAAGCTCTTCCAGTCGGGCCCACTTAGCGAGCCTTGTACAGTACACGCACACACACACACACACACACACACACACACTCTAAGACACAAACAGATGCACACACATGCCAAAGGCGTGTGTGTATAATGTGTTCATTTCATTTCTCTGCATAATTCCATTGAGCTGAAGACTATTTCACCCATAGGTGCTTGGTGTTCATTGCTCCCCATCCAACACAGTGTGCCCTGCCTCTCATGTGACAAAACGGGTAAATAGATTTTCTGCATGAGGAGTGTGTTTGTATATTTAGCCTGGCAGTCAAAAGGCCCTGCAATTGGCAGCTTGAATGAACTCCATGGCACTTAAGCTGTTATTCATTTAATCCTGTGATGTCTCGGAGAAATCTACTCCAGGCTCGCTATGGGTGCAGACTACAGTAATTGCTTCAAGTGTTTCTCCCCTGCAGTTTAAATGAAAGGTATGTATCACTTTATCAGCAAACAGAGGAAATAGCCTCTGGGAAGGCAGGTAGGAGTGTTTTGACTGCTAAACATCCAGCAGGTGGATTAATATCTTTGGATGATAAACGACTTTATTATATTTTTTTGATTTAAATTAAATGAATGAAGTTTTTTGAAAGTTAAAATATCCAACAGATAAAAAGCTGCAGAAGTCAAACTTTAAAGACACACACACACACACACACACACACACACACAAAGTAGTCTGTCACGGCCACCACTTTGTGTTGAGCACCACTCCACGAGGTCAAATTCCTGACAGAATTAAATTTGGACTTGAAAGTTGATTTTGTTGAGTTATTGTCTGGCTTGTTCTCGGTGTTGTGCTACAGTGGGCTGATCATACCAGTTACTACCCAATAAGGCCCTGTGGCATGACCTACGACAGAGGATCACAACATTTTTTACATTTACGGGACTGCCAAAATAGAATTAGACCACGAACCCGTTCAGTAAGATTTTGTCCCAGGAAACCCATCTGACAACATTTTTGTTTAGATTTAGGTAGGGCTATTAGATATGACACTAACTTATACTGTTGCTGTCACAACTATGATGATGAAAACAGTTCTCCTTGTTGTGTTATCCTCTCATAAATGAAGTAACAGTGAATTTAAACTATTCCTCATTTTGCTGACTCTTTTTGGACGGCGCTCAAAACCCAGCGGGGGGTCCCCGGAGCCCAGCCTGGAAACCAGTGGCCTATGGCGCGCTGTTCTCCCAGCTCAGGGATCAGCTGGGCAGCGGGGTACCCTGCTGTGTGGCGCATACGCCGTATAGCACCGGAGCCGGGGCTGTGCTGACGCCCTCTCCCTGCGCAGGGGAGCGTTGCAGGCTCAAAGTGCATCGGTCCCAAACCCCTTTTCCACTCACTCGCTTTCCATGCCACTATCGCTACTTGCATGTGCAGACGCGGCCAGCCTCTTCCTCGTGACGCCCGCCGCCGAGGTTGGGCTCAGATGGGCTTGATCATAATATTTAACACACCCACCCCTGGATGAACACTTGGAAGGCAGGGCAGTGTCGGGAGGACACAAATGACAACCAAGATCCCTGCACCTGCCAAGCAGTCTCTGATTTGACTTCCACCGGGCTCGGTGACAGCAGCTCTTGTCAGGGACCGGGACCGCATCCAAGCATCCTTTGCCGCCGGATCACCTGTTATATTTACGTTTTGGTTTTTTTTTTGGCTGTGTGTTTTTTAGGAAATTTGAGGAAGACTGGTTTTGGGTTATACATCTATTCATCTGACTTTTTTTCCCCCCCAGAAGACAGCTGTGGCACATTTCACTCCGTATTGGCAGCAATACATAGAAACGGCTTTTGAGGAAGAATTTCGGTGCTTTAAAGAGGGCAGCCCCCCCCCCCATCACCCCCCCACACCCCTCACTCCCAACGATTTATTAAGCAGCCCGTCCTCTTGGCACAGTATCCTATTCAACAACGTAATGAATGAAGAATACTCCTGGAGCCGCTGCCTGTGAAGTGACCGGCGCTCGGCGATGTTGTCGTCTCGTCCACCTGGCCGGAGATGAAGAACCGGGACTGTTGTGAGAGACCGAGGCTCGGCACACTGTGAGCATGGAGTTCCTGACATAACACGGATTATGTGCGCGATGATCACAGAAAACCTTCAAAGCAACAACGCTGCATCGCATAACACTGTTGGACATCTCTATCGGTGCTCCGAGGCGCGCTGCGTTTGGTAAAGAAAAGCTCGCTCTGTGCAAAAAAAAAAAAAATTACCAAAAAAAATGATCAAGATGATATTGTTTCGCAAATTCCGCGTGTTGATACTCATGGTGTTTTTGGTGGCGTGCACTATGCACATCATGATAGACTTGTTACCGAAGCTGGAGAAGCGGGCGGCGGGAGCGGACGGCGGGGACGGCGGCTGTCAGTGCGCGCACAGACCGGGCGACGACTCGCAGGGCTGGGGGAAGCAGCGCGCCAGGTCGGCGGCTGAAGCGGGCTGGCCTAACAAGCACACGCTGAGAATCCTGCAAGATTTCAGCAACGAGCCCAGCTCCAATCTCACGTCGCACTCCCTGGAGAAGATCACGGCGGCCGGGGACAGAGCGGAGTCCCTGAAGCGGATGAGACACTCGGCGGGGAACGCGGAGGACCGCAAGCCGCTCATCAGAGACGCGAGCGGGGGACGGACAGCCGCTGCCCCCGGCGTCTCGCGACTCTTCACTCTGTTTGAACACCCCTTGTACAAGAGTGACCTTCCCCCTCTCACGGACGATGACACCTTGTTCAACGTCAACACGGACATCAGATTTTATCCCAGAGCAGCGGGGAACCAAGAATGGTAAGCTGCTTTAACTTGTCAAACTCAAAAGGGTGGCGAGTGCAAGGGTGATGTTATTGGTCTGGTGTCCAGCAATGAGTAATGAGACTGCTTTAAACAGGTTTGATGGAAGATGGGGGTGGGGGGTGAGGGGTGAGGGGATGCACCACAAGGGAGTAAAGGCCTTAAGATATTTTTCATTCTATGCACCACAAAGGAATAAAAGCTGCAGGGTAAAGTAATCTGCTTCAAATGTACCTTGAAGTCCTCAGATTCTGTCAGCTGTTTCCTATGCTGTCCTATTCTGCAGCCAATCTGCAGCCTAATCCCCAGAGCTCATATAGGCTTAAGATTCATGAGATATTAGGCAAATCTGTATGTATTCACCTATTCACCTTTGCACATATCAATCTCAATTTTCCCTCTTTCTTTCTTCCTTACTCTCTCTCTCTCTCTAGATATCATTAACCAGCAAACACTTCCATCCATCCAGTCTATTCCCCATCTCCTCTCCGTCTCTCTCGCTTGATGCAAAGTGAATGTCCATCCATCCATCTTGTCCCACTATTATAATACTCTCTTATCCCCTGTCTTCCCTTTTGGACTTTCTCATGATCTGCTGTGATCGTCACTGTTCAGTGTGGCTGCCAGTTTAACCATCATGTTAATAAGAAATCCGTGTGCCATTAAGATGCAGCGTCGTGCGCCGATTCCTCCAGCAGCAATTTAATATGAGTCTAGACTAAAATGTAGCAGGTAGATTTCATACAACCCTGCAAGAGCACAACGCCCGGCCTTCACATCAACAGGAACTGTCACTGCAACGGGAATCAAAGCCGCCACCTCCGCTACTCGCAGCACAACTCCTTGGAGAGTCTCATTAAACCTCCTCTCCTCTCCTCTCTCCTCTCTCCTCTCCTCTCCTCTCCTCTCTCCTCTCTCCTCTCCTCCCAGGCACAACGAGGCGAACGAAGAGGAGGAGTACCCTCCGACGGGGGAGGTGACGGCGGAGTCCTACCCCAACTGGCTGCGCTTCCACATCGGCATCAACCGCTACGAGCTGTACTCCAGGCACAGCCCCGTGCTGGACGCCCTGCTGAAGGACCTGGTCACCCAGAGGATCACCAGCGTGGGTGAGTCAGCCGGGGTGGGGTGGGGGGGGGGGGGGGGGGGGGGACTAGGTGACCGGGGCCCTGCGCTCTGGTCAGGGATGGAGTGAGACAAGGTGTGTGTGTGAGAGAGAGAGAGAGAGAGTGTGTGGCTTGCATGTGTCTGTGTTTGCTGGATAGCAGTGCATCCAGTAGTGCACGAGCGCTAGTGCACGTCGGTTTACTCTCTATATGTTGTTGTGTTCTAAAAATAGAGCTTGCCTATTAAAGCTTCCTCCACTGTCTCATCGATATTTGTCCCCCCCCCCCCCCTCCTCCCAGACAGCCTGCAATCATTCATGCTACACGTCTCAGCCTGTACTTAGTGTGTGCGTGTGTGTGTGTGTGTGTGTGTGTGTGTGTGCGTGTTGTGTAACCCCACTGTTTACAATGTACCATCCATCAATCAAGAGCGTCTGTGCCCAGAGACACCTATAAAAACGTTGTCTGTCTGTCTGCGCAGGCAATTCAACACCCAGGGCAGGGTGTGTGTGTGTGTGTGTGTGTGTGTGTGTGTGTGTGTGTGTGTGTGTGTGTGTGTGTGTGTGTGTGTGTGTGTGCAGCCTTGCCACTTATCGGTCTAATCAGAATTAAAAAGCAGAATATTTCTAGTTGTATTAAAAGTTTCCCCTCTTCAGCGTATCAGCGTTTTCTCAGCTGATAGTGCCCCCCCCCCCCTCTCTTTTCCATCTGTCTCTCGGCCAGGCAGTGGCCTTTTGTTCAGTCCTCAGTGAGACTCATAAATCATACCTACAGTACAGTGAGGTGGCACAGGTGAGAGCAGGATGGATTCATCATCATGGCACAAATCTGATGGCGGGCGGGGAGGCCTGGAGCCTTCCTGGAGACCGGAGGAAAACACATTCATTCATTCGTGGGAGCTTATCGAGAGAGGAAGAGATAGATAGGCAGATCAATAGAGACACACACTGAAACATTGATACAGAGAGAGAGAGAGAGAGAGGGAGAGAGAGAGAGAGAGAGGAAGGGGGGGAGACAGATGGGCTTTAGGGGAATCAAAGGAATTGAATGTGTTTAAAGGCGTGCTGTTGAGGTTCACTCATGTTAGAGTCATGTTCGATTGCGTGTCAGCCCGGAGAGAATCCAGGGAAACAATCAGCCTGGCTTTGTCGGGAATTTCACAAGGGATTACCTTTTGTACTGTTTTCGAACGGAACCAAATTTTATAGACGGCCGGCAGCGAGCGGCGAATTGAGGTCAGTTCCTCCAGGACCGTAGCTTACGACAAGGTCGCAGCATTAAAACATAGTTTAGTGGCTCGCAGTATCTCAGAGGTTTAAGGCACGATGTGTGGCTGCAGCGAGTCTGAAGAGTTTGACCCGGGCTAACGGCCCGGCGCTCTCTGTGTGTTCACGTCCGATGGGTTTTTATTTCACTTAATATCCGCCCTTCGTTGTAGAGAAAAAATGCGTTGACCCCGAGGTCAAGCGGGTTGTGCTTTGTGTAACGGCGGTATGTAAAAAATCCAGACACTTTCAAAAAAACAAATGAGTCGCTGAGAAAAGAGAGACTTGGCAGGGTGAGACAGACGGGAGTAGGGAGTAGAACAGAGTATGAATAAAAGGATGACATATATACAAACAAAGAGGAAGGAAATCTGAGCGCTTTTCTGGAAAACAGAGAGAGTCAATAAACAAAAAAGATGGCTCTGAGCAGGGGGTAGAGTGCAGCCGGCAGGATAGGCAGGCAGCCAGCCAGCCAGCCAGCCAGCCAGTAAGTGGGTCCACTACAGGGGGGCTTATGTTGATATTGGGGTTAGGGAGAAGCGCGGTGTTGTGTAATATGCTCAAGTTAATGCGCTGTAATAAACGGGCAAATCCCCTGAAAGCCCGTCCATTATGACAGAAACACAAGGCGTTTAGACAGGCCTGGCGGTCGCTTTGTCGGAGAGGGAGGCTCAGCGCGGCTCAATCAGCCAATGGGGAGACGCCGCGGACGTGACTGATAGGTGGAGAGACACGCCCCCCGGGTACATGAGCTTGTTTTTGGCAGGGGGGGGGTAAGTGAGTTGCTTGCACATCCCCAGGGGGGTGAAATGTTGTGGGTAGTGTAACGCGGCGCAGGCAATTGCTGACGACGTGCACGTGCCTCGCAGACTTTGCACGGAAACGTCTAGTCGGAATCTGTCACGCGTGCGCACACACACACACACACACACACACACACACACACACACACACACACACACACACACACACACACAGCAGGGGGTCAGTTCACTTTTGATTAAACTCAGGAAATGCACCCGCAAACTGTAATGAAATATTAAAGAGTGATTGTTCTATCGTAAGTGAATTCAATGCGTTTATTCACTCACACACACACACACACTCTTGTCCTGCCCAAACACACTCCAGCACACATGCCTGATGCTGGCACACACACACACACACACACACACACACACATCCTATTACACTCAACTCAAAGTGTCCACTTCAACCGGCGGTCAGTCCAGAACCACTTGTAGTTGTCAGCAGGTGCTTTTCATGCCAGGACTCTCTCTCTCCGCCGCACCCGGCTCTTAACTGCTGCAATTGCTCTTTGATTATACACAATGGCTTGCAAATTGGTCAGCAGATGTGATAGGTCCATTACTTTCCGAAAGCCACTGTATGTGCAAGCGTGTGTGTGTGTGCGTGTGCATGTGTGTGTTTAAAGTGCTTGGAACAATTTCTAACGCCTCCCTTGTTCTTCTCCCAGCCATGAAGTCAGGAGGAACGCAGCTGAAGCTGATCATGACTTTCCAGAACTACGGACAGGCGTTGTTCAAGCCCATGAAGTAAGTGCTCCACATCGTCTGGGTAATATTGCAGATGCTGTCGTTGTCGTAGTACCCTTCAAACGCCAATTGGTTTAACGTGCTCCCGCTTGTGCAATGTGTAATGTTTTCAAGAGGTTCTGCAGAAAAACATCCGAGTAAGCGCCTGTGATCTTTTTCCTGGTGTCGGAATCGTCGTCGGTCTGCTTTTTAATTAACATCAACAGGCTTATGTATTAATTAAAATGAGCGCTGAGCCATCGTGACGGTGTCTTCGGGGAGGCATGCGCGCTTGGCAGACGTGCAACAAGCGCATGAGAAAAAAGAAAAGAAAATGCCCCGCGCTCTCTCTCTGAGTTTTGCCCAGTGAATTCCCATGCCCACATGGATAAACAGTGTCCAGGCCAACTGGGCTGTGATCAGAAGTAATTGCTCAGGAGCCTGGTTTGATTGCTGTGAAATTTTGGAGTGGTTTTCTACATGAGAGCCTCAGTGGATTGTGTGTGTGTGTGTGTGTGTGTGTGTGTGTGTGTGTGTGTGTGTGTGTGTGTGTGTGTGTGTGTGTGTGTGTGTGTGTGTGTGTGTGTGTGTGTGTGCGCGCGTGCATGTGCTTTTCCCCGCATATGCTGGAAGAAACTGTTGACGGAGGCTGTATCGGCGATACTTGCAAAAAGCTGCAAGTATCATCACATCTTGACGACTTGCAAAAGGTGTAGAGTGTGCGATGACGCCTCGACGCGAGCCAAACACACATCACCGTAACCCGCCAAACTCACATTACCGGGGCGCAGTGAGATCACCGTCGACTTGGAAATGGATGCTGAAATGTTGCCGCTGAATTCCCTTCCGCCCCTCAGCTTGATTTATGGAGAGTTTGCAAAGTTTATTCAAAAGTTCGCTTGGTGTTAGGTGTTGGTTTCCCTGATTCAGCAACACTTTGCCTGCAGTGCCGTTTAATCCATGAGCCTAAACCTTGTCCACAAGCACGGAAAGCAACTGTTGAGAGTATATTGCACCTATTTGTCATTTTATGGTGTCCTAACTTGGCATTTCATTTTAAGGTCAATCAATGCCTGAATATTGCCTGTGAGATTATGAAACATTGTTTACAACATCAGAGTATAAGGTCCAAACTACTGGAGTCTGATAGTCATGTGCATAGTCGGCACAGCCATATCTATATCTGGGTTGTAATTTCATACATGCAATTCCAGCATTTCTGCACAATTTGTGGCATATTTTTAGGATTTTTTATACAACCTCTATCAGAACTGGTTTCTCTCTCTGCTGCATAACTGCAATTTCCCCTTGGGAACAATAAATCTATCTATCTATCTATCTATCTATCTATCTGTCTATCTATCTATCTATCTATCTATCTATCTATCTATCTATCTATCTATCTATCTATCTATCTGTCTATCTATCTATCTATCTATCTATCTATCTATCTATCTATCTATCTATCTATCTATCTGTCTGTCTGTCTGTCTGTCTGTCTGTCTGTCTGTCTATGTATCTGTCTGTCTGTCTGTCTGTCTGTATCGGTCTGTCTGTCTGTCTATGTGTCTATCTGTCTGTCTATCTATCTATCTATGTATGTATGTATGTATGTATGTATCTATGTATCTATCTATCTATCTATCTATCTATCTGTCTGTCTGTCTGTCTGTCTGTCTGTGTATCTATCTATCTATCTATCTATCTATCTATCTATCTATCTGTCTGTCTGTCTGTCTGTCTGTCTGTCTATCTGTCTGTCTGTCTGTCTATGTATCTGTCTGTCTGTCTGTATCTGTCTGTCTATCTATCTATCTATCTATCTATCTATCTATCTATCTATGTATGTATGTATGTATGTATGTATCTATCTATCTATCTATCTATCTATCTGTCTGTCTGTCTGTCTGTCTGTGTATCTATCTATCTATCTATCTGTCTGTCTGTCTGTCTGTGTATCTATCTATCTATCTATCTGTCTGTCTGTCTGTCTGTCTGTGTATCTATCTATCTATCTATCTATCTATCTATCTATCTATCTATCTATCTGTCTGTCTGTCTGTCTGTGTATCTATCTATCTATCTATCTATCTGTCTGTCTGTCTGTCTGTCTGTCTGTCTGTCTGTCTGTCTGTCTGTCTGTCTGTCTGTCTGTCTGTCTATCTATCTATCTGTCTGTCTGTCTGTCTGTCTGTCTGTCTGTCTCTATCTATTACAGTAATATAATATTATTTTCCATTGGCACATTTTTGTAAGTTTTCGAAAGTCTCAGGTTCAGAGTTATGGCGTTCTACTGTATCAAGGTAGAAAAGTAGATAAGATATATGTGTTGATTTAGTTTTTTTCCCCAAACTTTTACAGTAATTAAATTTTGATTAGAGGTAGAAGAAAATGTAACACGTTAACCAGTAAAACTGCAAAAATGACACGCAACAAATACAGTGATTTTATCGCGTTGCGCGTAGGATTCTTTCTCAGACGCCGTTAGAAAGCTGTTTTGACTTTAATTATATGTTAGTTTCTGAATTACATGTTACAGATTCCCACAGCTCCGTATTTAGTCCGTCACAGTTTTCCACAACTCCTTATTTCCACTGTCACAGTCGTCTGTCAGGGCTGTTTACAGACACTGTACCGAGGTCCTCAATTTAGAAATACAAACATATCATTGAGTTTTGTTGTGAGAAAGAAATGTAGAAAATCAAACTTTGTTCTACTTTTGTTTAAGCACATCATCAGATCTTGCTGCTTCTGTCACGGCACTGATGTGTCCCACTTTTATTTTAGGAACAGCGGTGAATTATGGGTGCAGTAGTTCAGAGCGTCGCCGTGTTGTATTGTTTTTCTTCACCTGTCCCATTGTGCGGCATCAAGTGGTGCTTCAAAGACGCTTTGATGTTTAGGGCCTCCTTTGAGCCTCATGCAAATGTGTAGCGGCGTGGGCCAGGAGACTACACAAGCTGACAGCCTGCCAGACACCTCCACTCTCTGTTTCTCTGTTGGGCTCGGGGGGAAAAAAAGTTTCGCAGTTTCTTTTATCTGTCTGACTGAGTGAATGTGTGATTCTGTGATTGTTTTCACTGATTTAAAGTGGGCGTCCACAACAAGGGTAGAAATGGCAAAATCTCTCCTTCAGCACCAAATCCAAACATCATGTTATTTAATTTTAAATCGATAAGCATTTTACATTCACGACTGAATTTTATGCCACTGCAAACACTGCAAAACAGGTTAGCGGTTCTTGAAAAACTTGAAGTAACGTCACTGTACCGTTTCCTCAAATCAGTTAATGTGTTACTTTTGTAGGGAATAGCTGAAGATGGACGTGCGAGAGAGAGAGCGAGAGAGAGAGAAGGGTCAAAGGCTGTAGCGGAAGGAAAGGGATGAAGAGATGGAATGTGAAAAGAGAGAGCATTGATAAAGAAGAAGGACAGATGAGAGGCAGAGATAGGGCAGAGTGTAGGGGGGGGGGGGGTGGGGGGGGGCGCTCGGCACTGCCAACTTGTCAAGGAGTCGGCTCTGCCAGCTGGAGCCAGGGTCCAGGTCTCCATCACTGCCACCATGCCAGGCCCCCCCATGCCTGCTTGTCTGTCTGGCACAACCTCCCCGGTGTCCGTCCCACCACGTCGCTTGGCAAGCCTTGCCAAGGACCTGGTGGTGATATATGGAACCATAATGTTCATGTCATACTAATTGGATTTGTCGCTGGGGGTGGGGGGGGGGGGGTGTTGTAAGGGGACGCTCTCTTAGAAAATTGTTTCTCCGCCGCACACTGTGTGTGACGAGCCCGCTGCCCGGCCCCCTCCGTTTGATTTGGTTGATAGTCGCTCAGTTCAAAATGGTTTATGCATCACGTAGATAACAGAAATGGATTTCATTCTCCTCGTTTGTTGTGAACGTGTCCCGTTCCCGCCTACAGCTGTTACATCAGCACACAGGGTTCATTACATCTAAACACGTGTGCTAGGAACGTATACCGTATATAGGACACACATGTCAGTCCCTCAGCAATTGCTTTGTCTGAATGCACCGCGGGGAACAGAGATATGGCCTCCCCTCATATTTCATCTGCATGAACTCAATCAGTTTTGACAAGCTTGGGCTCTTAGCGCTAGCTGAGCCAGCAGGGTTGCCTGTGTAGCCTCTTAGCTCAAACACCCGAGAGGCTGCTTGGCTTTTATCGTCCACGGGCCTTCCTAACCACGAGCCCATCGCAGGGCTCATCATGTATATACCACGCCCCAGTTGGGCTTTGACTGACATTCCTCCACGGATCGCCTCGGCGGATGTGGCATCTGATTAGAGCTGAAGCCATCCGAAGGTCTCCGGAGAACACTCCTAACTGGCCTGGTTACTGATCTGATCGTGAAATATTGATGAAGAAAGTGCAGGAGGAAATTGATTGATTGGAAATTCATGAACTGTCTTTGATGGCTTGTGAATTGTGAAGGGTCAAAGGCTGCAGAAGGAGGAAAAGGAACGAACAGATGGAATGTGAAATGAGAGAGCATTGATGAAGAAGGACAGATGAGAGGCAGAGATAGTGTAGGGGAGAGGGCAGCACCGCCAACCTGTCAAGGAGTTCATTCTCATCTCTCGTGTTCATTCTCATCTCACGGATAACACTAAACAAGAATGTATACATGCAGAAATTCCCTCCTTTGAATTTATCACCACAGTTTGATGTAGAAAATAAATCATATTCATAAGCAATGGTTGAAAAGCAATCCTTAAATGACCAGTGTTTCCCAGGAGGACCATGAGATGGTGTGAGCTCCCAAAAGTTGGACACACTTCTGAGAGGTGCTGCCTGAGCTCATCTTTATGTGTGTGTGTGTGTGTGTGTGTATGTGTGTGTGTGTGTGTGTGTGTGTGTGTGTGAACAGACTTGTCAGAGCGGATGGAGCATGTTACTACAGACAGCTGTTCACACAGCTGCAGGTCACTCTCTCTCACACACACACACACACACACTCAGACTGAACAAATTTGGACGCTGTGGGGGTTACAGGGTTCGTGCACCCTCCATCACCCAGCACTGGTGAAGGAAACTCCGAGAGCAGCCAGCCAGCTGTAACCGCTCACTCAGAGAAATGGGTATATATCACACAGGGTGATGACGGTGAACCCACACACTTTCTCTGCACACACAATAGAAAACTAGCTAACTCATTCAGACCATTCACAGACATCCCTAATGATTTTTACGGGGCCAATTTAAAAACCCTAAAAGCACATAAAACATTTCCAAATATGATGAAACGGCACACCATTTCACATTCGCATTGGCAGCCCGGTCCTCCATCGCACCTCATTGATGATTTTCACCTTGTTCTTATAAGCTTCTAAGCTTTCCAATCAGCTGAGATGACACTTTTTTTTTTTTTTGCTCATGCCAGCAGGTTATGTAAACTTTGGCTGCACCCCGTCCTCGCTTCTTTCTGCTTTCACACCGAACAGAGAACTCAACAACCCAATGTTTGGCAGGGAGAGACTCCTCGGGTTTTTCGGCAGCCTCTGCTGTGCCGCCCTGGCATCGAGAGTTGGTTTCTCGGTTGTCACATCAAGTTGCAGATATCGTGCAGATACCTCTGTGCGCCGAACCACGGGCCTCCTCATCATCTGCCAGGCAAGAGAGCTGCTCAGGATGCCATGTAATTTGTCTGGCCTGGCAAGTGAGATCAGTGGCCAATCTCTAAAGAACAGGCGTGGTTTGTTCAACATGAAGTCACGAATAGAAGGAGGATGAGTCGTCAGATTGGATTTTGAAGTAAAGTGTGTGTGTCTGTGAGTGAGTGTGTATGTATATACCACTGTGTATTTGTTTTTCCATATTTGCAGATGTTTGTGTTATCTTAGAAGTACCAGTCTTTGGGGACAGAGAGAGAAGAGAGAGAGGAGAGAGACTGAGCAGAGACTGAGCAGTGGTAAAGCAAAAGGGTAAGGTTGAAGGGTGATATAGGTGAGAAAGGGTGAGACGGAAGAAGAGCTAGACCCGGAGTAACCCCATAGAGCCTGGAGCTTCCAAGTGGCCCCTCTAGACAAGCCAGCCAAGACCAGCTGAGGCTCCATAAACCAGTAGTACCGAAGAGTGGCAAAACAGTGGAGTCCTCGTGTTGATGGCACAGCTGTCTGCATCCTCAGGAAAAGATTTGTAGTGCTGTACAGGGCAGAGTGGCAGAACCCCCGGGGGGGGAAAAGGGCCAAGAAGTGTCCTGCCTTTATAGCTAATCTGTTTGGGCTCAGCAAACAGATGCTGGGGCCACCTAGCATGCTCTGAAGGAGGAAGTAGTCTATCTTTGCAGGAAGTGCGACATGTTGATCAGTCCACCGGAAACCAAACGTGGCATTTGACCTGAGAGAGAGACACATTTAAGTGAGGTCAGGGACATTAGTGAGGAAAGTACAGTCAAGCTCAGCATCAGGACCAAGTGGAATCCCCTACTAGGTCTAGAAACACTGGCCCGAGCTGGTCCAGCGGCTATGGGAGATCTTCAAGGTCATCTGAAGGAGATTGCTCAGTAACGGAGGTTTGCAGGAGTATGGAGAACAATGCCTATGGTTCAATCCTCTAGTCTGACACTGAAGAAATACCATACCATGTCCCAGTCAAAGTGAGTCTCATAAGGCATATGATGTCCTCCCCAGCCCTTCCAAATCTGCACTACTGGGTCCTTGGCAGAACCCCCTGAGTTCCCACTATGTCTCAGGAAGGCCTGTAACAAAACTGATGTGACAGAGAACGCCTCAAGCTGGCTCTTACCACTAACACACAAGCTGAGACCTGATCAACCCTGGCTGGGTCGCCTGGGCGAGTGATGATGACGATCTGATGATCCCAGGTTACATCACTGAGGAAAGGTGTGTTATACTCAGTCACCCTTTTCCCACATAGAGACACCAGCATGAGAAGTACGTGACCTCACCGGAGTTATGTCAAAATGTACAATCTCTTGTTGCCTCATGGGGCCAACGAGGTAGTGGGAGAGTGTGTTGACACATCGTTGGCTCACGCCGATGTAAAGCTGTTGCTAGTGTCACGGGGCATGTGCAGTTGCATGTGTGAAGGAGAGTACTCTTCCACGAGCCGAGAGGTGAATGATGCACTGTTTTGGAAGGCCAGGGGGAAACAGACACGAGAGAAACATGCGAGGCACAGATAACATCTAACGTCAAACATTTTCTCTTCTGTTTTTTTCCCTCTTTAACAGTTTATTCTCTTTTGCTCACACACACACACACACACACACACAGAGAGAGAGAGTGAGTGTGTCCCAGTGTAAGGCATTCAGGACATCTGTTTCCCATGCAGCTTTGTACTTGCAGCCAGCCAGCCAGCCAGCCAGAGGAGGCCAGGGCTAGCAGCACTTCTTTAGGCTCTGGGCAGTACTGACTCTCTCCACAGGTTTTCCACAAAAAAAAAAAAAAAAAAAAGCCTCTAGTTTAATTTGTTTTTTAAGCCGATCTAATGTGGCTGGGGATTGCTCATCTAACACAATTTATTTTCCTTCTCCCCCTCCATCCTGTCCTCCTCTTTCATCCTTACCTGATCTCTCTCTCCCCACCCCCTTTTTTTCATTCGGTTAGAGGTTTGTAGTCAGGGTGATGGCAGTGTTAACAGTCTCAGTCTGGCTCTCTGACTCATATTAAAGTTATGGGTCTTGCCGTATTCTTCACACTCCTCATTTCCTCTCTGTCTTTTTACTTTTTACTCTTTCAGACATCCATATAGACAAACTAAAGATCTCTCAGCTCCACACTGACATGGCATATCAAAACCTGTGTGTTGTTTTTTAGATGTATATGCATGTATGTGTGTGTGTGTGTGTGTGTGTGTGTGTGTGTGTGTGTGTGTGTGTGTGTGTGTGTGTGTGTTTGGGTGTGTCCAGTGTAGTGAGTGTGGAGGCTCTGTAGTGACACAGGTCACAGTATGAGCTGGTTAGTCAGTGTGACGCTTTAAAATAGTCATATAGCCAGCAGTATTCACTGGCTTGTCACAACTGGCTAGTCATCAGCACACACACACACACACACACACACACACACTCACTCACACATGCTAGGCAAATAACTTTGGTCATTCTATTTTCCTTTCAGAAACATAAATTTAAAAAATGAAAAACAACATGATTTTCAAAGATTTTCATTTTTTTCCTTTGTAAAACAAAATATAAAATCATGAGGAAACAAAAACAGTAAAAAGCCTGTTCTTCATATTCTGAACCCAGACGTTGTCATTGACAAGGTCGTGGAGACGGTGCTGCCAGCTTGCCGACCCCCTTGGTGACTTTATTATTAAAAACCGACGAGCGACAAATGCAGCTACTTTTTGAAACATAGGGGAGAATGTTATTTGTTGACAGCCGATGCATTTGGCGACAAATCGGTACCGCTGATGCACACAAATTTGTGCCGACTGGCCAGTCTGATGCTCTCCTCCTCGAGAGCCAGGGGATAGGGGGAGGGGCCTGTCAGTGGGCCCCGAGTCTCCCTGCACAGCTGCTGATAAATGTGTATTGATTCATTCATACTTATGGAAGTTTTTATTGGACCTCCTTTATCAGCGATGACTTGGAGTAAATGTCTCCTACAGCCACTGATCAGTCTCTGGCATCTTCCTTGAGGGATTTTCTAGCGCTCCTCCCTGCAGAGCTCGGCCAACTCGGTGAGGATTAAGCTCTCACATGAACAGCCGCTCCAGGTCCCGCTACAGCATCTCCACTCCTTTTAGATCACGATTTTGACTTGTCCAATGCAAAACACTAAACCTCTTGTTCCTGAGCCATTCTTTTGAAGATTTGAATGCTCAGGATCATGATAAACCCCCGCCCAGCTTTAGCTCTTGGGCTGATGGCTTGATGTTTTGTTCTAGGTTTCTTTGGTATCGCTCAGAATTCATGGTTCTCTTAATAAGTCATCCAGACGAATGAAGAGAGGAAAAAACAGCCCATGACACTCCCACCACCACGCTTGACTGTAGAGATAAGGTTATTTTGGTGGTGGGCAGGTTTGGGTTGAGCCGATGGACCGAAGAAACTCAGAAACCTTTGGGATCTACTTAAAGGTATGAAAAGCGATTTTGTGGACATAGAGGCCAGGTTGAAAAATCCCAGAATTACCCTTTAAGATGGGCAGTTTTGTTCTTTTCAGACAGTAAATGGTAAAGAGACAGTAGCGGCTCCTTCCTGCCTGCCTGTGCATGAATGACATTTCTATTCATTGTTCTTATTGTTGATGGATGCACAATGATGCAGCAATCTGGATGTTATTCTTGGGATGTTTTTTTACTAGTTTTTTTATTTCTTGTGGCTCATGGTGATATTTGAGAAGGATTGAGGTTGCTGTCTTATATGGATGATTCTACAGAAATTGTTAAAATATTCTAATTTTCCTCAATTCTAAAGCTTAATAATATGATGAAAAAAATAAATGTCCGTTAATGACACCTGTTAATGTCACACACTGATTTCCAGACAATTACTTCAAAATGTTGGAACAGATGATGGACAGTGATGCAGTCTGGTTTCCTGGGTGCAATTTTAGGGGTGTGGCTAAAATCAGGCTCATTTTAGAGACTCAAACAGTGTTATGGTAGTGACATGAAAGTTTTCCAATTAAAAAAAAAAATCCACAAAATACAACATTACATTTAAAAGAAAAATTTGAGTTCAAAAATTGGCAGAAAAAATGTTTTTTTTATTGTTTTGATGAGCAAACATTTAAGTGGAGATGGCCACATTCCAATATAAACAATTTAAACAGTGATTTCGTTTATATTTAACGTAGCATTATCTCATTCAAACCCTGTCAGCTAACTAGATCACTACATGATGTCATTTTCTGTTCAAAATCTGAAAACATATTTATTCTCTAAAACACTTTGGTGTAGACTTCTGTAGACTCACCCATATGCAGTATATATGACCTTCCCCAGACTGATGCACCCCCCCGACTCCCTTCCTACTCTCCTTTGATCAAACTTTCACTCATGAATGTCATTGATGAGAACTGAACACGCCTAGCATGAAGTCTTAAATAAAGTCTGTAACTTGACGAACGTTAACGTCCAAGCGTGTCCGATGTTGTTCACTCGGTGTGTGCATGTCTTGTCACTAGAGTGTGTGTTTGTGTGTGTGTGTGATTCACATCGGTCGCAACTACAACCAACACATTTCTATTTCATTTGTTGGGAGTGCTGAGAAAAAGTTAGTTCTTCTCAAGAGTCTCTCTCACTCTCTCGTTCGCTCTCATCTGATGTTTCAGTCGGGTAGTCTATTCCTGATTCGGGAGGTCGGCAGCGTCGCTTCATCTGGCACCGACCGTGCCCGTGTGTCATCTCACATCTCAAAGAACTTTTCTGACAGGCACACACACACACACACACACACACACACACACACACCAACACAGACACTCAAAAACACAGAGGACTGGCTTATTTTAGACTCAAGCCTTAAACTACCCTCACACACACACACACACACACACACACACACACACACACTTCACATAAAGACAGTCTCTTATGAATGTTTTACTAGGTCAACTCCTGGGGAAGTGGCGTTTTTCATCACCCTCTCTCTCTCTCTCTCTCTCTCTCTCTCTCTCTCTCTCTCTCTCTCTCTCTCGCTCTCTCTCTTTTTCTGCCCGCCTCCCTTTCATGCTCCTTTTTGGACTTGTTTGTTTGATTCGCTGAGGCGGTACTAATCCTAAGCTTGTCCCTCGCCTCCGTTCAGATCCTCTCTGCTCTGTATTTTTAGATTCTCTCTCTCGTTTTTTTTTTCTCTCTCTGTCTAACAAGTGTTTATGCGCTCTCAGTGCAGCGCTGCAGAGCTCTGGGTCCCCTTATTGCAATGTGATTACAGGCCAACTGAGCCGCTGGAGATGATACTATGATGGGTGTGTGTGTGTGTGTGTGTGTGTGTGTGTGTTTGTGGGCATCGACCCAGCGGGTTGTAGACAGCCAGATTCACACTTCACACTTCACACACTTAAGCATAGTATGTTGATCAAACATGTTGAGTTCAGATCTCTCTGGGTATCTTGTCAGTGTTGATTCAGCACAAAAAAACAAATAACGGCGAATATGTCGAACAACGGTCTGAGGTGTTAAATGCTGTCAAGGCAACATCGACCCTCGAGGCTCTCGAGGCCAAAAATGTTGAGATCGGGATCGTTGTTTATCGCTGAATGAATTTTAGACCTTGTATTTATCAGGGTTTTTTATAGTGTTTTTGTCAAGTCTGTGTGCGGGTTTGTGCTGGTGTAGGTTTGTAAGTGAAGCAGATTCTTATGTAACCCGGTGATTGGTACATGAGGGCATGATGGGTCACCGGCTTGCATCGCGCGCGTGTGTGTGTGTGTGTGTGTGTGTGTGCGTGCCTTGAGCGGTGTGGTGCTCGGAGTCTTCAAAACACCGGCTTAGGAAAGATTAAGATTTGATGACGGGATCAAAAAGTGTGTTTATTCTTTCAAAAGACTGTTTAAATGGCAGATAGTGAGTGTGTGTGTGTGTGTGTGTGTGTGTGTGTGTGTGTGTGTGTGTTACACCACATTTTCATCGTTGCGTGTCCTCCTCCTCCTCCTCCTCCTCCTGGGAAGTTCTTGACCTCGTCATTGTTCCCATTTCTTGCCCAGTGTGCGGTCGAGCCGTCCCATCGTATCATTACCGTCTTAAACGATTGGGGGGGAATTCCTAACCTTCCCGCCAGGAATGCCGCTGCCACACTTTGTCTGGAATGCTTGGAAAAGTTGTGTTGTGTGTTCCTCCAGGAGACGAATTCTAGACATCCCAAATGAGCGTTTCATTTTTTTTTTTTTACGAGGCGAGGGAAAGCGGTGCCAAACCTTGATTCGCGGTGAGGCTCCCAGTACACAAAATATCCCAGGTGGTTTGTCTGAAACGAGCGCTCTGAAACGCCGCGGTTAACTGAGGGGAATTCTCAAAGGCTAATTGTCGTCTTATTGCTTTGGTGAATCTAATATATGTGATTAAGACTTTGCGTTTTACCAATTCATCATGACAAGGTGGAAAACAAGCTGCAGCGTATGACTTCAAATCTTGCTAAATCCTGTTCGTGAAGGTACAACGAGGCTGCTTGTCTCGGCCCGGACAAGGAGACGGTTTCTCTTTTTGAAAACTCTTTTTTGCTTTTTCCACTAAACCAACGGATGCCGAATAATAGGACCACACACGCACCGCACCGCCCCCGTACAACTCAACCCAGTCATTAGATAATGACCTTTCCCAGGTAGATCTATCACAGTCAACCTGAATGACTCTCCGGGCTGAATGAATGAAACAACAGTTCTTGGACAGAGAGAAAGAGAGAGGACATTGTGGCTCTGTAACTTGGGCCTTTTGTGATAGCACACACGGAGGTTAATACGTCCATTGTGGGCCAGGCCCGTGCTTGTCCAAGCCTATCCCGTGCAAAGGTGGCAATTAGGCTGAGTGTGACTCCCCTATCCCCCAACAGAGGCTGAGAGAGGAGGGGGGAGGAGAATACCATCATTGTCTAACAATTAAACCAGAGAAGCCCCCCCCCCCCATCCCCAGGCTCATTGTCAGGGCAGGATGTAGGAGGGGCCGCGGTGGCCGGCTCTTGTATCACCGGGCCAGGGAGGCCGGAATCTGATCCTGGGGCTCGCCTGGGTCACCCCTCCCACCCTCCCACTCTCAGCCCTGGGCAGCGGGGAGGCAGACAGAGGAGCCTCTGTGCTGGAGGTACAGGGACACTCTCAGTCACCGCTGCTGGGAAGATTGCTCACAAAAGGAGTGCGAGTGGGACTGAAGGGATATGGAAAGGCACATATGGATGGGTGTGTGTGTGCGTGTGCGTGTGTGTGTGTGTGTGTGTGTGTGTGTGTGTGTGTGTGTGTGTGTGTGTTCCGGACATTACCTGCTCTTGTCCATATTTTAATGGTGTCATGTCAGTTGGTGTTGGGTGTCAGCAGAGGGTAGAACAACTTCCCTGTTTCATACCATTAATGTGTGTGTTATTATGGAGGGTTAAATGCGACAATATTAAATAAATAAATCATTAAATAAATCATTAAATAAATCATTAAATGTGGAAATAATTAAATAAATCATTAAATAAATCATTAAATGTGGAAATAATTAAATAAATCATTAAATAAATCATTAAATATGGAAATAATTAAATAAATGTGGAAATGAACAATTAAATATATTATATTTCCCATTTTAATTAATTAATTGTTCATATATTTCCCCTTTTATTTAATAATTTATTTAATGATTTATTTATATAATATTGTCGCATTTAACCCTCCATATATTATTGGAGCACAGTTTACATTAAAGGACATTAAAGGTGCAAGATCATGGACAATGCCTCACGCTATGTTGAGTTACTTTCCCTGAGAGCGTCACACACTGAACATGAAGCATCTCTAGATATCTCAGTTATGTACAGGAATCTCTTTTGGTGTCAAGACATCCTCGGTTCTGTCACCTACACATTAACTCCATATATCCTCAGCAGTGTTGGGCTCGCTCCAGCCCACTTAGCTCTTACACAAGGATAAATGCAACCCTCGGAAACTGTTTTTCCAGCGGTTTCACCACTTCCTCCTCCACCGCCGTCACCCACTCACGACCACAATGACATCTCTTAGCCACCACTTAGCCCCTGATAGATGGTTTCTATTTAGGAAACGGAATCTGACCGCAAACCACTGAGCACAACAAGGCTGTTGACAGGTCTAAATAGAAAAGTTCAACTATTGGGAGAAAACGCGGCACAAACACCCGTGGCTTCGGGTTTTGGGGGGGGACCTCAACCGCAAAATAACTTTCCTGGAAAGACTATTTTGATTGCTTTCTTTGTTCGGGGTTATCAAACTTTTGAGTTTGATGCAGTCAGGCTTCGCTCGGTGCCGTGGCAATCCATTTTTGGAGCGTTCAGGAAAAAAGCTCCGTTGGAAAAATAACTGACAGCCGGCAAAAATTGAGCTGTTACCGCCGCGTGGTGAAAACGGTGTGATGGATGAACGCCAGAGCTCGGTAGCTTCTAGCACCCCACCGAACAGAGCAGGTTGAGGGGAGTGCCGCAGAAAGCTTCTCGGGTTAATTAATAAACACGTTCATTACGGGGGGGGGGCCAAAGGAGATGACAGCTCCGCTAAATCAAGCGCTCCTCTGTCATCGGTCGTGCGACGCCGGTAGATGGCGTTTTAACGAGCCGCGCATTCGGCCAATTAGGGGGAAAGCGGTGAACGCCGCCGAGCGCGTCGTTTCAACTCTTCAGAGACGCTCAGAAAGAAATGACCCGCCATTTCTCACCGTAGCTGCCAGGTTGTCCAGGTTCAGTTGAAGTACACACAGATGGAAGCAGGAGAGTGAGCAAAAGAGAGAGAGAGAGAGAGAGAGAGAGAGAGAGAGAGAGACAGAAGGAAAGTGAAGGAGATGTGACTGTGTGTTCTTGGCTAGCTGAGGCTTGCCAGGTTCACCCACCCTGGACGGGGCCTCAGGAAGAGCATGAGAAATCAGGAAATCATTTCGGGAGAGGAACGGATCTCACCTGCGTTCACACCAGAGATCAGGATGTCGTGTGTGTGTGTGTGTGTGTGTGTGCCCTCCTCCCGACTGTGGCAGCTCATATCATTATCAAACGCACTTTTTGTACCGTGTGTGTGTGTGTGTGTGTGTGTGTGTGTGTGTGTGCGCGCGCGTTCTTAAGAAGCCCAAATTCCCCATCACTGGGTCAAGATAATAGGATTTATTTTGGATGAGTCACCTCCAGATACGCACCGCTACAGATGGGCGAAGATAACGGCCGCCCAAAATGCTTAGTCACGATCCAATTAAGTACCCTTGGCTCAAACCATACCAACGCACCCCGTCTCCCACCAGGGGGGGGGGGATGGGGGGTGCAGCTGGAGAATAAACACTTCCCGGGGTTTAAACGTATTTGCTCTAATTGGCGTGCGCTGTCCGGCCGGTACTTAGCACTAATCAAATACGTTCTTGACGGTTCGTACCGCGGGGCGAGTTTTTTGGAGGGAAGAACCTCTCAGACGCTTTGATCACGTTTCTGGCGAGGATGATTTATACGCTTTCTGGCACGTGTTTCAAGCTCGCCTTCACTCGGCGCTCCATCCTGGCCCAGTCATTTGCCAATTTCCACTCTGGGATCCTCGCTTTGAATTTTACCCCTCGGAGGAGAAACGTGATATCAGATTTAAAATCCACATTTGTTTTTCACAGGTTGGATATTTCTCGTAACTTTTTTTATGGTCTGATATTGATAACCGAGATATTGAAAGCAAGTCAAGTGAACAACGGTGGGAAAATTATATTACACGAGGTTACAATGCATGGAAAGTACATGAGAAATGGGGGGAAAAAAGAGCGTCAGATTGAGAGGGTAGCCTCAGGTGTACTTCAATGTGTTTTCTGCATCCTACCCACAATCCTCGTCACTTTTTTAAAAACTTTTCGCTAGCCCTGCAGTTTGGCGACACGCTCACACGGGGGTATTTCTCTCTCTCTCATCGGGCTTCAGTTTGTATGTCCTGCTGAACACTCAGGAGGCTCATGGTAATGCCCATTGATTTTTGCGTGTGGGCCGAAACACAGACACCGGGGGAAAGCGCTTAAGACCCCCCCCCGCCCCCCCATTGATGCTTAAGAGGCTGAAACCCATCCAGCCTGTTCTCACCGGGGGAAGCGATATCGGTCTTCGTGCACTCGGCTGATCCTTTGTTGCCGCTCTAAGACCGGTGTCACGGCGGATGACAATCTTTTTTTTTTTTTTACTTTCTCTCCACATTATTCAGCTTTCCCAAAAAGCAAATCTGGCTTTTGCTGGTTTCGGGCATTCGTCTCTCTCCCCGCCCCGTTGCTTTATCTCTCTCTCCCCTCTTACTCTCCTCCCCTCCAATCTCCATCCGCCCTCTGGAGCTATGAGGGATGGAGACAACTGTTAGGGGCTTTCTGGTGGAATTTTCTACTGTTTTTTCAGAGGAATTACGCCTCCCTGTCTGAGTGCATTACTTCCTTTCTCCACAGCAAAGCTTTTTTTTTTGGGTGGGGGGGGGGAGGTACCCAACAATCATTCTGACATTCCTCCTGTATCTGTATTGCATTTATCCACGGTGGACGGTCTGATGCAGCTGTGTGGCGGAGCTGTCCAAGTCTTTGAAAATTTTTCGGGCCACATGTTGAACATTGTAGTACTTCGGTTGGCATCGATCAATACTGAGAAATAAAGATAAATATGAAAAATACTGAGTGAGAAATACACAGAAATGTACCCAGTATGTTGGTATACGCTCCCATATTGTTCTACGTCTCCGCTAGCTTGTGTATCTAATCGCTGTTGACCCCAGAATCACCCGGTTGGGATGTTTGTGTATTTTCTTGCATAATTCATACTTCATTCTGTTTCAAAGCCCGTCATGAATTGCCTCCGAGTTTGCGCCATTGAAAGAACGGTTAATCCTCTAAAGGTGGATACGTAGCGATGCTGAAGTGTGGCTCCTGATTGTCACGGATAAACCGCTGCATGTTTTTTGTTTGTTGTTGTGGGTGATGGTGTGGGAGAGAGGGAGAGAGGGGGAGACAAAGAGAAGAGAGACAGACTATAGGCATAAGACCTGTTCCATCCTTCCAGTGCATAATCTCCTCGGAGAAAGCACACACACACACACACACACACACACACACACACACACACACACACACGAGAACAATAAATGCAGTGCTGTTTCAGGTCGTGACCCTAAATCCCCGCTGCGCCGGAGACTTAAGAGTGAAGACAATTCATTTCCATATGTGTGCAAATGGATGATCACCTCTTGCTCTTTCCCCCCCCCCCCCGTTCTCCGCCGCCTCACGCCGGGAAAACAAATGCTCAGACTTTCCAGCGAATGCCGAAAAAATGTATTCTGAGAAGACGGTGGATTGTGAACTATGTACCAGAGTGCCAGTCGATAGTTAGATGTGGTCGGTGCGGGCGAGGCAGGCTATCATTTTGACTGTCTCAGAGTCAGCGGAATAGACGGGACAGAAACAAGTTTGTGTGAAGTCACCGTGTTTATGTGGCGGGAGGAACGATAATGCTCACTCACGCCAGTTCAGCTCTCACTGGAGGGGGTTGTTTGTGGTTTTGCAATAACTTACAGGTGTGCCAGTGAAATGACTTGACTTTGTGATTGACTTTAAAAACTCCACCTGTTACCACACAGGTGCTGTAGCACAGTGTTGTTGGAACGAAGAGAATCACCGATCAAAACATTGAATTCATGCGTTGATTTAGCCGCTACGGAGCTACTTCCTGGTATGAGGATGTACAACACGTCAGCCCGAGTTGGTTGATGCTTGTTTGACTTCTATCGTGCTTGCCTGGTTGTACTTCCTGTCTGCGGGGCTCTTGGGGCTCTGTGTGCCCCAGACAGAGCTGCCGTAACTCCCCTAAGCAGCGCGCACTGCAAAAAGCATTACAAGTAACACAGGGAGCCCAGCTCGGCCCTCGCACCTCCGAAATCACAGTCTACAGACAGTACACTCTTAGTAGTCAACTTCATCATAAATGGTTCTCGGGCTTGTCCCTGTGGGAGAACCTTTTTGGAATCCTCTTGGAAGGGTTCTAAAATCCTAGAACCATCAGAAGATTAAAGGGTTCTAGAACCCTTTAATAGAATTAGTCATATCTGTAGTTCTTTTGTGTATGTAATTATCAGTAGAAGGCAATACTTCTGCAAAGGCATGTACAGTTCATATGTACATAGAATAGGAAGCTCACAGTTCTATTTAGAAATCTAACAATAATGAAGTTCACCCACTCCCACGACCCTCCACCCCTTTTTGTGAGGCTAAAAAGAAAAGCAGAAAAACAAAACAACAAAAGGTGGCTGCAAATAGTCTAATCTCCACCCACAGTGTTGTACATTATTTACCAAAGTAGATAATGGACTGTTTTCAATGAAAATAAGCTCTTTCAGATGCTTGATGCCAAAAACAAAATAAAGAAACATTAAGGTAAGGCATGTGATATGACCACGCTATCTCTAAAAACTTGGATCCCATCCAGGTAGATTGTTCTCCTCTCAGCCTGCAACAGGTTTCCTCTCCTTTGGCTCCTGAAACATCATTGTTGGCATATTTGGCTGCTAAGAAACAACAACAGCGGTGTTACACAACACCACGTAAAACCAGATAAAAAAAAAAACTTCCCGTACAACAACATCTGCTGTTAACACGCATTGTTGTGAGCTGAAATATTTACCTTGTCCACACTGTACAACAAGAATGAGTACTGAGGAAGTGATAAAAACAAACAGGTTTGTTTTTGTGCCCAGTCATTGGTTGCCCCCTGTCAGAGCTCTTTCAAACCTTTTTCATGAAAATCTTTCATGGTGCCATGTAAAAAAAAAAAAAAGAATCTGCAACACATCAACACATAATTTCTCCTTCATCTCAAATAGAAGCTGAGATGGGACAAAAAGTATTATTTCGTAATACTGACTGACCTTAGACTGGGAGTTCAATCACAGTAATTCTTGTTGATTTGCTGCACCTGCTGGGTGGAGGACGGAGACGTGCTGACATGATTGTTGACCTTAGAAATCCTTTCTAGAGACTCTTCTTCAACTTACCTGTTTGGGTTTGGCTAGGTTAAATATGTTAAATATGAAATATGAAATCATCATTACCTTGTAGAAGCTCTTATATTTAACACCCACTTGAAATGGATGATTTCCTCATGCATGTCAGCTGGCCGTCGGCTGTAGTCTTCGCGGTGTGTTCAAGTGCAACTTTTACAGCGAGAGAGAGAGAGAGAGAGAGAGAGAGTAATGGGGATCTGGTTCTGCTAGGTTTGTCTCACTTGGCTGACCAGGATGTGTTCAGGGAGCCTGAAGGGTAAAAAAGGATGAAGTATTAATTCTGTGGGATTAAACACCACGTCTGTTATTAAACACAACATCTAATGTTTTTTGCGAATTCTGTTGCTTTGAATTTGGTGTTTGAAAATGACTAATAATTATAAGCTGACTGGACTCTGGCCTGTTTTCTGATTATACTCTGAATAAAATGCAGTTGAGTCATGAAACATTTTCTCGATGTGCATTTGGTAGCACAGGTTCTACTTAGTTCTGTCATCTTTCAAATCTCCTTTGAGATTGACAACATTTTCTTTTGATTTCAACCCATTATGGAAACTGTTACTCTCACCTTGTGTCTCCACTGTCTCCATTGCTATTCCTATATTTTGATTGTTGATCTTTCCTTCTGTGCAAGAATGTTTTGTATATATTTTTTGTATTTTATTGGATTGGATTTATTTTCAGTTTAATCTTTTTATCCTGATTTCAGCTGTTTTCTACTCCTTCTACTCCTTTATAACTGTTTTGATAAGTGCTATATAAATAAAGTTATTATTGTTATTATCACTGCTATCCAGTAACGCACACAACATTTAATTTGGCATGGGAAAGCACTAATGCATTCACTGAAAGGCGGCGGCTCTGTGCTGAAATGCACAGAGACACTAATAAGATCCTTTCATACATATTCCAAGTGCACTCATGACTCAGGAGAGCCCGTTAGGATGATTGTGGGGAAGGATCCCAAAAGCCCAGATATAATTCTGCAGCTTTGCATCAGGTCTTCACAGTGATTCCAGGTCTTTAAACACCACGCTCTATGGAGAGAGAAGCCCAGGGGAACACGGCTGAATATGCCGTGCCAGTCAATTAAGGCCAGGGAGAAAAAAGGAGACGCTCTGAGGGTAATGTGGAGTAAAGTGGAGCAGAGTAACAAAGGTACCTAAGGGTCACTTGTTCAGCGTGAGAGCAATATGGAAGTAGGGGTGGGCGATATGACTAAAAATCAATATCGTTATTATTTCAAACTTTTACCTCGATTACGATTAATGAACGATTATTTTATTTGTTTGTTTTATTTTGAAATTGACCGGATGCTCTATGTCGTTCCTGTGTCTGACTTCCTGCCCGGCTTGACACATTCGCTCGCGGCTCGCAAAAAAAACGACCGGTCCAAACCTGTCTGAACACGACGTTACTGGACGGGCCAGAGGGACGTGACTGAATACCACGTAGTATATTTTAAGGGGACAGTTCATGAACGCAGTATTGGGGAAAGTATTTGGCCCATTCATTCACAGGGAAAGTGATGATATGTCTGATGCGCACGCACGCACACACACACACACTCGCACTGGTTGCTTTGCTAACTGGCGCTTCTAGACGTTCCTCGTTCTTGTAGCCTAAATAACAATCAAAATCAACGATTTTTAAAATTTGCCACAATTACATAATTATTAGGATTAGGATTATAAACACGATTATCGCCCACCCCTATATGGAAGTAATGCAAATACACCCATGTGACTGCACACGGTGGCACTTGAGTACACACATACACAGAACAAACTCAGATAGTGACTTTATCAAAGTATGGATGTCGTGTACACAATCACGCTCTTCCCCAGACTGGCCAGGCAGTAGGGATGGGCCACTATCAAACCAGGGTACCATCAAAAACACTCTAAACTGGCCAAACCAATTCAATAACACAAACAGGAATAATACGCCTGCCATTCACAAAGGGACAGGCGGCATGAGCCATTACAGCCATACAACGATCTACTGTCCAACAGGTCGGGAGGCATTTCATTTTCCAGACATAAATAATTCTCACCAGCCAAAAGTGATTTTGTGAATTTACAGTGAGAAACTCTGTTAAAAACATCAATGAATATTTGATTACCGATGTCTAACAAGAACACGCAAAGCTTTTCTTGCTCTTATGTGTCCAGTGTAGTAGTGACAGTTAGAAAGCTTGTCGGCCGAGACAAGTTGGCCACAGCTCTTTGCGGTTTCTTTTCCATTTTCGTGCTTCCTTGTTCCTTGTTTCCCCGCTAATGTGATTTTGTTCCATGGGCAAGAATTCAAAGCTTCCTGGTTCTGTTTAACTTTTTATTTGAAAGACTTACAGGAATACACATCTCAAAAACAATGCTTGGGGGATGGTTTGCATCCATCAGTGGTTCACGGTGAGCTCTGAATCATTTCATCCTGTTCAAAACTACGTAGCTGCACAAGAACAATACAGAGATGCCATCGGGTTATCACTGTTATCCCCCTAATACACAGAGAGGGTTTCCCCCATCTGACGACATGGGACAAGACACGGTCGTTCTCCCTCTCTCTCTCTTTCACACACACCCCGACAAACAAAGCACACACACACCTTAGAGAGGTCCTGAGAGGTTCAGTCATCTGACCCCAGGTCTGCCACAGAGGTCTGCCGGTCACAGGTAGCGAACCGAGCCCACAGCTACGTAGCGTAGCCTCGCTCAAACCCACATTTATAGATTCTAGATTGAAGTGCTTTTTCATGACGAGAGAAGGACAGATAGCCGAGAGAGAGAGAGAGAGAGAGAGAGACAGAGAGATAAAGAGAGGAGATGTAGAGCGAGGAAATTTAGAGGTAATGGAGAAAAAGGGGAATAAGTGAGATAAACCGGGAGAAAGAGATGGACAGATGAAGAGGAGAACGTGCAGTATGGCCGTAAGAGATGGTCAGCTCAGGGATCCTATCAGGCTTACACACACACACACACACACACACACACACACATCTATACTCCTAAATGAACAGCACGATGCCCTCCAGTGACCTGTATCCTGACTGTCTCAGCGCTGCTGTTTGTACCGCCTGCTGTGTTGTCTTGTAACGACAACAGACAGTAATTACAACTGGCCCATACGTTTACCGCAGCAGCTATCACCATGATGGACTCAGATTACCGCGGCCCTTGTGTGAGCGGTGGCGGAGGTGACAAATCATATTTCCCATGAAATCACGTGAAAGAAGGCGTGGAAGGAACAGCGAATGTGAATCGACATTGTTCATCCGTCAGTCAGAAACTATTCTGTTGTGATGCTCTCACCAAAATCTGCCGGCGGGTTTTGGTGCTCCTTAATATGGAGGTTATAGGATGTTGAGTAGAGCCCCCGTGTCAGCAAGCATCTGCTCTGTTATTTAAGTGTCCTTGAACAAGGCGCTGACCCCTGACCTCCCTGCACTGGGACGAGTAAAGCATCACTTTAGTCATTTATAGTATTTCATCAGAAAACATACAACTATCATTCATAGCTGTATGTCCAATATCATGTACTCTCATTTTAATAACTCAACGTTATTTTGGAGATCAGATAGATAGATAGATAGATAGATAGATAGATAGATAGATAGATAGATAGATAGATAGATAGATAGATAGATAGATAGATAGATAGATAGATACATAGATAGATAGATAGATAGATAGATAGATAGATAGATAGATAGATAGATAGATAGATAAATGGATCGATACATGGATGGATAGATAGATAGATAGATAGATAGATAGATAGATAGATAGATAGATAGATAGATAGATAGATAGATAGATAGATAGATAGATAGATAGATAGATAGATAGATAGATAGATAGATAGATAGATAGGTAGATAGATAGATAGATAGATAGATAAATGGATCGATACATGGATAGATAGATAGATAGATAGATAGATAGATAGATAGATAGATAGATAGATAGATAGATAGATAGATAGATAGATAGATAGATAGATAGATAGATAGATAGATAGATAGATAGATCTCATCAGTATCTAATAAAGAGATGAGGTACTGGCTTACAGGCCGTCATCCATCTTTTATTTCCTCCAACATGGTGATCATCAAACCGCCCATGCTGCTTCCTACACATGCTAATACCTCGCTTCACCCTCCTGGCAGAGTCTCGCCCTGTGTGTTGAAAATAGCCGAGGCCAGAGCAACAACTTGTGTAACATTGATTTGAAATTCAATCTAGACGGCTAGCGAGGGGCCTCGGGGGGGAGGCGCTCAGATCCCTCCACGATGCCGACGCTGCTGCTGCTGCTGCTGCTGCTGCATGGGAAGTTGCAATGCAATGTGGAAGAGAAGAGAGAGAGAGGCATAAGCAGACGTGGAATCAGCAATACTCTCTCTCTCTCTCTCTCTCTCACACACACACACACATGCTTTGTCACGTTGAAATGCACACACACACACACACACACACACCCTCTTCGCAGTCTTTGACGATGTTCCCTGTGATACTTCTGGGTGTAGTGCAACTGACAGGCAGACTCAACCCACCGGGCTGAAGAGGTCTTATCTCGCCCTCTTTTATCCAGCCACCCGTCCTTCCACCCGTCTATCACTTTGAGGGATGTTGTGACTGCGCTACGAGGTGCGATTAAACCCGGGGGAAGCGGCCCCTGAATATATCACCATACTTCACTGGGCTTCTTTGAAGAGCGTCCACTCCACGGCAAATAAGGCGAACCAGGAGCTGGAACCTACTTCAAAAATGCAGCGAAAGTCAAGGAGGAGGAGGAGGAGGAGACGAAGGGGCTGAAAAACTGTTGGTGAAGCAACATAATCGGATAGTGGTGAGAGGAGGGGGGAGGGAGAGGGAGAGGAGGGAGAGACGTGGAGAAGACTACAAAAGGGAGAAAACATGAAGAGGAGTGAAAGTGCTGGATGCTTCATGAGTGGTGTCAAGTCGGGTCAGGCTGGTGAGAGTCGGTGGCTCGGTGTCGAGATAGATTCGGCAAGTGAAAGCAGGGAAGTTAGCCTCCGAGCACGCTACAGTCTTATGTAAGTCTCTTCTTCTTCTCTACCTTTCTGTCTTCCTGGGTTGATACACAGGAAGCAGTTTGCCGTTAGGGTTCCTGTTTGGGTGCAGCGCTGCGTTTTACTGTTGTCCCATGGTACGTCTTTGTAGGCTTCGAGCAATATGGGTGTTTGAAGGCTGATCATGATACCGGTGTTTTTAGACTTAAATTGCTGACAAATGATATTTTGTTGCCGACTTCATCAATATAGAAATTTGACCTTTTTCATGCCAAAAACGTTCAAGGATTCAGTGTTTCACCTCTTCTTTTCTTCCTGGCAGAGTGGAAAAGCTTCTGAAACAGGATTTAGACCACGTCAGACTGAAACTCTCCAATGAAATTCTATGATAGGGGAAACTTTTAATGAAGATGAAGAATTAATTTACAAAAAAACAGAAATGAACAATCACATTCATCAATAAAATGTGCAAAGAAAACTGTTTCATTGCTGTTCATCTGTAGCTGAGGTCAGGGAGGAGCCTCCTCTGGGTCACTGGCCGATACCCGCTACTTATATATCGGCAAACTAACATATCTGTCTAACCACCAGTGCACACATACATTCTCCCAACCCCCAACCCCTAAACACACACACACACACACACACACACACACACACACACACACACACACACACACACACACACACACACCCCATATGAGATCCCAGATACACAGGAGGGCCAGACAGAGACAAAGAAGCCTGTCAGTGGGGGGGTGAAATCTGCTGTGGATTACCAATAGATGATAGATCTCCCATGTGCTCTCTCGCTCTCTCTCTCTCTCTCTCTCTCTCTCTCGCTCTCTCTCTCGCTCTCTCTCGCTCTCTCTCTGATCGTTAGTGAGATGCCGTTACACCACAGGGTCAATGTGAATGCATACTGTATGGGTGTGAGTGCACCGGGCAAGGTCTTTCTGAACAGGGCTTATCAGCTCAGGGGTGCTCGGCTGTGTGTGTGTGTGTGTGTGTGTGTGTGTGTGTGTGTGTGTGTGTGTGTGTGTGTGTGTGTCTGTGTGTGTGTGTGTGTGTGTGTGTGTGTGTGTGTGTCTGTCTATCTGTGTGTTTTTCTTCCATGTCATCTTGATAGAGGTCATCGCAGCTTTGGCCTACTTGCTATGAGTCTAAATAAAGCCTTGCTGTTGCACACACACACACACACACACACACACACACACTTCTTTTCTCTTCACCTTTTGCCACTCAACCCACGTCCATGTCAACGCTGCTCTGTGGAAGGTTTGCTGGGTTTGCTGTGTCTCTGCTGCCCTCTCTCTGTCACCAGCCTGCATTGTCACTTGTGTGTGTGTGTGAAAGGGAAAAGAGTGAGAAAGAAGGAGTGAGTCAGCAAAGTCTGGGCCACAGCTGTCAGGGTTACTCCCCCCCCTCTCCTCCCCCCCTCTCTCCCCCCTCTCTCTCTGTCTCTCTCATGTTATTAATATAACACTGTATTGTGCTTGCCTGAGCTCATGAGGAAGAGCAGAAAACTGACCAGTCAGCAAAAACTAAGAGTCCACACCGGCAGGCAGTTCAAGCTTCATCTCTGGATACACACACACACACACACACACACACACACACACACACTCAAAGATTCTGCTGGACGACAGTAGTGCTACAGCCTGTGCACACACACAACCTCATATGAAGGGAATTTCATTGTCAAGGACACTCGTTGATATCGGGGCTTTGTGTGCACAACGGTGATTGTTCCTTGTGTGTGTGTGTGTGTGTGTGTGTGTGTGTGTGTGTGCATACATGTCTGTGTACGAGTTTTCTGTGTGCGCATACATGCATGTGTGTGTGTGTGTGTGTGTGTGTGTGTGTGCATATATGTTTGTGAACGTGTTTTCTGTGCGCACATACATGCATGTGTGTGTGAGTGTGTGTTGCATTCCAGGTCACGGTGACCATGGCAACCCAAGTCAGACGTATGTGACACCCTCTGCGGAGCGGAAAGTGATGCGGGGATAAATGGATGTATCACCAAACAGCCCAAGGAAATAACATCATCAGGCCCGACGTGCCGGAGACGTACCGAGTGACTCTCCAGAGTAAAAGCGCAGCTCTCAGAAATAAACCCGTCTTTCAGTCTCTTTCTCCCTGAAGAGCGACTTAATTAACTAAAAGCCACTTAACGTATCGGCTTCATTGTGCTCTCTCTTTCCCCCCCCCCCCCCCCCCCTTCGTTATGTACAGACGGTGAATGAAAACTCTCCCGCGTCTCCGTTACGCATCCACGAGGGAGCGTTTCGAAGTCAGCGGCTGCTTAGCTTAGCGCCGTCTGATTGCGTGGGCTCGATAAGGCGCCTCGATAAGGGTGTGAGTTGGAGTGATAACAACCTGCGTCACAGATGCATTAGGTGCTCTGCAACATAAGGTCACCTTTAGAAAACCCAGGCCTCTCAGACCTCCACCCCTCCTCCTCCTCCTCCTCCTCCTCCCCCACACATCCGGGGCCCCCCCCCCTCCCCTCCCAGGACACCGTGTCGCCTTTTATGCTGCTCCCTCTTAATGTGCACGGCGTCTTTTATCCCCGCCACCCCGAAAATATTCCCGCCATTAGTCCCCCCTCCTTGTTCTGGGAGAGGGGATGAATGAAACACAACAGCAGCAATTGATTTAGGGTTAAAAGGCTGCTTTCCCGACATGAAAAACACCAGGAGGACTATTTTCGGTTGTCGGTGGTTTGGCTTCTCAGGGCGAAATGGGGGAGGGAGAAGGGAGGAGGGGGAGAAGGGAGGAGGGGAGGAGGGGGAGGGAGGGAGAACACTCACCGCTGCACTCTGAAGTCCAGTCCACTCTAATGGATTGGAGGAGGTGAGCAAAGGTAGAGGAGGGCAGAGCAAGATGGCAGAAGTGGTTGTGCCTGTGTGTGTGGTGTGTGTGGTGTGTGTGCGTGTGTGTGTGTGCGTGTGTGTGCGTGTGTGTGTGCGCGCCAGGTTTAGCTGACTGGGTTGATCGTCTGTGCAAGCATAGCAGTTACAGCACTGGTTAATGTCAGATGTGTGTTTGTGTGTGTGTGTGTGTGTGTGCATGTGTGTGTGTTTGAGCGTACACCTGCAGGACATATCCTCTTCTATAAATTTGTCAATATGTGGTGGGATAAATGTGTGCAAACCTGGAGATCATATCCTGCAGTCGGGCGGGCTGGCAGACGGACAGACGGCTCCTGACTCAGATCCATGGCCTGCTTGGCACAGCGCCACATCTCTAGGATGTCTGTTCGTGTGTGTGTATGTGTGCATGTGCTCAGAGGAGACACAGAATATGAGCAAGATACCTCGTCGCTAGCCCTCCCGCTCGCTATAGTGACCGAGTCCAGACAGGCTTGGGTCTCCCTCGGCTTCTGCCCCAGAAACAGATGCAGACGGTGAGACGGGAGCTGCAGCAGCTGCACCCCGGAGGTCTGATGAAAGCCGAGGAGGAGGAGGACGACGGCACAGATTCCAGCCCAGACCAAACGAAAACGAATCTTAAGGTGGTGCTGGAATTAAAAAACACGAGATGCAGACGAGTTCAGTATCCAGATATTGGGTTTTTTCATCGCCATAGCAACACTGACACTCTTCCTGACGAGCCTGTACTTAGTAGATAATACCAGCGACGCTCAAAGAGGATGATGTGTGACTCACTCTCAACTCCCAACTCTCTTTTTAAGGTTTTTCAGCTTAGGATGGATGTGTGAAACTAATGGTAGCACAAATAATAGTCATTATAATAATAATAATTTGTACTTTATATAACACTTATCTAAAATCAGTTTACAAAAATACATAGGAGATAAAAACAAAACTTTTGACAGGCGGGAGAAGAGAGGGTTGCAGCAGTCTAGACGTGATGAGACAGTACAAGCATGGACAACCCTCACCCTCACGATGACCCTCACCCTCACAGCAACCCTCACCCTCACGGACGACCCTCACCCTCACGACGACCCTCACCCTCACCCTCACCCTCACGACGACCCTCACCCTCACCCTCGAGTCGACACTAACGTTTTCCTTCACCTCTTGTGTCTTTCAGGCAAACCCGGGAGCAAGAAACCCCCCCGGACTTTTTCTACTTCTCCGACTTTGAGAGGCACAACGCCGAGGTCGCTGCCTTTCACCTCGACAGGTTTGGTTCACCTATCTATTTTCTCCCTCTCCCCCCTCTTCCTCCCCCCCTCCCCCCGCCCCGCCTAACCACACTCGGCGTTTGTGGGATTTGAACTTCTGTTGAGGGACATTTTTAGGAGATTGTTGGCTCCTGCGCTCCATGCTAGGTTTGCAGCATACACTGTGTTGAGTGATGCTAGGCCAACAACAACATCCTCCCTCTCAGGTCACACACACACACACACACACCCATACGTGCACAGAGGACCACTCTAACCCCGTTGTAAAGTCGAGATGAGCCGTCTAGCGGACTCTAGCTGTGGAAGTCTGAATGGGATTTAGTACGTGAGGGATTAGACAACACACTGGGATCATCCTGCTGCCGTCTCCTCCCTCTGCTGTGTAGATCGATTCCTCGTGATCCTTTTCACTCCGTGGTCTTCCTCTGACACGGTGGAGGAAAAAAAAAAAAAGAAAAAAAAAAACAGGAACACTTTCTCACCGGAGACACGCCGAGGAAAGCAAAATGCGATGGTGGTTGTAGGGGGAGGATGATGGGTGCAGATAGTCGTAGGGCTCAGGGCTGAGTAGCTGGGCATGCTAGTTGCTTTTTGATAATGCACTCACAAGCCTTGTTGCTTTGCACACACACACACACACACACACACACACACACACACACACCAGTGGAATGCCCAGCAGAGGCCAGTGGCATGTGTTAGTGTGGGCAGGAGGATGCAGCCAAACAGGAAATCACAGGCATGCCGGTGCCAGCGGAACATCGTTTAGTGCAGGGAGGGAGGGAGGGAGGGAGGGGGGGGGGAGATTCCTGTGTCACCCCTAAAGAGCAGTTTCGTTTTTAGGTTACGTGCATCACGAAGGGCTGCCTATGAATTATGGTCTGGCCGCCCGACCGCAGCGGCCCGTGCGGATACGAGCCTCGAGTCTATTTGCCGAGATCGCCAGGTTACGACTTCTTCTTCGCAGGAAGGGAGGGAGGAGGATGTTTTCAAACCTTCTTTTTTAAATGTGCTGCTTTCCAATTCTGGGGCCCCCGTGTTGATACATGTGGTGTTATGGAATGTACCAAAACATCATGTGGACCGGGGGGGGGGGAGGAGGACGGGGAGCAGTAACGTCATGGCGTTCCAGTAATTACTTCTGAAGCTTAGTGATTTAAGGATCCTTTTTTTTTTCTCTCACACAGCCTTTGTTCCTCGGTAGTGTACTATCTTACCATCTGTTCTGAACTCCTAGTGACTCGGGTTGGGGGGTGGGGGGGGGGGTGGGGTAAAACGCACACAAAAGGATGCGGGAGTGCGCACACACACACACACACACACACACACACCGCACACACACCACACACACACACACACACACACACACAGGTGCTCCTTTGTCACCGGGGGCCCAACATGACGGTGCAGTTTGCAGCCTCTGAATGCTCTCCTCTGTAGGCTCTGGTTTCATCCCCTCTGTTCCACTCAGCCTGTCTGTCTGTGTGTCTGCCTGCTCCCAGGAGGCTTAGTTTTAGTCTCACAAGGGGTCAGGGTCATTTGGACAGCAAACATACAGTGAGACAGGCTAAACAGGCGGCTGAATGGCCGTAGTGTTCTGTGTGGGTGCTGTGAGGGTGTGTGTGTGTGTGCGCTTGAGTGTTCGTTATGTGAATGCAAAGGGGGGTGTGCTTTCCTATAAATACACTAAAGGGGGGGGGGGGGAGTAAAGGGACGAGAGGTAAGGAGGGGGGACAAAAGAGACAAAAGGGGGAAAGGGGGACGGACAGAAAAAGGAGCGAGGAGAATAGAGAGGCTGAAGACGGGAGCAGATGTCAGCAGATCAGAATTCACTGATCTGAAGGAGGGAGAGTCAGAGGGAGGGAAGAGGGAGAGTCAGAGGGAGGGAAGAGGGAGAGTCAGAGGGAGGGAAGAGGGGAGAGTCAGAGGGAGGGAAGAGGGAGTCGTGGATCAGACCGCCCGCCGGACAGTTTTCACGTCTTTGTTTCACGTCGGATGCTGCGTGTCAGTAAATGCTGCTGGAGATGCCAGTAACACAAACACCTGTACTGAAGGGAAACATCTTCAAGTCCTACTGACGGTTTAGATCAGACACAGTGACAGTGCAGAAGAACTGGACAGATATCTCCCCGATGTGATTGAGCTACAGACACGGGGCAAGATCAGATCAGATGGGATACAAATAAAGATATAAATAAGAACAAAGAGAAATTATTGGACATAATAAAGCATGAAGAACATATAAATAAATATAAGGCATCTTTGTCGTCCAATTTAAAGGTTAAGAATAGAAATACAACTAGAAGAACGTATGTAGCTGTGTTAGCTGTTTATCATCGTCCACAGATGGAAGTAGCATCAAGACGAGAGACGTGTCTGGACAGAAGTACTCATATACAAACATGATGCACTGCAAATATGTACAGGTCATGTGAACACAGATCAGAACTGTGTAGTAGTCCAGAGCGGTTGGTAGAGACCACCAGGGTTCACCAGCCTGCTAGGGGGCTGAGGGATGAGCACCTTAACCTCCAGTCTTGCTCATCCCTCAGCCCCCTACCAGGCTGGTGAACCCTGGTGGTCTCAAACAGCTAACACAGCTACATACGTTCTTCTAGTTGTATTTCTATTCTTAACCTTTAAATTGGACGACAAAGATGCCTTATATTTATTTATATGTTCTTTATGCTTTATTATGTCTCTCTCTTTCTCTCTCTCTCTCTCTCTCTCTCTCTCTCTCTCTCTCTCTCTCTCTCTCTCTCTCCTCTCTCTCTAGGATCCTGGACTTCCGGAGAGTGCCGCCAGTGGCAGGAAGGCTGGTGAACATGACGAGGGAGATCAGAGACGTGACGCGGGATAAGAAGCTCTGGAGGACCTTCTTCATCTCACCAGGTAGAAACTCTGCCAAGCCTCCTGCTACTTGGAGAACAGAACACCCAAACCTGTGAGAGATTACGTAACCGACAATCAGGTTGCAACTGGGTCTTATGTGCTTGTAGCTGAAGGATCTTGGGTAGACTGTGGAGTATGGCTCGTTGAATGTGCTGCTCTTGGGTGATGATACTAAAACTCGCCACACGGCAGGCGCTGTAACTCCATGTACGCTCAAAAGCACTACACTGCTGGAGTAGCGAGGCCAGGTGTTTCTCACGCATCACATAGGCTTTATAAGGTCGCCCCCGTCCAGGTAGACTAGCGGCCCAGGTAGACTTTTCACCCATCTTCATTTTCTAAATTGTGAATATGCTTTCATAAACCTGCACCGTGGTCGATGACATCACCAGAACAGGGCATGAGGCTTGACAACAGGAAGTGACAACAAGATTCTCTTAGTCTGCTGAATACAGGTGTTAGTCAGTGAGGCTGTTGGAGACACTGAAGGGTTATGACTGCACGATTCACTACATTTATAAAACAACTAAAATAAATAACATTTAAACGATGTTAATACCCGTGGATCGTAACAACCAACTCTACTTACTCCGTATTCCTAGTTTAATTTATCTCCATTTCGTTTAAACCGTTTCATTTATTCCAAAAATACACAAACAAAAAATGAAATGTCTGAAACAGCACAGAAAATAAATGAGTTTCTCAAAAAAGAAACAAAGGAAAAAAAGGGAAAAACACAAAAAAAAATGTAATTACAAAGAGCAAGAACATTCAGTTGGATGAAGTTCTGAAGTGGCGTGGTGAAATGCGAGTGAACTTAATTTGAGGTACATAAAATTTTAAGGACATTTTCCTTTTTTTTTAGTGTTGCTTGAGTTTTTCTAGCACGACCATAACAAACCAATCGTCGGTATTCCAGTGACATAAAGGAGAAACTGGACTCATTCAGAACAAAGGCAACATTGAGCGGTGGGTGCATACTGGAAAAGCAGGTCATCCATCACTTAAAGAATAGCTGTCTCTGCGCTATGAAGAGCTCTGAAATCAATTAGAAACTTCTTAAAGAAGCATTGCTGCTCGTTGAGGTTACTCATTGTATTATATCAAAACAAAGAACATGGTTAATCAGTGTGTAATTGTTTAGGGAATGAGGGTCAGGAGGAAGTTTCTTCATGAGAAAGAGACGACATCAGTGGGTAGAAATGAATTAATAACTGTTAGGATGTACAAACATATCAATATCAAATATCATATTGATATCAGTATCATATATCATATTGATATCAATATCAAGGACACAGGTAGAAGGCTTCGTCTGGGCCACAGTCTTTATTAAGGAGTTTGTAGAGACACTTTTAAAAGCATTCTGTGTGGAAAAAGCGACTATTTATCTGTCTATCTATCTATCTATCTATCTATCTATCTATCTATCTATCTATTTATCTATCTATCCATCTATCCATCCATCCATCCAATTCTAAGTCGGTGTTTTCCTTTCTCTCCCCAGCCAATAATATCTGCTTCTATGGCGAGTGTTCCTACTACTGCTCCACTGAGCATGCTCTGTGCGGTAAACCGGACCAGATTGAGGGCTCGCTGGCGGCCTTCCTGCCAGACCTGGCCTTGGCCAAACGCAAGACCTGGAGGAATCCCTGGAGACGCTCCTACCACAAGCGCAAGAAAGCCGAGTAAGGGCAAGACGCTGGCGCACTTTCTGTCTCCGTCTGTCGCGTCCACATTTCCTGCTTAATCCTTAATTGAACTTTCCCTGCAATCTACCACTCTATCGCTTCCTCTCCCATCAGCCTCAAATGTTCTCCTTTTTATCGACTCTCTCTCGTAATTACAGGTTTTGAACTCCATATCTCCTTTTGCTCTTCTTCAAATAGCTGTACAATTAGTTTTGTAGACACCCTGACTTCTGGAGGAAAGTCACCTTTATGACCTTTATTTATCAAGGGAAATTTGACTTTTTTGTTTTGCCGCATCACTTTGCTACACAGTCACTAAACTGTAATTTTAAACCTCACTTCAAAAGACCCAGGTACTCAAAACGTTAGACCCTCACACCCCGCTACACTGGATCTACTATCAGACACTTCATGACCGCTGACTCTCTGCTTCATCTGTGTTATTTATCGAACCATCTATCGCTCCAATATCACAAAACGATATATCTCTGCGTGTTCTCAGGTGGGAAGTGGACCCAGATTACTGCGACGAGGTGAAGCAGACCCCTCCGTATGACCGAGGCACGAGACTCCTGGACATCATGGACATGACCATCTTCGACTTCCTAATGGGTAAGAAGAAAAGGAACTAGGCGTCGGATGAGACACTAAGCCCGAGAGCAGATATTTGGTCTAAGAACCTGATGCAGATGCAAAGGAAAGGAAGGGAGGAGGAAGAAGGAAGGATGGGAAGAAGGGAGGAAGGAACCAGTATCATACAGGAACGTAATACAGCGAAACACTTTTCCTCACACTGAAGCAGATTTTCTCACCCTTTTCACCCTCTCCAGGTAACATGGACCGCCACCATTATGAAACGTTCGAGAAGTTCGGGAACGACACCTTCATCATCCACCTGGACAACGGAAGAGGGTAAAGACATCCCAGCGGCCTTCAGTGTCTGTCTCAGCAGCCAGTAAACGTCTGATCCGCTCCTATGAAAGTGCTGCTTTGAACGTCTAATCTTTGTTTTCAGTCCTGAGCAGAGTATTTGTGGTTTGGGTTTCATGTGGAGGAAACCTGTTTTCACCACGCTGGGCCAAGGGGAGGTGAATATGATGAACCGGCTCATTGTTTTGATCTCTCGTAGGTTTGGCAAGCACTCCCACGACGAGCTGTCGATCCTGGTGCCGCTCAGCCAGTGCTGCAGGTCAGATTGTTGGATGTGAATTTCCACCATCACTGTTAAAACAAGAACGTTATTCCATCGCACACCTCACTCTAAAACCACGATAAAGTAGAGAGATCTAACCTGTTAAAAACCTGTCTTCAGCTCCACCTTCATAACACAGGTGTCACGTAGCAGACAGACTGTAAGTTATATTATGGTATGTACACTTCCTGGACTCACACAAAAACCGTGACTGCTGTGATACCACCATTTTTGGCAGTTGGTGCGACGGCACACAGTACAATTATTGTTTTCTATTGGTTCATAGAGTCAAGTATTAACTCCCCCTCACCCTTCACTCCAAAGGCAGTGGGTTATTGTTTTTCAGGAGGTTATTTGAGAGGGTGCACTGCCTGGAAGTTGACTTGATGAGGTTTTTTTCAGTTTCGGGTCACAGTAAAGCACCCTGCTGTCAGTCTCTCTGTCTATTTACCCATCGATCCTTATCCATCCCTGTTTCCACTTCATTTACTTCATCTCCTGTCTCTGTTCATCTGCAGCCCTTTCTCCCTTTACAATGTATAAAACCAGGACAGAAATATCAGTTTTGAACGGGTTGTTGTGGTTGTTTTCCTTGCTGCCTAAATGGCCTCAAGAGTGAGCACCCCAGATAAATGTTAAAATAACTCAATCTGTCTTAACGACTTATTTAAAGATGCATATCTGCCCCTCTATAACATCTTCTATATAACCCAATAACCCTTTGTCCCTTGTCACCAGGGTGAGGAAGTCCACTTACCTGCGTCTGCAGCTGCTGGCCAAGGAGGAGTACCAGCTGAGCTCCCTGATGGAGGAGTCCCTGCTCCGCGACCGCCTGTCCCCCGTCCTCATCCAGCCCCACCTCCAGGCCATGGACCGCAGGCTCCGGCTGGTGCTGCAGGTCCTGGCAGGCTGCATGGAGAAGGAAGGCTACGTCAACGTTGTGGAGGACGACCTGGCCGGGGACGCGACCACCCGCAGGAGCCCGGGCCACAGGTAGTGAGGTCTAGGCTGGAGGAAAAGAGGGGACCACCCTGCATCCCGGACCTGTAGTGATAGGTGGACAATGGACTGTGGTCGCGGCTGTCTGACCAATGGGATTGAACCAAAGTCCCACTCCTGACATCATGCTGAATTCAGTGAATTCCGAGACTTGCCATCAATGCCTCTATGGAAACTGCTTTTAAGTGTGTTTATATAGAAGGAATTGTCCACAGGTGTAAATGAAAGACTAAAGAAGAGGCTTTGTATTTGTTAGATACAGATGTATTTTTGTTTTTATCAGACGGTGTACAAGACATATAGGGGCCACTGTGTGTTCTGATTTTGCTCGGTCATGTTTATTTCCATCACCGATGCCATCGTGTTCATTTACGTGTTTAGTATATTATTACATGACCAAATGAGACGTTAACAGAACAGCATACGGTCAGACTATAAGCTTTATCGATGAACCGCAACAGGAGGGAAAAAATGGTTTCAAAACTGTGTGAGGCTTTAACATATTTACTTTAAAAAACGTGTCAGCATTTATCGCGTTTCACCTGTTTCAGTCGACCACGTGAGGAAGTAAATGAAGCTAGGCCTGGAGTTATTGGACATGTGTAATTGTCATTGCACACCTACAACCACCAGAATAAGGACAGACGGTACTCTCTCCGCCTGCCTCTAAATGCTTTGTCATCTTGGTACACACTCACAACAGACAGGATGAACATGTGACTCTACACTTCTGAAGGATAAATCTGAGTAAGTGCATTTCACCTACATTTCACACCGCAGTTCAAACAATATCCTCACTTTGCCTTATCCCGATTTTATATCTCTTTTTTAATCATGTCTCCCTCTTGGCAAGTTCAGCTTGCAACTACATGCAGTCTGACAGGCACAACCCTAAAAGACTTTTATTTTGGAAACCAAAAATAGTTCAACTGTAAAGATCAGATAGTCGTGTGCTTGTTATCTTTCATTTAAAGGTGTGTCCATTTGAATGCACCATTCTGACATGCAGACCTGAACATTTTGATCAAGAATCGTCTGCTCTGTGATACTTTAAATAGTTATAGTTTATGCAACGCAAACATTTACAACTTGTATGTTGTTCCATTTCAATATGTCCAAATGATTATTTATTGGCGAGTCACAAAGAAGTCTGGGTAATGGTTTCGCTTCAAGTTTCTTTATATGTTTGGGAAATATTTAACATAGCTTAACTATTTGGATACTATTTGATGTGACATTACTTTGGATACTATTTGACATTATGTTCAGATGAGAGAAAAACAACAAAGGGTTTTTTGATTTTGGACATTTGATTGCTGAAGTGTTGCCAGTGCAATTTCAGTTTCCTACTAAGAGTCCTGCGTATTGGCTTACCCAGTGCCTGTGCAATGACAGAAATACTTGAATGTTTTTTGGGTTGCCAATATGGGCAGGATTCATAGAGCTACTAACAGTGTAAAGCCTGAGTGGCTGGACTCCAAGTCTGAGAAGTGCTTGAGGGTGATGGAGGGGTTAAAATGCTCCTTCTCACAACAGGGATAGCCTCGGGCGTTTTACTTTGATTTTCATATTCTCAATGTAAATACCTATAAATACTTTGACGACTTATCAGGCTGCACTGCGCAGCAATTTGCTTCTGTTTTCTGCTATTGCATTGTTACTGTGAAGATCTGTTTACTAAATGATTACGGTGTGCAATAAAAACAAAAGTGAATACAAGAGTGAGTGTGTGTGGGTGGGTATGGACGTGTGAGGACTGCATGTGCCCTGAGGGTGAATACATGTGTGTATTTTTGTTCTTTGTCTATCTGAAGACATGTAAGCATGATGTTGTGAGGATGAATCATAAATAGACAACAAACAACATCTTCCAACCTCAACCAGCATGTAGGTTTAGAATATGACATGAAAAAAACAGACCGTGATCCTGTAGGACCTAACAGTGCTTACTGGCTAAAACACATGCAGACGGGCCCAATCATACTTGCACACACACACGAAAAGCAATTTTGAAGATGGTCACGAAAACCAGTGGCTTTGTGTCCTATCGCACGCACACTCGCGCCCCCTCAGCCGGCACACCCCGGCCCTCACTTTCACTGCGCAAAGGGGTTTGTTTCATCCTCTGACATGTACGTGTGTGTTGTGTGTGTGTGTGTGTGTGTGTGTGTGTGTGACATAAAATGTGTGGACTAATGTGTGTGTTCTTCAAGACTGGCCAGGTGGGTGGCCGACATCGCTGCAGTTTTCAAAGTCCTTTTATAAGTCTGAACACATAAAAACTGCCTTTGTCCCTTGCTAACTACCGTAAACTGGTAGACGTGAGCAAGGGGGAGTGGAGAGCGTGTTCAAAGCCTCGACTTTGTTTTGACTCAGTAGCCCCCTCTAGTGGCAAGAAAAATAGTTTATTGCACATTTAAGTATAACAAAGACAACGTCAGATGTCAAAACTATGCATTTTAATGGGGGAAGAGGTGTTGGCCAGGAATGGTGTCATCACATGCCGAACAATGCAGCCAGGAATCCACGCTTCTTCTTCTTTTTCAGCTGTTGGAGAGAGAAACAGGGGTTATCAGACAAAGTGAAACAGGAATCTACTTGTACCACATTTTTTTTCACCCTCTCCAGTAGGAGGATCTTTTGCTTCAGTTCCTCCTGTCCAGCCAGAAGCCTAGCTCGCTCTTCATCCCACTGGATGCGGTAGGCGGCCAGCTGATCTTCAGCCGTCTCGCTGCTCCTCTCCTCCTTCAGAGGCTTGAACTTTGGCCATCTGACTGGTCACCTGAGCCTGGGCCTCACGAGTATTTTGCCTCTTGCGATTAAGACAACATATGATGCGTTTCATCCAACATGAGTCCTTGATGTCCTCCTCTTTCTCTCTCAGTTCAAATCTCAGTTGTTCCTGAGTTGCTGTAATCACAGCCTGACTGGCCTTCGGCTGGCTCTCAAGCTCTGAGATGGTGGCTTGTTTAGAGTTCAGAATGGAGGCCTGAGCTTCCCCCACAGCCTCCTTGGAGGTTTCCAGGTTCAGGATAACAGAATGCAGGTACTCCTCTGCCTTCCTCAAGTCAGCCTGCAGGCCCGTGACTTGTTCCTGGCATGGTTGGGCAGCCTGCTGATGGAGAGCCTGCTGGCGGTGGGCCTCATCCAGCTGCCTCTCCCGGGCAACAAGCTCCACCTCAAGAAACCTGCAGCGGTGGTTCAACATTTCTCTCTCCCTCTCCTTCTCATCAAAGGCCACCTGCAGAAGGGTTGTCTTGAGTTTACTCTCAGCTAAGGCTGTTTGAAGGCCAGCTTTTTCCATCTCTAAAAGGTTTGTAATCTTGACTACCGCAAGAGCCTTTGCCCTGTTCTCCTCAGTTGTGAGTTGTTCAACAACACGCTCCCCCAGCTGGGCTGACATAAGCCAGTTTTCCTGAATGAGTTTCAGAGCTTCCTTCCCTTTCTGCTCTGACTTTGAAAGTTCAACTTTCACTTCAGAATGTATTTGGTCCACCACTTGTTTATATTTGGTGACCTTGGCTCTTTCCTCCTGAAGCTCCCTTTTCTCCTGGTCGAACTCCTTGAGCTCTTCGATCTCCACAAGCTGCTTCTCAAAGCACTCAAGTTTGACCTTCAGCAGGTCAAAGTCCTCCTGAGCCACCATGTCCTGCAGCTTCTTCTCTTCCACCTTCCCACTCTGCTCCGCACACTCCTTCACTTTCTCCTTTAATTGCTTTTCCATCTTACTCTGTATTTCTCTGTCTCGTGTTTTCTCTCAAATGAGGTGCTTGACTGCTTGGAACCTCCTTATGACCTCATAGGTGATGATGTCATAAAGACTCATGATGTCACAATGCCAAAGAACTATTAACCATATATCCATACTGTTGATTGGAAGAGAAACAATGCTTTGATTCAAATGACAAAATGTATCACAATGCACACACACACACACACACACACACACACACTACACACACACACACACACACCACAGGCACTGCAACTGGAATATACACTGTCAGATCTGGACCTTCCCTGTGAATGGACTCACATTCACAAAGATAAAAAAAACAAAAACATGCGTTCACACATTCACCCTGAGTGAGAGGCACACAGCCATACGGGTTTATGTTCACCACTGTCTATATAAATATTAAATATTAAATATTTGCAAATGGCCAAACTAACTTCTCCATCAGAGCGCCACATGTTGTCTTCAAACTCTGGCTAGACACACAGCTCTTGCTGAAAGTGAGGGAAAAGATATTAAACCCTAAACTTATGTCAATTCCTGCATGATTTTTTAAGTGATCTATTCCATTCTTTACTCAGTTTCAGGACTATAGCTTAAAGGCCTATACACTGACTGTTGGAGAGTTCGGCCCATGGTCACCTTACCCACTGTATGAGGAGAGGAGTGGCACCAAAATCAGTTCTGTGAGTCCGGTAGATAGTTCCTGGCTCCACCTGCTCCACCCTACTCCACTTTGCAGACTCGAAAAATATACGTGTGGACACCCTGGAAATCTATCAGATCTAAGGGGCCTAGAGGTCAAGTGTGGGCATGGGAGTTCAGAAATGTAAGTAGGAGCAATGTCCATTCAAAAAGCAAAGAGCAAACAAGCAACACAATCAAGTCAATTCTGAAGCAAACTGGAAGCCAGTGAAGGGAAGCAAGTACCTTTCTTATACTGTAAGAGTGATTGAATTTATCACCAGGTTTCCCTTCTGAAAATTGGTTTTTGAACACAATTTTATTTGACTGATTTTCACTTTAAAGTAATAAAAGTAGTTTGACTCATTCTCATAAAATCTCTCTTTCTTGTATTGTGTATAGTGAATGGTGCATTTAGAGGTTAAAAATCCTTGCTGAGAAATACTGTAAACCTCACTTGCTGACAACATTAAAACCACTGACAGGTGAAGTGAATAACATTGATTATCTCGTTACAATGGCGCCTGTCAAGAGGTGGGATATATTGGGAAGCAAGTGAACAGACAGTTCTTGAAGTTGATGGGCAAAAATGGGCAAGCGTAAGGATCTGAGCGACTTTGACAAGAGCCACATTGTGAAGGCTAGACGACTGTGTCCGATCCCACAGAAGAAGAAAAAAGTGAATGCTGGCTATGATAGAAATGTGTCAGAACACAGTGCAGCGCAGCTTGCTATGTATGGGGCTGCGTAGCCGCAGACCGGTCCATGATGACACCTGTCCACTGCCTACAATGGGCAAGTGAGCGTCAGAACTGGACCATGGAGCAATGGAAGAAGGTGGCCTGGTCTGATGAATTCCGTTTTCTTTTACATCATGTGGACAGTGGGGTGCGTGTGCATCGTTTACCTTGGGGAAGAGATGGCACCAGGATGCACTATGGGAAGAAGGCAAGCCGACGGAGGCGGTGTGATGCTCTGGGCAATGTTCTGCTGGGGAACCTTGGGTCCTGGCATTCATGTGGATGTTACTTTGACATGTACCACCTACCTAAACATTGTTGCAGACCAAGTACACCCCTTCATGGCAACGGTATTCCTTGATGACAGTGGCCTCTTTCAGCCCTGCCACTCTGCAAAAATGGTTCAGGAATGGTTTGAGGAACATGACAAAGAGTTCAAGGTGTTGACCTGGCCTCCAAATTCCCCAGATCTCAGTCCGATCGAGCATCTGTGGGATGTGCTGGAAAAACAAGTCCGATCCATGGAGGCCCCACCTCGCAACTTACAGGACTTAAAGATCTGCTGCTAACGTCTTGGTGCCAGATACCACAGGACACCTTCAGAGGTCTTGTGGAGTCCATGCCTCGACCGGTCAGAGCTGTTTTGGCAGCACGAGGAGCACCTACACAATATTATGTTAAACTATTTTGACCTCTTGTCTTGTTATCTACCTTGATTCATTTATTTGGGGGTAAAGGTTGTATACATTACTTTTACAGCAGTTGTTGACACTGCTTCCATGCTTTCCACATCCATAACATCACGGTCTCCGCAACTCAGGTATCATAGAAAATGATTCCCTTTCCAGTCGTATTTGGCACTTTGTTAGGTCGTTCATATGCGCTCAACTTCCATCAATACCCATGGCGTTTCTGACAGTAAAAGCAGCACTGGTTCATTTTGCTCTCTTAAATAACAAAATGTACACTGTTGCCCAGGAGAGGGCGGTAGTGTACCGCGGTTATTCCTCAAATGCCCAGGCACTGGATCATGATTCATCATAGGTTCAAATCCAGAAGCTGTAGTTTCAGGCAAATGTACACTAGGTGGCACTTGTGCCGCGTGGTCCTGTTTGGGAGGTTTTCCATCTTCGAGATGAAGCTCTTTAAGGTCTGAATGGTGATATGAATAGTATGGATGGAGGTATGGATAGTAAGGTTATAGGCTATAAATCACAATACTATCACTACAAGATCCACAGAGCTCCCAAGAGATGTCCCGAGTGTTTATCATGACCTTCAGACAGTTATAGGCCTATTCGTGGTTGCTTAAACAAGGACATAGCAACTGGTAGACATACCACTTCAGTCTGCGTGCAACAAAACCAAAATATCTCGTACTGCTGAAATCCAACTGGATTGCCTCATGAAAAGTTTATAACCAGCCACCTCCAGGAGAGAAATCTAAAATGAGAATAAGTGGGGCTGGGAAATATCAGTATTTTGATGTTGCTGGACTTTGTAGCCGTGTCCACTAGGTTGTGCACCGGACTTAACCAATACTGCATACTGATTATTGATGGATCTGATCAACCTGACCATAAAACACATGTGATCATGAGGGTTTTAGGCTACATGCTAAGATAATTCAGTTTCGGACATGTATTGATTGATTTATCTTCACTTTTTAATATTTTTGCCAATTGGTTATTTCAAACCCAAAGTGATCATTATTTTATTAATATTCCAATAAAAGGGTAAACATAACTAGGGGAAAAATAAAGTATTCCCAATCATTTTCAATGTTGTTTACCCTTTTCACGACAGACCACCCCAGATTCTTCCCCCTTATTTAGAGGGAGGCGCTCTCCTGCCTAGTAACAGTATCCAAGACCACTGTCCTCCCGTCTCTATGGCAACAGAGAGCGACCCCCCCCTTCCTGCCCTCCCTTGCGTCCGCACATTGATCCAGGGGTGTGTGTCGTTGAGTCCTCAACGTCCGTGACCCTTACACCTCCCCCACCCTCTCACCACTGAACATGAAATATGCCTGAATTGGCATACATTTCCCTTACAGTAAAGAACTATAGGAATAATACAATACAAATATCACAGTAAAATATAAACTGTATAAAACTTCCAATAGGGCTATTATAGAACTATTATATCATAGGAGATTTTTTTTTAAGTATTCTCAAGTAGATAAAGACATCATAAACTCACCATTGAGTACCACAGACACACTACAAGTCCCTGTAAGAATATTATAGGACTATTCTAGTGGTTTATCAGGGTGAGGCCTAACCACGAGCAGATATTTTACTATAAGAGACTGTACATAGGTTTGGGCCTGATTAATACCCTAGATGTAACAGCCTCGCGCACTGATAAGGGAATTCAAGCCTTGTTGTTTGAGGTCCTCATACTGCAACAGATGCTCTGGAGGCAGTTTATACGTATATAGCATGAACCCTTCCACGAACGTGCCTGTGCCTAATTCACACCGGTGAGCAATCCTCACCGGGACGCATGTGTTTTGATCAATGTGGATCTGAGTGAAGCGTGATTTTGCCTACACCGCTGACATCAATCGAGACGGACAGGGGTTAAAAACGACTGGCTCTGAAGAAGTCTTTGAAAGCGCTCCTCTCATCTCGGCTCCATGCGCTCTGACGCACACGCCTTGATGCGTGTGTGTGTTCGTATGTGTGTGTGTGTGTGTGTGTGTGTGTGTGTGTGTGTGTGTGAGAGAGAGAGAGAGAGAGAGAGAGCGCGCGCACTCATGTATTGGGTGTGTTTTCCGTGTTTTCCACACAGCGGGCAGACAGCTATATCTC